>VWZT01004951.1:40720-74581 GCA_013397055.1 Pachycephala philippinensis | reverse complement strand
GCCTGTCACTGCCCCCTCCGGGGGGGAGGAGGTGGCTGCCGGGACCGGGGGGGGCACGGGCCGCCGAGCCCACCCTCGTTAGCGGATTAATTCATTAACGGGAGCTGCTGGGACTCCCCCTGGGCCACTTGCCCTCCCCCACCCTCCCTCTCCACGCCACACCACGCCACGACCGGCTCACGGGTCTGTGTCTTCCGATCTGGGATTAGCAACGTCACCTGATCCGCGTATTCATTAATAACGTGAACAATTGATGGTGGGGATGGTGATCCCAGGTAACCAGAACATCTGCCTCACCACCTGGAGCAACCCCAGCTAGGCACTGCACCCCTGCAAAGGAAGGTGAACAGCAAGGTGATTAATGCTCATTAATTATCCTTGACCAGGGTCAGGAGCGCCTGTCACCCACGAAGTGACAGCAGGGGTCATCTGGTGCTGCACAGCAGTTTTCAACACTCCCAGACTCCTGGGACACATAAAAGAAAGGGTCTTCCCAACCTAAGAGCAGGCCCTGCTACAATGGCTTTAAGGCTGGCTTTTCACCAGCACCCTTCCTTGCAGTCCATTTCCCCCTCCAGAGCTCCACAGAGTGGGGGCTGAAAAGTGCTCACAGTTCACACGTGTGTGTACACATACACAAGCACACCACCTCGAAAGAACAGTTCATAATAACTGAGTCATTGTTGCCATCCACAGGAGCCTGGAGTACTGACAACGCAGAAGGATTCTGGTCCAAAATGGCAAAGCAGCTCTCCACAGACAGTGGAGCAGGAAAATATGAGTCTAGTGTTGTGTTATTCTTTCTTATAGTACTTTCCACTCTACAGAAGCCTGAAATGCTGGGGAAATTCTCCCTCAAAATTAAAAAAATAGATAAATTATAAGAGGTTCGTCATCTGCCTAGAATGCTTTGAACAGGTATCACTTAGCCACCGCAATCTACATCTCATTTTGCAGGGTGGAGCAGGATAATAAATTTCAGCATATAATGAGGTTACCATAGCATACAGGCCATTTGAAAGTACTTGTATCCTGTTCCAGAAGGTCATCTTGTCTGTCTAATCTCAAGCTCCCAAATACTCCTATGAATAAATCACCACCTCTGTAAGTCTCGTATTTAAGAGGTTCAAAACTGCTGGATAAAGAGCTCTCTAGTCCATTTACACTGAGTTTTAATATACCCTGGAAGTCAGGGAAGTTTCAAAAGGCAGCAAATATTTTATCAGCATTTTTAAGGAGTGATGTCCAAAGTAATTAAAAATTTCTCAACCTGAGTTTGAGCTCAGGTGAAGTAACAGCACATCTAGTACAGGACTTAAGTAGCCAGCTGAAAGGGAGGTAATATAAATTTTGCTTAAGATTGTGGAAACTTCGTGTGAATGCAGTTTTATATCAACTTCATATCTTTCTGATGACATGAAACTAAGTTCTTTTTGTAACAGACCACAGCATTGTCTGAAACATTAAAATTATTAAAAGCTGAGTGACTTCTCTGTCTTAAATTGTTATTGTAAAGACGTACTTATTATCAAGTTGGTCTTCCTCTAGTAGGATCCCACAGAGAGAGACTGCTTATGCACCCTACACTATTTAATATTTTTACTAACAATCTGAAAAAAATCTGAAATCCTTCTTAGCAGAGCTTTGTAGGAGGCACAAAGCGTGGGGCATGAGGCGAAGGATGCTTATGGCTGCATAGCCCTAAGTTAAGTTTAGGCATAATCACATCATATGTATTTCAATCAAGCCAAATGTAAAGTCTCACATCTAGGAACAAAGAATGTAGGTCACACTGAAAGGATGTAACTCTATCCTGCAAAGCTGCAATTCCGTAAAGACTTCATTAAGATGAATAATCAGCTGAATGTGAGCTCCTTCTGCAGTGCTGTGACCAAAGGGCTAGTGCTGTCCTGGGAAAAAAAACAAGAGCTGTGAGTTCTTTTACCTCTGGTTTTGACTCTGTTGTGACTGTTTTGGAAATAATTTGTCCAGACAACATTTCAAGAAGGATGTTTAAAAACTAGATGGGTTTCAAAGAAGACTAGTAAAGAATGATTACAGGACTGTCAAACATGTTTTGTAGTAAGACCCAAACAGCTCAGTCTATTTAGCTTTCTAAAGAGGAGGTTAAGGTGTGAGGTGATCATACCTTATGAGCACTGAAACAGGAAGAAAAATCTGGATCTTCTGTTTAACAGACAGAGATAAGATCTCTTGACAGAAGGTGATGGGAAACAAATCCGTGAATAACGTGTGCTCTTGTAGTGAATAAAATTAACTCTTGAAACAGCTTACCAAGATTTATAGTAGATTCAGCATTACTGGATTTATAGAAAACAATACCAGCTGGGCTTGGTTTCAGGTTTTTTTCCTTTGAGAGAGAGACTGGCTAGACCACAACTGCTAAAACTTAACCAGGAACTGACCTGGAGAGTCCTAACTCAGGATGTCAGACCACAGCAGTCCAAGGCGTCTCTTCTGGTCTTAGGCTCTCTTACTCTACAGAGGCAGCACCTGCACAGTGCGTGTCTCCCTGCACTGTGTGGCACTCAAATTCCAGTGGACAGTCTCCGGCCTGTGGCTGTGCTGCTTTACCAAGGAAAACTACTTGGTGCAAACCAGAAAACCTGGGTGCAAAGTAACAAGTGCAGTATGACCCTCTGGGATACCATGTTAAAGGTTATGGACAAATGCATCTGAAGAAGGGGAGCCATGGTTCCCTTCAATTTGTGACCCAAGGTATAAACAACTGTGAAATATTTGGTTAAGATGAAATGTGTTTGCATCCAGTAATCTTGGAGAAGGTCAACTATGCTCCAAGCAGGGGACACAGAGCAGTATGAAGAAAAAATTATTATACATTGCTCTTAAATGTGGCATTGTTTTCAAGTATGGATAATTATCTTACAACATAGTAACAATAGTTATTTTTTGCCCAAAACATAGATGTTATCCATTACTTTCTCTGGGTTCTTTTTTGAAGAGAAATATACCAGCAACTGCATACACTTGCACACACTTTCTCAGGCATGGTTTTGGGTACTGCCTCTTGCAGAGCTGTCAAAGCTGTGCATCGCAGACTAAGAACCCCATGGCCTTAGTCTTCCCAGCAATGCCAAAGTAAGTGTTTATATAGGTGTCTGCAGGAGCAAGAACCAAGGAAGGTTCTGAACCATTACTAAAACTGTGTAGTGTGATTATTTCCATTGCATTGTTCACAGGCTAATAAAGGACTTGGAGCAGGTGCTCAGTGCAGTGAAATCATAATGTATCTTTCCCAAATCTTACAAAGATCCCAGTCCTTTCCATGGCTCACGACCACTCTGAACCTCTGGAAAACAAGGTAGGGTTCTGTGCTGAAGTAGCAGACCATTCCAATATCATGGCTTGCAGGGTTTGTAAACTAAAAATCAGGGGGCTTATATCGGTAAAGCCTTAACAGCATAAGTCAATGAAACCCAGCTTGGAGAAACACCATTTGAATACCTGCCTGTCATTTTTTTTTCCTGTCTTCAAGGGGTTTTATTATTTGCTGTGCCCTCAAATACACCTTTCCAGCTAAAGACACATTCATGTGGACAGCTCTTTGTTTTGTTTTTCCTTCCAACCAATGCTTTTGTGTATTTCTGAAACTTAAGACACCTCCTCTGCTACTACAGTACTTATCTGTAACACCATCGCTTTGAGGGATTAAAGCAGGTTACTTGTTACACACTTAGATCAAGAGTTATCTGAGTAGAAAGTCTATCCTGTTAGGGTTGGCGGAATCTGTTTTTGATCTTGAGTTGTTTTGATTTTCTCTGAGAGCAAGTAACATGTTATTTTAACTTCTGAATAAGGTGTGCTACCTGACTGTGTCTCTTCTGTTTGGCAGAAAGGATTAGAAACCTCCACAGAACTTGCACTCTATTAAAGCAGAGTGCTCACCATTGAGAACCAAGGAGCTGAATTGTTTTCAGATTATATGTGTGTGTGTGTCTTTCCCACATCAAAGACTTTGATGGAAGCTGTTCACGCTATTGTTAGGAATGCAGGGATTGGCACGAAGGTGATTAGCAAAATTGCTTTTCTGTAGGAGAAGCACAAAAATTATCAAAGGATTAAAGAGGATAAAATTAAAAGGTTATGCTGAATTTGGGGGCAAATTTTCTGCTTTTAAATTTTCTCCCAAATTATACATATTGATTTTGTTTTACCTATGAAATATTTGCCAGAAGAAACGAGCATTAGAAGCTGTTTCATATGGGTTCTGTTAAAGGGAAATGAAAAATCTTCCCTTAAAAATATTCTCAACAGACCCTATTCCAAACCTCATCCACAAGGAGCTTTTGATGAGTACTAACGGCACACAGCTAGCAGCTGTCCCTGCAAGGTTCTCAGCAGCCGCAGGATTGGGACCTTTAGTCATGATTACGCTGAAAATTATGATAACAAACAATTCCATGAATCAGTTTGTCATCAGTGATGCTGTTTGTTTACTTTTCTCACTACACTCTGCTGACAAAGATACTAAACTGAGGGGATCACTTTCATTATCCACTTGCTAGGCACATGCAATGCTTTTGTATTTTGATCAGCAGCTGAGCTGCTTGAATGGTTTGGGAAAAAAAGGCAATAAAAAGGGATTCTCAAATATTTTAGTGTATCAAAATGAACAGAGCCTTCCAGAATCTTTCTTGCTTGGCAAAACTGCAGTGCAGTAAAGAAGATGTATCACCTCCCATAGCGAGCAGAATTGTCTCATCTTGCTGGTTCAGACTCTGTTTATTGTGCATTTTATTTTGAACAATCCTCTATTATTTGCTAAGTACAAGTCATATACCTATTTCTTGTCTTTGCATTTTGAGTTTTGTTTGTTTGTTTTACTAATCTATTCTTCCCAGGAAGTCACCCGGAATATTTTATTTGTTTTAAACCTCATTTATCAAAGTATTATCTAAAGCATCTGTTCAGAAAATGTTCATTTTAACTGTTTTCCCAACAATGACCTTCTTCCTCCCCCCCAGGCCACATCAAGTTGTCACTCACCAGACAGCTGTGGAATTTGGAATCATTCCTTTTAAACGCTTTACAATTCCAAATGGTAGATTTCTAATGGCACAATATGATTGCCACAAAGATCTTTAAATTTCCCAATCCTCCAGGCTTCAAAGGCTGGACCGTCCTTGATCTCCTGAAGGAATGCTTTTGAATCTTGTTCTTTTATAGGGGCTACCTATGAAGATATTTTAGGGGCTTTTTCCTTTCGTACTTAAAACCTGAGGAACTAAACATTCAAATACCCGCTGGCTTTTTTGAGAGTGAGATCAAGATGTACAAAGTTGTTTCTAGGGATTCTCAGCTCAGTTTTCATTAATTCCACAAGTAGTTCCAAAACTTTTTGGAGTGTTTATAAAGCAATATAAATATCTTCGGTGTAGCAGTGACTGTGATACTGTTTTATCCTGCATTTTCCTTCCACCTACATGGCTTTGTCATACAGTTCCTCACCTGCCATGAGCAAGTCTGACAGTGCCCTGACTCATCCTGTGCCCATGGGTACAGAGGGGTTCATTGCTCTTGGAGGATTCACTGCTGTCATATCACTTACAAGGTAATAATTTAAGTGAAGTGAGCAAACTTAATCCTACAAGTAGTTCTGGGTCTGCCTTGACCAGGCAACCAAGACAGAGCCTAATTACCTGCAACAACTACAAATGTGCAAAATTATTAGAGTCCTAGGCTTACTTCTCTCTTTTTCTACAGTCAGAGGAAACATTTCACTATTAGTCCTTTCTTGCACAGTAGGATTTCTCAATCAGGAAGCTGACATTTTTTATTTCTTGCTGGTTAATTCTGTTTCTTATTACTGAAACACAGAGTTCGTTAATTTGAAGTTGAGAGACTTAAAATGCAGCAACAGGAATCTGGCTGGTGCTAGAAACAGCCTTGCTTTCTATTCAGTTCAGCTTATGCCAACCCATAAGGCATGTTTTACCCTCTCTCCTCTTACAAGTGAAGCACACATGTATATTAAAAAATCAAGGAAAATATCCTGCTGTCCACACACAGTAGGTCCTAGGCCTGCAGCAAAGCACCACACTCCTGCATGGTCCCACCTCACAGATTCACAATAGATTTGGGGTCTTCAGCTGTACCCACCTTGGGGAAGGCACTGTCCTTTTGGTGCTCCTACAGCACCTCACAGGGCATGACCTCTGCTGTGACTGAGCCTCTCAGGTATTGTCATAAGGAGCAATTAATGCTTTGTCACTGCAGTAAGTGTATGTTTAGATACCCTGTATTGGTAGTGCACGTGATTTTTAAATAGTCCTCAGCCTAACCTCAGGTTTTGTGATGACAATAACAAACTGCAGGAACAACTGATTACTAACCCAGTTTATGGGTCAGGGAACAGGCCTTAGATCCTCATTTACACAGTTTCTTATGATCATGTAAGCCTCCTCCAAGACTATTTTTATTTGTTTGTTTAGATCAGTTTAAAAAAAAATCCCAGGTCCCAAAATAGAGAATGTTTTCCTTTGGAACTGGAAGCAAACACACTTGATGGCTTTAACATCTGTTGGACAATGCGTGGTTGGGTGGTGGGCACCTCACACAGTTTTGTGACAAACACATGTGCATACAGCGTGTCAGATTATAAATCCAAGAATAAAGAGTCATTAAAACCTCCCTTCTCTAGCCCACCTGCCATGAAAATAGGCTTTTCACTCTATCTATTTAAACTGAAAATTGAGTATTCGGAAGAAAAATGCCGACATTCCAGGGATTCAAGTCAAAATCTCCCCCTCCAGTAAAGGAGGTCTGTCAATTGAACATAGATTGATCCATTGTCTGTCTCCCATCAGGACCCACAAGCCACCCCATGCACATATGCTTCTATTCTGCCTTGAAACAGAGACCTCACAGTCCCAGGCCATCACAGTAACATTTACATTTGCCATGGGCTTGATCTGAAACTGCATAATTCTCAAATACCTTTCTGGTTTTGCAGCCTGTTAGCACATGGTGCAGTTTTTGGGTGCAGATTCCAGTGAGATTAGTTTGCTACCCAGGAGAGCGTGAGCCCTCTCAGCTCCACCACAAGCACAAACCTTCCTGCTCTTGGAAGGGAGAAAAGGAGAAAGAGACATTTGCACACTGGATCAAGTCTTACCAGAATTCACTTGACTGCCACGAGTGCTAAATTTTGTCCTATCCTTTCTCTTTTCCTCCAGTTTGCAGTGGACTCACCATTGTGAGTGGGCCTGAATTATTAGTAGCAATATATTGAAACGCATTTCAAGGACAAAACATCCAGGCTGGGCAAGATGCCCGTGGCCCTGAAGAGGAGAAAAGGCTTCTAATTAACAGACGTAGGTTGTGACTCTTGAAACTGAATTTAGTAGTATGGTGAAGCCTGGCAAATGACAGTGCTTCTCACAGATTATTCTCCTCGCCTGTAACTGTGCTTCTTCGTCTATTTAGCCATTGTGAGCCTTTTAGCACACTCTGAGCCTAATAACTGAATTAGTAGTGCCAGGAAGAAAACAGCTTTGTAAAGCAGGTAAAGCCCACAGCACAGTTTCCCTTTTGGTTATGTCTTTTTCTATGCACACACATACAAATGTGCTTTTTTTCCCAGCATGAATCTCTGTAGAAGGAACCAGTGAAGCCATCTCCTTGCTTATTTTCTGTTGCCCCTCTGAAGTGTAAGGCCCATTTGCTGTGTGGATGCCCTGGCAGGTGTTTGGATGTGCAGGTGTGCGCACAGGCAAAGTCCCGAGCGCAAGCACAAAGATTCAAATACCAGGACCTTTCAGCCCGAACCTGACACTGCCACTTTAAAACCAGAGATGTGGACATCAAAGTTTTCCACTCCCCAGAAGGAAAGGACTATTTTACACCCTTCCAAACGATGTCTCTCATCTCTCTGCCTTTCCTACAGCCTTCTCTGTCTTTCTCACACACACACTTTTTCTAATACCATCCCTCCCTCTCCACTTCAAACCATGGGAAAAACTTAGGAAAAGAAGCTTGCCGACTAAGGGACCGTTTCACTGCATTGTGTTTTCCAGCTAGACCTGAACAGACTGAAATCAATTCAGCTCTCTCTTGCTCGCTTTTTCCCTCCCTCTCCCATGTCTTTTTTTGTTTCTCTTAGATCGTGCTCTCTGCCTTAAGAAAGCCCGGTTTAGTTATATCCATCCCCATAGCAATCAAGTGACCAGTGTTTTTTTATTGCCTGTAAAAACACAGTATCTTTTTCATGGGAGTCAGGTTCTCCTTTAGTTTGAAATGCCCAGTGAGCAGTGGCAACAACCTGCAGAATCTTTGATCAATTCTCACATATCCATTTGAAGTATCTTTAGTAGACCCATCAAAAGAAAGGGGCTTGGTAATTAATATTTTAATAGAGTGTACCAGCCTCTCACTGTGTTATTGGCAAGAGGCCTGATTTAACAGGAGCACACAGAAATACCTCTGTCTGATCTGAATTGCTATGTGCTCTAAAAAAATATACATTATTAAAGCTGAAGTCCAGCTGTTGCTATATTAATATCCTCTGTTTTTTATTTGCTCCTACCTTTTGGAAGGTTTCAGTTTTCATTCTGAAATTTTCCAGGCTTGCTCCCAATACTGAGGTTATAACTGCAGGGTAAGAACCAGAGGAGAATGCAAGAGGGTTCACTGGAAACTTGAACAGGTGAGATTCAGCACAGCAGAGCCAGCAGCCCAAAGAAGGCAGAAGTGTCACTTAAATTTTGATTGTACAACCTGTTGACAAAGGGACAAAATTAAGATGTGTGTGCAAGCTGGCTCTTATGCCTTCAATCTTAGGAACAGTTAATTGCACAATGAGTGTTCCCTTAACATTTTTTTCTTTCCCAGAGTTGTCCACGCTCTCAGGACCAGATGTGAGGGTGCTGTAAACAGTTTTCACTGTGTTTAACAGAATTATGCTGCTTTATATTGAAACAGGGTGTCACCTAAAGAAAACATAAAAGTTATCCACCTATCCAGGACTTCCATAATAAAGAAAACCCAGCAATCAAGACTAACCACAAAACAGAAATGTCCAGTGAAAGCCAAACATCGCAATTTTGAAATAGTTTAAGTAAGAAAAATAAAGGTGCTGTGAAGTTGCAGGTAATCACCAACATCACGTCGACCAGAGTCCTGGTCCTTTAGGACATGCATAACACTCTCCCAGCCAAACTGGACTTGCAAAGTCCAGCCAGCAGGTAATGGCATGCCAAGGGCTTCTTCCCATGTAGCCCCACTTGACCACAAAATGATGAGGTCTTGCTATGCTTTAATGGCAGCTAGATCAAAACCAGTACTGCAGAAACCTGTTCTCCACTTACCAGGTGTTCAGTTCAGGTCAGGTCGACAGCTGGTCCCAGGGCAGGTACATCCCATTTGAGAACTGAATTGTCACCTTCTCTGCTACCTGTGGTTTCCAGCTGGAGGCAGGAGCAACCATAAAAATGAGCACTAAAACCTGCCTTTCAGACTGACAAAGTCGTTTTTCTGTCTGTCACTACCTCTGAAAATCAAGCAGAACTGTTGGGTGCTCAAGACCACTGAAAACATTTTATTTAGGTGCCTAAATACTTTTTCCAGTGTCTAGTTTCTGACTCGTAACACTACATGGGCTGTGTCTCACCTACCTTCTGCACTGTTCTGCTGTGGTACAAATTTTGATACTACAGTTCCAAATTACTTCCCAAACAGCACAGCACAGTGTGTCCTGTATTTCGTTTACCACCTCAAGTACACTGGTAGTAACAGTCTTGAAGCTTAACCTACCCAGGATTTGTAACCAGTATCTCCTAAGTATCCTAATTTTGCCTGCACCCAGAATGTGGCCTAGTTATTTTCAGCCAGCTGCACAGCTTTTCAGACCTTTATTTCAAGAGAAGAGGTGATTAATTATGACCCTAATTTTATGCTATACAGACTTTTAGGTAAAGGAATCAAAGAGTTCAGCCATTCAGGTCAGCATCAATTCTATTTGGTTTACACATGTCAGTGTTGTATGTGTGTTTATAAATGTTCTCTGTATTTAATCAAGTGTAGTGTGTAAATACAGTTTACCTAGTATTTTTCTTAAAAATGAACATATGCTGAGTAACATGCATAGGAGTATAACAGATTCTGTACAAAACTGCAGAAAGGGGCAAGTAACATACTGTACAACAAGGAAATCCTGGATGATAATAGATATTTGTCTTGGAGCATAAAAAAAGGTGCATGAGGTTATCCTTTCTGCAAAGTACCTCCCAGCTAGTGTACTTAATCTTACAAACTCCTGAAAGCATTAGCAATGTTTCTTGGGTTTTGTTTTTCTTTAGAGAAAACGCTGTGATTAAAAAATAAATAAATAAAGAGAATTTAAACATGGGGCAAAGCTTTGGTGTGTTGTTATTGTGAGTGTATTTTCAGGAGCAGTTTCCCAAGAGCTCGGTCTTTTACATGCTATGATTTCTTCTTCCTGTTCTGACTTCTTATTTTATATAATACCAGATTAAAATCTAAATATAAACTTTTTCAAACACTTTTAGGTGCTGAAATAGCCTGGCAGCTTTAGTTGCCTGCTTCCAGGTCTGCTGAGCTTTTCTGGCTTGCAAATAATTGTAATGATTGTGTGTAAATGCCATCTCTTGGGACTCCTGTGACAGATAGTGTAGGAATGCAGCTCCCCTGCTAGTAGCAGAGAGGGATCCACTTCCCTGCACATCTTAAAACATTATTTGGGGAAAAACTCTTTCTCTCCATCCAGAATCTCAATTATGTCCCTGAAAACCCTGGGAAGAGGGTTGAAAACAAGGTACACACTTCAAGAAACAAAAAAAATATTAAAGTTAAAGGTAGTAGGGAAAAATAAAGACATTTTCCAGCTCACATGAACAGATGGACAGGTTCTGAGCAATCTGAACTTTGTACAGGAGCATAAAGACAGCAGATGAACGTTGTATTAAAAAGGCAGAGGAGTGAACTACAGTGAGAAAGGAGAGGGATGGTGTTGAGACATTTTCGGGGGGGCAGGGAGATGATTCGTTGGGCCAAGTGACCTTTTCCCATCCAGCAATTTTTTCTGTCCCAGTGCAGAATGACAATGGGAACCCAATGGCAGCGCAATCTGACATCCACGTCCATACTGAAAGAGATTCAACTCGACCGTGCTGCATTGCTGTGGCCATGGGATGCTGTGAAACAAGCCAGACCTAAGTTTCCAACTTGCCCTCTTTTCTGTTGTTGTTGTTATTGCTGTTTGTTTCCATTCACCGCCTTTTATTCTCCATTTTTTTCTGTCTTGACTCTGATGGGGGCTCTTTTTGTGCAAAACAAGCCCTTCTGATCTCTTTGAAAGGCCAGCTCTTGTCATTCTTCCAGATCATCATTGTATGACATGTTTTTATATCAGACTGACAAAGGAGCTATTTGATCAGGGGGTATGGTGTGTGATTGTAAGAAATTCAGCTAGCCGGTGGCAACCATTGTTCCCCAAAGCGGCTCCCTGACCCCATTCTATTCAAGGAAAAACTCCCTTGGAGTGGCCTCTATTCATTGAGTAACACCAGTCCGCAGTCTCACTCCAGGAGTATGCTCAATTCAGAGGTGTGTCACCGATATTGCCCATCAACCAGCCTTTAACTCTTTCATCAGCATTAGGTTTCCAACACAACAGCTGTTATCATAGGATGAGCTGGGGAGGGGGGGTCGCGATGCATTCCAGAGAGCTGGAGCTCTCCTTATCTTGGAGAAATTTAACCTTCCTTTCAAAAGTTGCCTCGGAAAATATCTGCCTGCTGCCTTCTGCAAAGTGCAGCCCGAGTCATTTGCCTTCCCATCCCTGCGTCCTAAAATGTCACAGTTACTCAGCTTCTAAAACAAGAATCTCTGTGCTCGCTCAGGCTAATGAGGGGCTTTGCATTGATATTAATGGTTTTTGGATTTGGCCTAAAATTATCTGTGACCCTCCTGCACCCCAGTCACACAACCTTTTTTCCTCCCAGATAATCTTGTATCAATATATGCATCCATGGCATCAGTGCAACTGCTGGCTGTAAAAAAGAACACACTTTCATCTGCCAGGAATCATTTGTTTCCCTAGGAATCATTTCGTCTCACATTATTGGCAGAGAAAACTTAGGGCATCCTTATGAGCTCTGAGAAGGCACTTCACTAAAGCTGCTCCTGCTTCCTTCAACTAAACTCTCTGTACACTAATATAGATCCTCCAAAACCAAGGGAAATCAGTGCAAAAGCTCATGTTAGGTGGCTCAGGGCCACTGTCCTGTGCTTGAAGGGTCATACAGCACTGCCATGCAGCCCAAATGGGACCAGACTCAGGCACAAGGTGCCAAACAGCTGTGGGTTTGGCAGCACAGTGATCGATGGCTTTGAACACTGTTGAGAGAACTGCCCAGATGACAGGATTAAAACTGGCCAGCCTAGTACAAGTGCAGGTACACAGGTTACTGGCTGCCTTGAAGTAGCCTCTGAAGTAAATTAAACTCAGTTCATCCATCATAGTGTGGATCTGCTGCATCTGTTGATGCAAAATGTTTTCCCCATGCAATGAGCACATCCATCTCTTGATGTGGTTGCAGTGTTCCAGGAGCCGAGCTCCTTGCAGGGCTTCTTGACTAACTATTCGCTTGCTTCCCTGGCTGGAAACGCAGCCCTGCTTTCAACATCACCACTAGACCCCTACTTCTTCTGCTGCCTTCCTCCAGCAGCCAGCGTCCTGCCCACGGTTTGGTACCACCTTGATAGCGGCTATCTCCGGGATCGGGATTTGTTAATAAACTCGGGCTCCCTCTGCTGGGACAGAGCACAAAATACGGGGGGCAGGGGGGGGTCTGTCTGTCTGTCTTGTAGGACAGGGTGTTTTCACTGCTGGGTAGTTGGCTTTTTTTCCCCATGACATTTCAGTAGTTGTCACAATGAACTCTGCGTTTTTCTCCACTGGGTGAAAACAGCGGAATAAATAGCAATGCTTTGCACTGCAACATCCTTCACTGCATACTCCAAAACCTCTGGGAAACTTGCACTAAACTTCCAGGGACCTGTGGAGTGATTTGGCACCAGCTCTGTTTCACACAGGGGACAGAAAGAGCTCAGGTGGTTGGCCAGCTGCTTCATGTCGTGAGCTGAAACGTGTGAGGCTCTCCACTGTCAACTGAGACACACGTTCTCCCAGTGCACAGTGCTGAATTTTACTCCTCTGAGAACAGTCCCTTAAAATGCTTCTGTCACAGACCTGCTGTCCTCCACAGGAGATTTTGCATCCACCTCGGATAACTGCAAAAGTTGCAGCAGACTGGGGAAACCCACTCCTGCCCTCTCCCAAAAGCATGCTCTGCAGCGAGACCTGTCTGCATGCACAGGACACTGCTTCTTGGAGGCTGTGTTTGCCCAGCCATCTCTGCATCCCAAGCAGAAGACACCTCCCTGCTCCACCTGCACCATGCTAAGTGGTCACCCCATGATTTAAAGCATGGGGGAAAGATTTAGGCGCAGCCCTGCTAGCCAAGCTATTCCCAGTGTGCAGAAGTGTCCAGGCAAGAGTGAAAGCTGCTAGGAAGGAGAAGCAAACCCAGTTCTTGAGTGGAACAGACAAAGCTGCAGAGAAGACACTTCAGGGAGACTTTCGCAGTGCGTCTTGGACTCTTCCCATCTGCCACCTGTGAATTCAGCATGCTACATTATCTCTATGACCTTTAATCCACCCCTAGTTACCGTGCAGAGTGTTACTGCATCAACATTTTTTCCAACAAAAACTGCAGCGTAGATCAAATTAAACGCATTTCCTCAGCAAAGCTGCTGCCTTCATCGCTCATGTCTGAGCTTCCTGCCCAGAGACCACTGCTGAGGGTGAACAGCCTGCTCTGCATACTCCAGTTTCAAGGAAGGTGAGACATTTCCTAGCAGCTCAATACAGGCAAATAACTCCAGAGACCTGTTGCCTTCCATGACGGCTCCTAGCAGTAAATGGGGCACCCAGCTTGCAGCTAAGTCCATGTTATGGTCCTGCAGCATCCTGATGTTCACCTGCTGCCTCGGGTCTTATCTGGGGCTGAGCCTTCTCTGTGTGGGGTGTTGGCAGAGGTATGGATTGACTGCTTTGGTAGGGAAAGATTTGCTTCCCCACAATGTATGTTCCTGGAATAATATACAAATATCTTCAGAGTTCCTACCTCTGCAGGTTCTCTATAGGTTTAAATCAGAGCAAGCAGCAACACAGTAAGGTTTCTGGGGATGAGGATTCTGTGCTATGTTGATGACTCTCCCCCTCCCCATCCTGAGCTCTTTGTGCCCCACTGGCACTCACCCCACCTTTTGCCTTATGGCCTTTTGTATCATGACTGCTTCCCACACGGCCATCTTCAAGTAACAGCTCCAAACCTGCTCCAGACAACAGCAATGGCAGCATGCATCCATCCTATGCATAAAATCCTGCAAGTTGGCACACTCAGGGCTTCCCTGCACTGACACCAACGGAGAAGGCCAGACCCATAAGTACCCACCAGTGCACAGTACCTGTGATGCTGCCCAGACATGGTGCAGAGTCTGATCTCAGTGTCCAACATCTTGCCCAGGAAGTCAGTGTAACTCCTCTGGACAGTTCATCAGGACAGGTTATGGCCAGGTCATCCCAGCTTGCCATGTCACAGGGTGAACCTGGCTCTGGGGTGGAGCAGGCAGCAGAGGAACAGTGAGCAGTGGTGCTGCCTAGTAAAGTAGCCATGAAATAGCTGTGTCACACTGCCATTTCTCTAAGTGACGGTCCCCTGAAGCAGCCCATTATGGGTTCACTTGGTCTCAATAGCAGAGGCTCCACATTTGTCATCTCTGCATGCCCTTGAGTGACAGCAGGACTAAAAGCCTATGTGCTTCACTAACTGGCTCCAGCTTCCTTCTCCCTCCAACAGATATTCATGCCCAGGGAATGTACTTTAGGGAGCATAGGATGGGAGCCACAGTTCCTCCTCCCCTTTCCACTGGCCAGTCTGGCTGCTTCTGCTTTTCCGTGTAGGACTTGTCCACTCTCCTGCCTGCTTTGTCCCCTTTGCTGTTCGTTCCTTTGTTCACTTCAGCAGTACAGCTTTCCACACTGTAGGCAGCAAATACACAAATGCCCCATCCTCACCACATGTAATGTGATCCCACGTCACAGCACTGAGAATTTGTCTGAAATCCCAGCTCACAGAGCATCACCATCAGGACAAAAATCTCAGCTGTCATTTTCTCTTCCCCGTAGGGAAGTTTCTCATCCTTACTGATGCTGAAGGCAAACTGGCTCCCCCAGGGAGTCCCAGACTTGATTGGAAAGCCCTAGCTGGTGACTGGAGTATCTGGGGCCATAGTGCCCTGGGGGCTGTCACATTCACCAGCTGGCAACATGTCCCCTGGGGGTGCCACCTCCACATCACACTGCACCACCCTGGGGTCCGGCCTCAGTCTGGGAATGGCACAGCTCTTACGAGGAGGTTGGAGGGGAGCACTGGTGAAGGACAGGCGGCTGCTGTGGTGGGGACAGTCGTCAGGCACAAGTCATCCCCCTGCACCGGTGTCAAGTGCACGGCAAACCCACGGCTCTGCAGGGGGAGGTGGTGAAACTCTCAGCTCCTTGCAGTGATCACTCTGAGAGGGAGTGAAGCGCAGACACTTCTTCAGGCTCCACAATGGAGGCTGCAAGGGCTCAGCACATGTCAGCAACCACTGCTCTCTGCTCGTGATCCCACCAGTCCCTTTAGGGTCTGGGGATGCCCCTTTACCAGCCAGCAGCAATTAGTAAGAAAGAGCTTTTCTTATAATTAACCAGCTTGTGACAGTGGTGGGATTTGGGTCAGAGCAGCAGGTGCTGCACATACTGCCACAAGCCACAGTTATAGCCTTGGGAATTTGCAGTTTCCAAAGCACTTCCTGCCCTATTGTGCCCCTCTACATCTCGGTTACTCCTCAAAAGTGCCGTGGGACAACATCTGGGGTCAGTGACCAGTTCCTGAAACACACATTCTGCCAAAACCTTTGGGTATATGAAAACTGCTCGCTGCTGTCGCTGTGCTGGCTTAGTGTATGAGAATTGCAGACATGGGCATGGAGGATAATTAGGTCAAACCACCTTCTGCTCACATGCGAACTTATCCACAGCGGTTCTAGTGAAATTGGAGGAAAGACTCTGGCTTTACCCATCACAACTGAGAGCAAAAATAGATCAGTCAATATTTAGATGACAGGAGATGGAGTCCTCCTGGAAAAGCACAAGATCCGGCATTTCAGATGTCATTATAAAATAAAGGCTGCCTTTGCCTTAGAGATGTGCTGTGGGCATTGCAGCTGGAAATAAGTGTCAGGAGACTATAACTGCCTTACCTGCACCTCCTGTGAGGACCATCCATGTCTCTCTTCTTCAAAACAGACTGGAGTTATAGTGGTCCCATCTGAATGAGGGTTACAGCTCCATGGTCAGTTTCAATTGCCCCACAAGTCCCTTCAGGAAGTTCTTGGAAAACACCAGCTCTGAGCAGAGAGACATCACCCCAGTGGGTGGTCACTGCATCTTTTCTCCTCGCAAGGTCCTGGACACAAGCAAGCCAACACCAGACGGTATTGCCAGATGCTGAGGCCAAGGCACTTGACTGCACTCCACAAGAGATATTGACAGATGGGAATCAGCTTTAAAAATCCCTGCAAGAGCTTGGAGAGACCTGGAAAACCTGCCTGCTCTGCCTGGAGAAACTTGGTCAGGTGGGATGACACTGTAAGCTGGAAGAGTGCAAGCTCAAGTGCTGTGAGTTGAAGTTAGGCATTTTAGGCCAAAAAATATTGAAATATGGGGTCCTTGGAGAATATCCTTTCTTCCTGTTCCTTAAGTAAGAACTGTGACTTTCACTCGGAAGGCACTGAGCAGGATTCTCTCATCCAAGCATGGCAGAAGACTGGGACGAACATTCGGAATACTCCCCACGACCTTGAAATCTGCTGATGTACAAATCCAGTCAGCATTCAGGATAGAGTCCAATCTTCAGTCAAAGCTGGGGAATCGGACATGAGGTTTAGAAAAAAAATCAGGTTTGTGGTTTTGTACCTCATTTATAACTCAGATTATTGCATATGTGCATTTCTCCCACTGGACCACTGCCATACCTTTTCTTGGCCTCTTACAGATTGATTCAGCTGATTTGCAGCTCAGCCAGAATTTCTTTCAGGTCTTTATCTTTCTGTGCACTGATTTCCCCCACACTTTCTCTAAAGTGGGGCTATGCCACTTGCTTTCAGCTCTGGCTGGGAGCTCATCTACGTTCACCCTGTGTCTGTGCAGAGCCCAGAACAGCATCAACTGCTGTGGCACAAAGTATAAGGAGGAATGAGGATATGATACTTTGGCAAAATAGCTCTGGAAAGTCTGTGCCGCTTCTCTTGCTAAATTCTCTGCTGAGGGTTTGGCTCTGTTTGCATTGGCTGCTGAAAGCTAAGCCAGCCTGGTGATGATAGAGCATTTTTGATGTCTAAAAAGAGCCCCCAACAAAACCAATCATTTCTGTTTATAGCTGACCTTCTCTGGTATACAAAAAGTCTGAGCAGGCAGAGCTTACCCGACTCCAGAAGGCAAGAGGCACCCATCAGCACCTCCTGGAAGGATGTATTCAGCAACAGCTCAGGGGAAATGGGACACCCAGAAGATGCACAGACTGGGGCTGCTGTAATTCAGCCCAGCCAAATGCATAAGCTTCAAGTAAAACATTTGCTCACAGACTCAGTAAGTGAGAAAACTGGGTTGTCTGCTTACCCCAAACTCCTCGTTTTTACTTTCGTAAGAATCAGTTTCTTTTTGTACAGACTGCAGGAGAAACCCTGACTGATCCCCTGGATGCAGAGGCTCACTGCACATGCACTGCCCGGCATGGGGGGAGTTTCAACCCAGCCTCCCCAATATGGATGGCAAGGTAATCCCAGCTGGGAGAAAACACAGCTTCTTTTGGTAGGTATTTGATGAAATGAGCAACTTTGTTCTGTTTGCCCAAGGATCTAATAAGCTGATTACAGAAAACATGCACCATGCCAGGGTATGTACTGGTGGGATGACTGTACTTGCAGTGAAAGGACAGGAAAAGCATGGCACCAGGGAGAACCAGATCTGCACTTAGAGGAACTCTGCAGAAGATCTTTGAAACATCTACATGGGTCTCAGGAGCACGTCCCGCTGAAAGGCACCAGGTCCCAGCTTCAGAAACTGAGCTCAGGCTTCAGAGCTGAGCCCCCAGCAGGACCATAGGTCCCCGAGTACCCGCAAAAGCACAACCACCATTGTGTTGTTCATCAAGGTGCTCACTCCTCACCCTGCACCACTGGAGTTTACATTTCACAAGGTCAACCTCTGCAGCACATCCTCTGCATTTTCAAAGTCTTTCCTTAACAGGTGGCTGTCTTCCTCCTCCCCAAACATGCTACAACTTGAATCAGACACTTTGATCAGGGGGAGAATATCCCCGGGGGAAAAAGCTCTTGATGTAACACCAGCAATGTGTTTGAACCAGCCTGTCAGGGCACAGTGGAGAACCAGGGCCTGAAACTGTGGAGTGAAATGAATGAAGACCTGACCAGCAGCCTTAAACAAACCCTGTCTGAACCCTGGGACCCAAAGAGTATTTTATAGTTTTCATAGAGATACTCACACCTGCAGAGGAGTCTACATCACCTTCTAGCAAGCACAGTGTCCCAGGCTGCTATGGAGACATCGCAGGCTTGCATATGCTGATGGGAGCTGCTGTCCCTGTACAGGCTCCCGGCTGGTGGTGCAGATGGAAATGGTGATTTGTGGAAACACCTGAACATCCAAACTAGATACGTTAATCTGTGCAGGTCTGCTGGCTGGAACAGTAACTATGGAAGAGAGCTGGACAATGAGCAATTCCCATCCATGGGGGCCTTGAATGCCATGATGCCCCCTGAGTATCAGTGGTTGCCCTACAAACAGTGGTGGCTGCCTTCCTGGAGCACGGTGTGGTGGCAGCACTGTTCTGGTGGCTGCCCGTTCATCCCAACACACGCCAACGACCCCTGCTTTAATCAAAACGGATAAAAATTCTGGTCATCCCCTTGCCTGCTCTACTGGTGTGGGACAACTCAAATGTTTGCCTGAGCCAGATGCATTCACAAAATCTTGGTTTTAATGGCATTTTGTGACACAGGTTGGCTCCTCCACTGCAGCCCCAACTGCTGAGAAATCAATCATTACCAGCAGTTAGCTGTTTGATGGTTAACAGCCTGAACCGAAGCCAAACTGGTTGTTAATTGGGCTAACAACTGATTTCAAGGGGTTGTTTTGCAGGACCCAACACTCCCAGCAATTGACTTGGAGTTGTAACTAGCAGCCAGGCGGCAATTAACAGAGTCCAGGGAAATTCGCAGGCCATTACCAAAGGGCTGGCTCCCAGCTGGGCTTCTGCTTCTCACGGGGCTGATAGGGAGCACAGCCACAGCCCAGGGCCTGAGCCCGCACAGCCAGCACTCAAGGTCCCATTTCACGTCTTGACAGTCAAAATTCTACTATCGATGTACAGCCTGGGTCTGATCCTGCACTTCAGCAGGCTCTTATGGGGTTTTTCTGAATGTTTTTGTTGGAGTTTTCCTAATATTTGCTATGAACTTCCCCAGGGACACCTTTCAGCTCTCCTTTAAATCCCTTCTCAGGACTCTGTTTTCTTGTGGTAGCAACTAGACGTGTGCTTATGTCTGTCTTGCCAGCTTTTGGCACCTGCTGCAGTTGACCATAGGAAACATCATGTCTTTGGGACAAGAGCTGCTGCTTACTCTGGGACCAGCTCATAAAGGAGGAGGTTCCAGCCACCAAGATGTACTAGTACAGCAGAAGGAGTTTGCAAAACACTCACCGAAAGAGCCAGGCTGAGATTTTTTTCCTTCTCCTCCTGCTATAAATCTTCGAGAGGAAAAAAATTAGAAAACACCATTGGCCATATTGGCAGGAGAAGCCAGCCCAGAAAGCAAGGACCCTTCACATGGTCATGGTCGAAATGGGTTGCTCCGTGGCTGAACAGAGGGCTTGGATGGGAGCAGGGGCACAGATCTGGCACTCACCAAACTGGGGAGGCTCTGACAGCCCTCACCATCCCATTTCCAGTCCACAACAACCAACAGCACAAGCTTAGCAAAGTGATAATACCTGGACATGGCTGGAGTGGTTCTTCCCAACACAGCCAAGGCCCCCCAGCTCTGATCTAGGACTCTGTAGCCGCAGATTTTATCTTGGACACCCCACAGCCTGGAAGGACATTCCAGTGTTACAGCTGCTGTGAACATAGGAGAGATGCTGTAAGTCACACGAAGCCCAAGAACATCCCCTCTGCTCCCAGTACAGCGAATCTGAAGTGCATTTCACTGCACACTACCTGGGCCATTGGTCAGGCAACCTGGAGTAACAGCTGTAACCTTCAACCCAGCCACACACAAGCCCTCTCTGTTCCTGCAGCTGATGCAGTGCAGGGCCAGTGGGTGGACAAGAAGTTTTGCTGGAGCCTGGCACCACTTTCATGCTGACTTTAACCTGGAAAGGCTGCACTTTCCCATTAACCAAGTCCCAAATATCCCTCCAGTATCTCCCAAGAGCTCCTCTGGTGCACCAAACCACAGGGGCCATGTCTCCCTGGGCCCAAGGCTTCTCAACACCAGAGGTCACAGCACATCCTTGTCCAGGAGGAAGGCAAACAGCAAACTTAGCCGTCAAAGGTCTTCTGCAGCAAAGCCACAGCAGCTGAAAAGCAACCCCATTTCTAAGGGAGAACTGATAGTGCTGTAGGGATGCCTGGGGAGGGGGCAGCAAGGCTGCAAATGGGAAGCAGAGTGGTAATGAGGAGCATATGTGTAGGTGCTTGGAGCATCCCAGGTGCTACAGAAGTGCTAAGTGTTATTATTATGGCCAGGAAACTGGCTGTGAAAACCAACTGTACTCCACATCCCCTCCCTGTGCACCTTCTCCAGGGCCTGGACCCGAGACTTCCCATCAGACTTGGGAAAACAGGAACCAACCTGGAGATGCCTTTGGCTGCAGCCTGTGGCCAGAGGAGCTGTGTGGAAAGGAGAGGAGAGGAGCAGAGAAGGACCAAGGCTCAAAAGGAGCTTTCGGTCTGGTCCACCTGTGGCCAAGAAGATTTTGTGCCCTGTCACAGTGTGGTGCTGTCCCTCAACACGTGTGATTCTGTTGCAGCACAGAAGGATGTTTCCATATGTACAACTCGTTTTGTGGCCACCCTGCCCAAAGTAATCTATCTCATGAGCTCCTGGCCCTGGAGGGCCATTCCCTTGGGACAGCACTGAGCTCATTTCTGCTCCACCTTGTGTCTATGTCTCCCTCTAGGATGCTCCACTCGGTTCCACAGCCATGGCTTGCTGCTATGGAGCAGGGCATGGAGCAGTGCTGAGCCCTCCCCGCTGGCAGGATGCAGCCCACCAACAAGCCAGTTTGGTCTGGAGTGGCCAAAATATGAGATTCCCCACTGAGTCCCTGAGCATCCCCGTTTCTGGCTATAAACCCCTTCCAAGGAGGAGTCTTTAGAGAGGGGGGCTGAGATGATCCACAAGCTGCAGCCAGCCCCCGCCCCCTCCCTGAGAGGAATTGCTCTCACACAAATGAAATGTGTGTAATTAATGGGCAGGGGGCTGGACAGGTCTGAGATGAAAGCGTTTCCTGGACTTGTCCTTCATTTGCATGGTATCAGAAGCTGTTCAGAAGGTGTGACTTTTCCCACAGGGAGCCCTCAGTTCGGTGGCACAATAAAGCCAGAACTTCTTACCCAGAATTAATTAAAGGAGGGGGAGGGGGTTGGCAGGGAAATGTTTGAAAGCTGAGCCTGATGCAATAAACAAACAGCCCAGTCGTCCTTCCCAAGCTAGAGCCTGCCTAAGGGAGCCTGGGCAAGCCCCAGCCCTGCCACAGCACCCACAGCCCACCCAGCTCAGTGGGCACCCATATCCAAGCAGACCTCATGGAAAAATTGTAAACTGAGAGAAGGGGTGGGAGCAGAGACAGCATGTGCCAAAAGGTTTGGATGATCAAGCCCTGGTGCAGCCCCTGCTCAGACAGCACATGCCCCTTTTCTTGCCACTTCAGTTTATTGCTGCCTGTCTACTCTGTTTCTCTGCCACAGAATCAGAGAATGGTTTGGATTGGAAGGGACTTTAAAGGTCATCTATTTCCAAATCCCCTGCCACGGGCAGGGATACCTTCCACTAGATCAGATTGCTCAAAATCCTGTCCAACCCAGCCTTGAGCACTGCCAGGGATGGAGCACCCACAGCTTCTCTGGGCAACCATAATCTGAAATCACCTCTTTCTCCTGCCTGATGTTGCCCTGGCATGTTCACCCCACTTTTACTTCTTACCCTGTGTTGGCTGGCTGGACCAGATGGGCCTCCCCGTGATCTGGCAAGGCAGATTCTCCCAAACTTTGCCCAGCTCCAGCCTTGTCACTGTGCCTGGATGGCACCGCACAGCGAAGGTCTGTCCAGGCAGGGACATGCACACAGCGCTGCTTGGAGCTCAGGATGGGGCTGCCATCTCTGCTCCAGCAGCCAGAGCAGCAGGGCTCCTCTCCTGCTTCACTGCCCCCTCCCTCCAGACAGCTGCAGGCAGAGAGGGGGCTGCAGGGTGACACTGGGAATGGTGGCATTAGGAACAGGCACATGCCCACCACAAGGACTTTGCTAGCTCAAAGCAGAGGTTTCTGCCCAAAACACCCATGCTAACAGTGTGAGTTAACAGAAGCAAGCACCCATCCAGCCCCATCTCAGCATCCTGCAGTCCCCAGGGCCTTTGGATGACTGTGATTCTCAAGCTTGGTTCACACACCTGCTGATGAAGAAAGAAAAAGGAAAAGTCCCAGATTCCTGGGTTGAGGATTGACCCTATGCATTCAAATAGCAGCCAGGGTTTCTGTCACTGTGGAGGAGCAGCAGGTACCACCAGGGACTGTCCCCACCTCCCTGCATGGGTGGTGGAAGCCAACAGCCCTGGGGACAATGTGCACAGGACCCTGCAGGGCCCAGGAAGAGCATGAGCTCCTCCAGACTTACCAAGGACTAGGTGGTATCAGAGCAGAGACAGGGTATGAGGAACCATTAATTAATTCACTTACTCATTAACTTACTAGAAGTGGGCTCTTTAATCTTCCAAGCAATGGTGAAACAACATTTGTTGACTAGAAGCTAAAGTTAGACAAATTCAAACAATAAACAAAGTCTCAAGCTGTAGTGCTCCATGGCCACCCAAAAGCCCGTTAACGAAAGGTGGCTGCCTAACCACGGACCAAGTGAGCTGGGGATGCCTTCCCCGGAGCCAGGCCTGGGTGCAGAGCAGACGGCAGGATTTGGGGGATAGTGTGGTACAGAGCTGTGCAGGGACACAGGGGAGTCCATACCCACCTCAAACCAAAGGGTGCTGGCTGCTCCCTGCTCCAGCTTTTGGCTGCATCCCAGGATGACAGGGACGGGGGAACAGCCTTACTGGAGGTTGAGCACCCACACCATGGCCTACCATAGCTGGGGCATTCGAAACAAGACAGGAGACATGGAGCCAGTCCTGTGCCTCTGCTACCCATACCTGGAGCAGGCACCTGGCACCAATTCACTCTTGTTCACAAAGCCATTAGGAAAAGCAGTTAGACAAATTAAAAGAAGAAAAGCAACCATTAAGGACTATCAAACACCATCTCTGCCTGGGGAAAGGCCAGGAGCAATTCACTTTTAATTCCTGTAGCCTGTAAACCACAACAAGGTCTCGCCCCAGCTCTCATCTTCAGGCTTCTGCAGCCCTTGCGTTCCTCCTGGGACAGTCAGACAAAAGCCATCCATGCTGTCCCGTGGCTCAAGTAACATCCCTGATCTCCATGCTGCAGTAGCAATGCTCAGGTGCAGAGCATGGCTAAGTGCTCAGCCCCTTGTTTTCCCTCCTTGAAATTATGGACAAATATTGCCAGCTCAGCCCAGGCTGCTGTGTCGGCCAGGGGAAGGCTCAGCCTTGCACCCGCAGATAAATCTCAGCCCGAGCACTAAATGATGTCACAGGCACCCCATGAGCACAGCAACAGAACCAGGGCTGGCACCAGTGATGATCAGACTCGCCTTGCAGGACTGCTGCATTTATGCAGTTTAACACATTTCACAGTTTTATTCTTGCGTGCTTCCATGCCTTAGAACCACTCCATATCTGAATCCCTGATCAGCTCCTGTAAGCCAGACCCAGCACTGCAGCAGGTTTGAGTATTCTCTGAAGGAGGGGACCCAACAGCCCATTTTGCAGAGCCACCATGCTCTTCCAGGTAAGAGAGGAGCAAATACCAGCTTTCTCTTGGAAAGCTTCATCCTGTGCTTGAAAGCAGTGGTCAAGGCTCCATTGCACTATGTCCCTGTGCAGCCTACAGTGCACCTTGCTTCCACATGTCAAGGAGGTGGCATCTGCACATTAAACCTGGAGTTTGCTGCAAGGAAAACCATGATTTCCAAGAGATTCATCTGGGTCCAAAATCTTGGGGCAGTCTCCCACTACTCTCAACAGCTGTTCCCTTGGGAAGGAAATTGCACCAACCAGCAGCCTCAGCCTCATCCTGCACCTCGCTGCCATCCTCTTTCACCCCTCTCCAACATGTCTCTCCAGCCCCAACCCCTCCCTGGAAAGCATCAGGCTCAGTTAGACTAATACAAACTTTTAATGCACATATTAAATAAATATTTCAATCATTTCATATTCAATTTGTACACAACCGAAACAAAACAAAAATCCTCAAGGAAACAGGAAAAACCCCAAACAATCAAAAAAGATTGGATGAAAAGTCACCCCTGGTTCTGGCTCCTATCCAGTGTCTTTGTTTGCCCTCCCCGTTAAGAATAATTGGTTTAACCCTTTGGAGAGAGTCACAGTCCCAGGGCAGCATGTGCAGAGCAGGGCTGGCTGAGGATGTTCACTCAAGAGATTTAATGTTTCCTTTGGGGTTGGGTTTTTTTTTTCTTCTAAATAGAAAATTGGGCTTCTGTCAACATAGAAATTTTGAAAGAAACCCCCTCCTTTCCTAGGGGGATAAGGATGGCAGTATTTCTTATCAAAGAGGAAATGTGGAAGAGATGGTTGGCAATGGAAGCACCAACTATTATGACATGATACTGAATATTACAACAAAACAGCCTGAAATGGCTCCACAATAATTTGTAAACTTTGTTTAATTTTATGGATGAAAACTTGCATCTGATAAAAAAATATAGACAGAAAAAAATATCAATTTTTGGTGAGAAGTTCACATTTTCCACATGGGGAAAAAAATAATACCAGTTACCAGCCCGCTCCACGGCAGCTGTACCTTAGTACTTTAAAACAAACCAAATGCCAAAGATGCTCCCGTGGGTAAGAGGTACCAAATGAGTTCAGGACTTTCTCTGGGGAATCCATCACCCCTGTCCTCTCCTGAGAAAAAAAGTAAGTTGAAAGTTGAGAAGCCAGCAGCGTTCTCAGAAGGATGCAAGCGACTTCCAGCAACCCCTTGCTCAGCCAAAGAAGTAGGCACATCCAAGGAAAGAAAGCATCCAGTGGTCCTCACCCCAGGCGTCACAGTCAGCCCCCGTAGGCAGTGCCCCCACATCACCCAGGCTGCAAAAACCACCTAAGAGGTCTCCAACCACCTCCAAAATAAATCCCCTCCCCTTAGTTGTTTTCCAGCCTCTCCATCTTCTCCAGCAAGCATAGCATTACTTCAGTTCATTTAAGTAGCACATCGCTTCCAGGTTTGGATTTCCAAGGTTTTTTTGCTTGTTTGTTTTAAACATGATTTTTTAACTCCTTTCCCCCCAGAGCTACAAAAAAAAAATTACAAAATAAAGCGCAAACCCGAACAGACTAGAACATTTCTAAGTGAAGGGCTCTTCTCCCTTCACCAGTCTTTGAATGTTTCATTACTTTTAAAGCTGGAGTACAAAAATAGANTGTTTAATACCCATAAGGGAAAGTCTCTACATATAGTCCACCAAGCTCAGAGGAGCATCCTCCAGGAGAGATGCAGGCAGAGGGGGCAGGGACAGGCACATCAAGGGCCCGCTCTGGAGCTGGAGTTTCTAGTCCTTTTACTTCTCCGGTTGAAGGGGTAGTTGAGGAACTCAAAGCGTCTGTGGGGCTCGGTGGTCTGGTGGCCCTTGGGAAGCCTCTTCATGAAATGCACCTCCCGCTGGTGCTGCCGGGTCTTGGAGCCCTTGCGTGGGCGGCCCTTGCGGGTGAAGGCCATGTACCAGCCCTCGTACTTGGCGTTCTGCAGCGCCGTGTAGTTGTTCTCCAGCACGATCTCCGTGAACACGCAGTCCTTGCCTTTGCCGTTGCTCTGAGAGGGGACAGGAGCAGAGATTTAAGCAACAGGCACTTGCTCAGAGGGCTGCTTCTCCCTGCCCCACACTGGACTGATTGACGTGGCGGCAGGGTTGCAGTGCTTGTGGGCAACCGAAGGCTCACTTCTCCCACAGGTCAGAATTGCCCAAAATCTGCTTTTCCTCGACAAGCTGCGGGGAGCAGGCAGTGTGACACAAACACTGCTCATTGCTGCTCACGTACCAGTGCAGCTGGTCCCAGCCTTCACTTCCACCACACCCATAAGGGAACTTTTGCCTCCATCTGTGCCTGGATATAACCATAAGCAAACTCTCCATCCCAATTCACCACCACATCCTGTCCCCCTGGGGTGTTTAATATAGGAGGGGCACCGAGGAGCATTGAGTGGCAGAAGTGACGTGAGGTCAGTGGTGCTGGCGCCCACAGATGCAGGTGGCGGGGGGAGCGTGGGGTAGCCAGGCACTGAGCTCCCCCCATTATGGGCAGAAGCAGGACTAGAGAGGGACCCACATTGGGCAGCCCCCAGGAAACAGCTGCCATGGAAAATCCTTGCAGACAATCACTGTTCTGGAGAGATTTTGCACATCCAGCCCCCCTGCCGCTGGAAGGGGCATCAAGGCACAGAAGCTGCATGACAAACCAGCAGGTGGTGGGGTCTGGCCTTGGGGCCAGCCCCATGGAGCATCTTAACATTCCTGGCACTTGTACCATGTAATTGTGGAGAATAGACCAGCAATCCGCCTATTTGTTCGGAGAGATAGAAGGAATGTGCCCCACACGGCACCCGCCCACCTCTCCTGCTCCCCCCTCAGGCTGCAGGATGGCTTGTCCCCCTGCCCCCAAAAAGGCAGTTCTGGCTGAGCCCCAGGACCCCCATCTCGCCTCCCCACCACGCAGGTAGCTCTGTATCGGGTCAGAGCTCCTCTCCTGGCAGTCCCCACTCCGTGTTCCCAGCAGTTCCCTGCCTTGCCCGTACCCTTGCACCCTACCTTGCCAATCAGCTTCCCCTTCTTGTTCATGCAGATGTAGAAACCTGTGGCTGCCCCCTTGATACGCACGCGGCTCCCAAAGGTGTCTGTCTCCACGATGAGCTTGGCTGGGGAGAGCAGCGGGGGGGAGAGAGGGAGGGAGGTCAGAGGGGTTGTGGGGTAGGGCCAGCCCAGGTATGGAGACCCCAGCAATGCACCCTGGTGCTGGGCACTGCAGGCACATGCTCTCTGGCAGCTGTGCCAGACAGAGCCCCAAAATCAGCACATGAGGTTAAGATACAGCCTTGTCCCCCCCTTAACTTGCCTCTATGTCCCTGCATGACCTTGGACATGTCCCTTTGCCACCTTGAGCTGTGCTGAGTGGAGAGTAGCTCTGTTTTACCCAGCTCCACAGGGCTCAGTGGTTCAGGTGCCACAGAGGTGTCCCAGATGGAGTCAGGGCAGTGAGCAGGGCTGATGCTGGTTGGCAGAGAGCAAGGGAGCTGCCCTGCAGGTCTGGGTGTGCCTGTGGGCAAGAACCAGGCAGGGACCTTCTGGAAGTGCGCAGCGTGCTGCCAGCTGTCCCCAGCCCAGGGGACACTGCTCCGTGTCCCTCTGCCAGGCCAGGGCTGCAGGAGGAGCAGTGACTTTGCAGCTGGCAGGGGAGGCGTGAAGGGTACAGCCACCCTTTTAATGCCTTTCACCTTTGCACGAGTCGAGAGGGCGTATTGATTTGGTCTCAGTTTTTTAATGGAGGCATCGATCGACTTCCGAAGGAGCTATGCAAATCGCTGGGTCGATGGGCCGCCTATAAATAGAACTGTCACCTTCCCTCCCTGCCTTCACCCTGGGAACCCAAGCCCCAAAGCCCATCCATCCCCAGGGAAGGGGGAGGATGGGGACAGGACATCCTTCTTCCCGGTCGTGCAGCTGCTGTCCCCAGAGCAAGCCCCGATGGGGATGGTGGCTACCTGTTTGCACCTCAAAAAGTCTGTGCTATGCCAAGCACCGAAGAATTCCCCACGGTGCTGACAAGCCAGCTGTGACTGTCCCATCAGCTGTTGTCCAGCATCAGCCCACAGCACCACAAGTGCTATCTGACAAGGCAATTAGAGTACAGGCCACAAAGATTCCAAGCCTAAACTCTCACTATGGGTTTAAGTCCATTGATGCCTTATTTATCCTCTCTGATATCTGCACAAGGGCTGCTCAGTTCCTCAGGTTCACTGCAGCTTGCACATCTCTAGCCCAGGATGCTCAGCCTCCAGCGATCCCCAGTGAGGGCAGTGATGTGGCTCTGGAGTGGGAGGCTCGACAGGAGGATCCTTTGAATGGCAGAAGGAGGCTGTGGGTACACACACAAGCTAAAGTGAGCCTAAATCACACTCTGGGCTAGGGGCAAACGGCCTCTCTGTCTCTTCAATGCCTCAATCCTGCATCCCTGTTACGATGGATGCTGCTCAGGTCAATGGCACTAAGGGTGGGGACAGCAAGCAGGCAGTGCTGGAAGCCAGTAAGTTGACCAATGGAAAGATCATCCCCAAATTTGCTGGGGCTGACTGATTTGGTGCTGTCAGGCAGGCCAAGCTTGATGTGCATGCAGGCACCCCCTCCCTGCACCCCCTCCTGTCAACATCACCCTGCAACATCTCTTGTCCCCAAGCTACCGTGCACTCACATCCCCCTACTCCTAAGGCAGGCACAGATTGAACTCAGAGACAAGAAATTTGGGAAGAGCCAACTCCAGGCTGTGGTGATCAATGCCCAGAGCCTGACAAGCACCTAGCATCCCCAAAATCACCCACGGGAGCGATGGCACTCTGCAAACAAAGCACCGAGACAGTGACCCCCTATTTATCTATATTGGGGAAAGGGGGGGAATTGATCTTGGAGGCAGTAAAAGGTTTGAGGAGAATTGATTTTTCTCTCTGAGAGATAGAAAGACCTGGCAGGGAGGGTGGGAGGGAGGGAGGGATGAAGACGGAGAGAGGGAGGGAGTGGGGAGGCCTTGGCCCCAGCGAGCACAAAACCCTGCTTTAAAGATGCATATTGCTTCTCTTTTGGACTTTTCTCTCTTTTTTTCCTTTCCCCAAAGGGCAGCTGTGATTTACAGCCACCAGACGGGTTTGCTGCCCTGCACGAGCCCAGCCCATGTGTCGCTCTGGCCCCCTCGTGCACAGAGGATGAAGACAACCTGGCCTCAGGGACTTGCACCCCTAGACCCTTGTAGGCAACTCGTGAACCCCGCAAACTCCAGCCCCAGCCAGCAGAAAACCCTGGGCACAGACAAAAACTAGCAAATGGGCAGAGAGTTGTGCTGGTGTCCCCAGCCACTCGTGGGGTTGAGTCCAAGCTGCAGCTGGCAGTGGTTTTCTTGGTGGCAGGCACGGCCTGGGAGGGACAAGCTGGGCTGCACCAGCCGCCCGCCTTCCCTTAGAATTAAAAAAAGTCAATCAAATATTGACAATTAAGACAAATAACTGAAAACGCCAGACTCGATGTTAAGTCGGCTGTAAAAATGTCAGCATGGGGAAAGGGGTCATCTGCAAAAATAAATCAACCCCTTTTACACACCCACCCCCAAAAATGAGACAAAAAAAAAAAAGCAGAAGGAATGGCTTGGGGAGGGGGGGATCTTTGCTGCGAAAGTGGGTTTCTAAATAACATTTGGGGGGGAGTCCTTTTTTTTTTCCTCTCTCTTTTGGGGAGGGGGCGAGGCTTAACGTTTTCAACTCTATTCTTTCATTTAAGTGACAGATTTATCCCAGTAAAATTATGTTTCATGCTCAAACTTTGAAGGGAAAGTGGCTACGTAAATGCTGAAAAAATGCAGCGAGACACACTTGATCCCCCAACTGGACTGCGAAGAGGAGAAAGTATTCAGGAAATGTTAAAAAAGGTGAAAGTAAGAAGCGTTTTAATAGTTCTTCCAGACATGGGGGCCTCCCTAGAGATTCATACAGAACAATCCTGAACCTCTATTTTAACATTTACAGACTTGCAACTCTTTTAAAACTTTACATCTGAAAAACTGCTTGTTCTCTTTCTGGTTTAGATCAGTCTTCATTTTCCTCCTTAGCTCTTCAAATGCTTAACCTTTTTTTATTACATTTTAATAGAGTTTTTCAAGCCACCACCAGTCCCCTCCTTCTGGCCTTATTTAAACCTGGTTGTTATTTAAATATGCACTAACTGCTTTTTAAAATCCAGGCGTTAGAGGTCTAAAACAAGACGGGATTTTCTTTTTTTTTGCTTGGGAAATTAGCTACTGCCCTTTCAAGCTAGAGCTGCTCCAGGATGGGAATAATTCATTTGCAAGATTAATTCTGGATGTATGGAATATCACATGGAACCTGCACGGTGCTTGCACTGATAACGTCCAGTGTGAAATTTTCAGCCAAAGCAAAATGAAGAAAAAGCCCCCAAAAATCAGAAAGGTAAAGAAAAAAAAAATTTCTACAAATCTGTCCAAGCAAGAAAGGGAAATTGTGGCTAATACCAAAGAAAAACAGTTGTGATCCCTATGTACAACACACAGGAACACAGGAACTTCCCTGCCCCGGGCGCAGGATCAGGCCTCCCGCGGCCGGCCCCGCGGCGGTGCCGGGGCTCGCTGGCCCCACTGACCCCTGCGCCGCCTTTGACCATCCCAACGTGGCAGTAGCTCACACGATCAAAGTATTTGGGCTTTGAGAGTCCCCAGCGGAGGGACCAGTCCCCCTGCCCCAGAGAGGGTGGAGGTTTTGGGGAGGGGGTGCCAGGGCGATGCAGAGGAGCCATGGCAGAGCACAGGCTCTCAGGCTTGCAGAGTTCCTGCTTTGTCTCTGGAGACGCCGCAGCATCTTCGCCTGCAGCTGACTGCCTCGCTGACCCTCTGCTCGGGATTTGTTTGGAGAAGGAAGGGATGGGACTATATGAGGAAAATGCCACTTTAGACAGTCCTAGTTCAGGGAACGCTTCCAAAGCAGTCATTCCCCCTTTCTCCTCCCTGCCTCTTTTTCAAATTTACTTTCCATTTCTGTTTCAGAAGGCAGTCTTAGGGATTCCCATCCCTGCAAAGAGCCGGGATGAAATGACTGATGATGCTCAGGATGCCGCAGCCCCGAGCCCTCTGAGTCAGGTGCAAACCAAGAATTAAAAGGAAAGAAGCAGAGCCTATCCTTCAAGAACTGGTCGCCTCCCTTGGCATAGGGAACCTGCCCTCACCTTGAATTACACAGCTGCTGATTACTGACCCCTATGTTCTCCTTTTACAAGCCCCCACAAGCCGAACGATTTTAACGATTTCTGGCTAACAAACAGGACGGAAATCATCAGTCGCCACGCTGGGCTGCGAACACCTCCCCAGCTCCCCCCTCGCCTGCCCACATCGTGTGTCCTTACCGTGCACATCCCCATCCTCTGCCATCGCATTGATTTTCTTGTTGTCCAAGATCTGCACATGTTTCCCGCTGGTCCGGCTGTACAGCTGGTAGGTACGGACAAGCCGCCGGCTGAGCTGATCTGTCACCAGGCTCTGCTCCCTCACATGCTGTGTAAAATTAGGTGGGGACTGAACAGTTACCTTTAGGAAATTAAAAAATATACAACACACCATTATAATCTCTACTCCTCAGCGGGGCAAATGGGCTGAGCCGAGATCGCCAGCCTCCAGCTGGGCTTTACAGGGAGGCCGGGAGCCAGGACCACGGCGGTGCCTCCTGTGCCACCAAAGTCTCTCCAGGAGAAGGAGCATTAAGCTCTGGGACACAGTGACCAGAGCCCTATACAGAGCTGTGCCCACTCCAGACATGCCCTAAGCAGACGTTCAGGTGGCTCGGGAGTACAACAGTGCTTGGTGACCCCAGAGGCCCCTCCAGGACTCAGCGGGTCCTGACTGGCACTGGGGTACCTGGAGATGGGCTTCAAGGCTGGGAGGTGGAGGGGATCGAGGCAGGACATGCAGGATGGCACTATGTTGCCCTCTCAAGGGGCTGATGCTTTCGTCCCACACCACTCTCACCTCTGCAGGAGCATACTCCTGCTCCAGCTGCCCCAGGCACATACCCCAGCAGTTTCAACAGCTGCCTGTCCTCTGGGTCTCAGGCTCTTTATTCGCTCCCAAATACCCCACTTGTTAAGCTCTTCCAACACAAAATCCACAGAGATGAGCTATGAGGTATAAGAATTACAAGAAAACCATCCCCCAGCCCAGGTATTTAGTGGTATAACAACCCAAGGATACCAGCATGCTACCCCTGCAAACACAGCCCTCGTCCCCAGTCAGCTGTTTGGTGCCAGCACGGGGTCGTCCCCAGCCCCAGCACACCAAACCCGTTAGTCCCGGAGCCGCAGCTGAGCCCATCCTCTCCAGACCCAACACTGCTGCTCCTGGGCTTTAAATGATTTTCATGAGCGGCCAAACCTGCTCCCCCCTCAGCCCCGGCTCGCGAGCTGGCACAGAAGTCTTTTTCCCCCCTCGTCTCAAATCCCTCTTTTAAGTCTGGAAAGTTTCGCTGCTCCCTGACATTTATAAAGATGTATTCTGAGCAAATGTTAGGAGATCGCTCCTTTCAACATCAGAAGGCTGGGACTACCCCCCACCACCCCCACGTCAAATGGGAAGATTTCCTCCTGTCTTAAACAACAACAGAAAACCACAATAAAAGCAAAAGCCGCTGCTCTCCCAAAGCCAGCTTTATAGAGATATCTCCCCTTGACAATGTCATCTCTCTCCCTCTGCTTCTGCCTGTGCATGTGTGTTTCCTATAGACGGGTTTTGGATAATGCAGCAGGATTCTCTCCCCAGCTCTGATGAGGGTACCATGTGGAGGAGAGGTCATTAGCCATGCTGCTATTTGGTCTCCATCTCATACTCCAAAATATTACAGCTATGTTTTTATACAACTGCACACTCCCAGTGCTCCGTTCCCTTCACTCTTCAGCTGGAAACTATATTTTTCCCCCCCAAGCTTCCAGGAAAATAACAATAATAAAAAAAGTAGCTTAAAGGGCATTTTAAACAAAGCTTCTGCACCTGTGATCTCAGGGGGAAGGGGGGCTTCACCCCGGTTTGGAGGCGCACCGCTCCCAGCGACGCGTGCCTGCTGGTATGCGGGTGTTGCACAAGCTCTGCCCGGGATGTTTAATCTATTCGTGTCACTTCTGTCTCTGCCGATACAAACCAGCGATGCTAAAGTCTGACACTTTTAAGCTGAATCAAAACCTGCGCCTTTTACTATGGCTTTTGCAGGGTTTATTTTCCTCTTTTTAATTCTGCTTTACTTTTTTGGATTAAGCAATATAGGAGGGGAAAAAAACGGAGGAGAGGGATGGGGGTATCCACAGCGTAATTAGAGGTCGGGGGGACGGGAATTAAAGCTGCTTTAAGATAACCCTGCGTATTTCCTTGAAATCCCGGTACTCCCTGCCTCGCAGCCAGAGTCCCCCGCACCGTATTTTGCGTCCCGGGAAAGGTGGGTTCGCGCTCGGCTCCGGCTTTTTACAACCGGGCAACTTTTGTCTCCTGGGTCTTAAACT
>VWZT01004951.1:24846-39497 GCA_013397055.1 Pachycephala philippinensis | reverse complement strand
CCCGCACACACACACAGCCCCGCACACACACACAGCCCCGCACACGCCTGTGCAGCCCTCCTGCACACGCACATACATGCACGCTACCCTCACACACACACACAGGCTCCACGCAGTCCCTTTCACACACACACACACATCTGGCACACGCGTGCAGCCTTTCCCATGAGGTCCCCTCCTTCTCACTTGCACCCCTCACACTCTGTGCACCCCCCAGCACAGTTATTCACGCTTTGCTTTGCTTACCCCTACCCGCAAAATGCACCCCTCCACCTCACACACGGACACACCAGCTGCAGCCACGGGGCAGTTTTCTCTCTCATGTGCCCGCTGACACCCAGCTTGTGCACTTTGCTCAGGCATCCAGCAACCCTAGACACAAGAGCACCAACACCTCTCCCCACCACACAATGTGTCACCCCAAAACTCTGCCTACTGTCACCCCTGGGGATGGATCTCCCAGGGTTCTCACCTGATCTTGCCCAGCATCCTCACTGCTGAGGGGTGCTGCAGGCAGGCAGGGGAGCCTGGGTACTGCCCCATCACTGGGCTGACCCCACAGGGCCCAAGGAGAAAACAGTCCCTGCATCAGTATTAACAAATCTAGTACAGCATAGAATGAGCAACTGCCTTGTGCTGGCCAAAATTTCCCCAAAATTCAGCTCCTTGTTCATTTTCCTTCCCTTTTTTGGTGCAAAAGGTTTTAAGGATGTTTCTGAGGGGGTTTCCTATATGTAGAAAGAAGTCTTGAGCCAAGCCTGCATTTAAGTGGAAGCATTTAGGAGGACCACAGGAATTGGCAGGACAGGCACTGAAGGTGCTCAGCAGAAGCAGGAGCTGCTTTCCAAGGGCAGGATACATTCACACACTCAGCTCATCACTACAGCGCATGGTCAGGAGAAAAACCCTCCAGGCTGAGCTGTGTCAACAGCTGTACCACCGCACAGGTGAGGTGGATCCTCATATCCACTTCTCTGCACTGCCTAAGGAAAACCAGGCAAAACCAGAGGAGGAAGCACTAGACACTCCTGATGTTCTAAATTCAGACAATCCTCACTTTTTTGTATATAAAAAATTCAAGGAATTTAGTCAATTTTCCAGATGCTGCTCTCCTTCACCAGTGGCCACCTCCACTTTACCCCTGGTGGGCACAGGATCAGGCACACATTATCCTGCACACCACAGTCTACTCAATAGCACCGTGTTCAGAACAGCCCAGGCTGCCTTAAATTGGGAGATTTATGGTGCCCTGTGTGGGGTCAGAGGCAGCCGCAAGCTGACAGTCCCGTGTGCCCCCTGCCCTCGGCAAACAGGCTCAAGTGCCAGTCATGGCTGTAAAATCAAGCCAGTGTGGGATCACCCAGGAGTGGCCACACTTCGCCTGACAGCGGATGACAGACGACGCTCCTGTCAGCCATCCTCGGGCCTACAGCCAAAACCTCCACAGGCCCCATCCTACCCCACCTTTGGGAAGGGAAGAGAAATGAGCAGGTTGGTGACAGCAGCCAGGGACAGGCAGCATCACGGCTGCTGTGCTCAACCCACTTCTGCTGCTGCCTTGGATCATGGCCACAGTCTGCTCCTTGCAGGGAAGACCAGTGCCTGCACAGAGGCATTTGCCTTCTTCCCTTGGTGCTTCCCAGCCCACCTGTGTTTGTATCAAGAGTGGCACCCCCCACGCCCTTTTGTTTTTAAGTGAAAAACATTTTTGGATAGGCTCTCTCCCGTGCCAGGCAGCACAAGGGAAATCTGCCTGCCTGTCAGCTCCTTCACAGGCCATCTGAGATAAGCCGCCTTGTCCACGGGGTGAGGGTCCCCTCCATCCTCAGGCACTGAGGCTAAATGGCTTGTCTGGCTCTCCCGGGGAGAAGAGAAACTCCAGCCCTGTGCTCCTGAGACCAGCTGGGCCTCAGGCCAAACTGCTGTGGAGATGGTGGAAGAAAGCCCCTTGTGGCACAAAGACTTGGGGACCTGCTGCGCCCCCAGCACCCCAAGAAGCCACTGGGCTATGATCCGTGGAAGAAGCTTGCCAGCATGGTCCCATCAGATCTGGTCCTGCTGCCCCACTGCTCCATTGCCCTGGTCTGCAGAACTGGGACCATGTTTAGACTGGTCAGGTACAGAAGTGTTTTCCTTCAGAAAAGAGCCCATGTGTTTTATGTTCATCAGGGATGTTAAACACCGCAGATGAAGCATTAGCAGCAGACGGGAGCTGCAGCCCTCCCATCCCCTTTCCCACAAAGCTGAGGGTACCAAGGTGCAGCCACAGGGCTACGACACCAAGAAGCAGGATCTGAGAGAGGAACAAGGACACAGAGGTGTCTGTCCCAGCCTGGGTGGGGTCCAGGCTTGCTCTCAAATTTTGCCCACCTCCTTCACCCTACACAGAGCCTCCTGGCAGCTGGGAACTGTGGAGGCGGCTCCTGGAGCAGCCTAGGCTGTGGTAAGACAGGAAGCAGACCAGGAGAGGATTTGAGATGGAAGGGGCAGCAGGTGAGGGACTGTGAGGCTCTGGGAGGGGTCTGTGCTGCTCTACTGCAGAGACTGGAGAGAGCACAGCAGGTGCTGAGGAAAGCTCTTCCCATTCCCCTTGTGATGCTCAGCATGGCACCCCCACACCCAGAGCCACCCCAGCACCATCCCTTCTCTCTCCCAGGATGTCCCTTAGCACATCTGCAGGACACAGCCAGGTTCTGGCTCCAGCTTCCTGCCTGCTTCTTCATCATCCCCATCTAGCCCAGTCCACATCAGAAATGGTCCACATACACCCCTTTCCTTGTGCAGGATGACAGTAGCAGTGCCAGCTCCTGCTCCCCACAAGAGATCAAAGCCAGCAAGAAGCATCAGCCTGAATCCTCTCCACTAGCATCCCTTATTTCAGAAAGGCAGAGACAAGAAAAACACCAACCACAGCTTTAGGGGCAAGCAGGCCAAACTGGGCTGAATGGAGACAAGGGCTCCTAGCAAACTGAGAGTTCATATCATAAGAGGAGCTTGGGAGAATGTAGGGTGAGGGGAAGCCAGCAAAACACCCACAGGAGTTTTGCCCTGCATACCTCTTTCAGGGGGAACTACCAGTGGATAGTTTCAGGGGAAACTGTCAGGTGGAGAAGCAAGCAGGACATTGCTGTCACTCACAGAGAGAGGCCAACAGGCACAGTTCCCTGCTCCTGCCAGGCAGGGACATAGACAGGACCACAGCGCTAATCCCGACTGATGGAGAAGAGCAGTACCTGCAGCAGCACACAGCAGCACTGAGCTGGCCAGAGGGCGAGGAGAGCTCCTCTCCGCAGGTGCTCAGACAGCCTGGGGACTGTGAAAGGGGACAGACAGTGTGGCAGTGGGGTTGAGGGCTAGCCAAAGGCTGGGGCACACAAAGGTGAGGACACTGAAGTGCAGGAAGCACTGCCCAATACCTGAGCATCTCTCTCTGCTCCAACACCTTATGAAGAAAAGCGAAAATGCAAAAACCCAGGATCCTGTAATGTTTTATAGCCATGCCTGGAAGATGCTTGGCCATAAACCAACTTTTTCCACCCCAAAATAAAGACACGGAGGCTTCCCAGCAAAGCCAGAGGGACACTAGCCCACTCCACCCTCACCCTTCCCAGCCCGGCGGCCCAGTGCCCCCAGCCCTGCCTGCTGATCCTTCACTGCGGCTTTAATGGGGCGTTTCAGAGGCAACAGCAGCTCCTCCATGGCTGAGCAGCACGGAGCAGCCTGGGGCGATCCCATTGCTCACCATTAACCTGCCCCCACCCCCCAAAGGGAAGGAACTTGGCGAAATCCCCCTGGGATGTGTTACATGGGAATGACCTTGTCTTCACTACCCACAGCACCAAGGCAGCCCCAGGGCAAACGAGGAGCGGGGAGGGGAGACACAGCCCACTCACAATTAATTCTTCTCTCTATTCAATTACTAGCAGCAAGACTGAGGCATGTTTTGTAGGCGATGGGAACACCGGGTCAGGAGACTGCCCCTGTGTTCTGGTCACAGTCCCCTGGAGCTGTGCCCACCCCTGTGCAGGACCAAACTGGGTGATGTGGCCCTGTCTGGTCACTCTTCAGCAGCCTGCTCTCACAGCTTCGTTTCAGGGAATTGGGCTGACTCCTCTGCCCTTCACCACCTCCTGTCCCTCCTGACCAGCGTCTTTCTAGAAACGCGACGTTTGCTTCCATAATTTCATTCTGTGCTCTTGGAATTGCGGGTGTCAATATTGGCTTCACCATCCTCTGGTGGCCACGTGCCGGTTCCCGGGCAGCGACGCTCCTGCAGATCAGAGGAGACAAAGCTGGGCTCTGCTTTCCATCCAGGCTGGGCGATATGGAGGAGAGCTCACCACTCACAGCAGCAGGGCTGCCAGCATAGCAGGGGGAGCCTGGGTGGCTCAGCATGTGGCAGCTTCCCTCCTGGTCCCCAGGCAGAGCAGGGGGTCATCCTGTCATCCAGGACAGTCCATGGATGCACACATGGATTTTCCAGTGATGTTAAGCACCCCCCGCATTTGGCTCTGTTGAGGCCAGTGCTGTTCTCATCTCTGGCATGCCCACCCAGCACACGGGGTGAGCCAGGCACATGGATACTGATCTGGCAGAGCTGAGCAAGGCCAAGAGCCTTGCGGAGGGCACTGAAGGGGAGACACCTGCTCAGGCCCCATCCATCAGCAAGGAGACAGAACTGGGGTGGCTCTGCAGCTACCCAGCTCAGGAAGGGGTCCACACAGAGTCCCACAGCTGGGCTTGAGCTAGGCAAGCCAGAAACAAAGACCAAAGGCTCCCAGTTCACATGGGATCAGCTCAGGGAGGTGACATCTCCAACCCTGCATGATTTAAAACTGAGGATGAGTATTTTTGTGCAATTCTGCTCTGCATCGAACAGGGGTCAGCAAACAAGCAGCCTGACCAGGAATGGCCATGGCACATGTGCGTGGGGAAGGGGTGGCACACATGGACATGTGGATGAGGATGTGTGTGCTCGTGGCATTTGGGCAACTCCACTCCATTCCTGACCCCCTTGTACAGACGAAAGAGCACCTCCAGGACCTGGCCCCAAGATGTTCCTGGCTGGCACAACTTCCCCAGTGTCATAGCCCCAGCCCAAGCAGCAGCACCCTCCTCAGGGTCTCCAGCCACACATCATCAGGCAGGGCTGGGAAGGGGGGGTCAAAGCCAGGCTGGGTAGGAAGGGGCTCCACTGGCCACCCAGGAAGGTGGGAACCATCACTCAATGCCAGGTGTCACTGTCCTGTCTGTGGGATGGGGTCTGTGGCTCCTTCAGTATCTTGAGTAGCTGAGACAGAGACACAAAATGCTGTTCCTTTCTTGCCTCACTTCCCAGCCAGCCCCATCAGGCAATTTGGCTTGGTTTGGGTCCCCTTAGGAAGAGGACTTCTGCGCCCAGCCCGCGGTGGAGTTAAGCCTAAAACCAACAGCATGGCCCAGGGGGGGCTGTACGTCGGCTGTAACTCTACCTTCGTTTGTTTGCTTACAGCATCCACCCAAAATGCCCGTGTGTGTCTCTGGGCCTCTGTGTCAGTGGCAGCTGAACTGCTGACCCCAGGAGTTTGCAAAACACCAGGGTTATGGCCCCTTTGACATCCCAGCCCAGCAGAGCCACAGCTCATCCTGACCCTGGCCCCGAGAAGCCATGCCCCGGGGCACCCCACATGGCCCTGGAGAGCCGGGGCTATGGGGGGAGACAGTGGGACAATGGGACTGAACCCCACAGGAGTGTTGAGACGGACACACTTCCCATGGCACTTGCTGCTGCCCAGGCTTGGCTGCAGCCCCCCATCTTTCTGTGGACCACCACATCACAGAGCTGCCCCAAACCCCCTGCTAGTCCTTATCCAAACCCAGCCCTTCATCTTCTGTCAGCCCTACAGCCCCATGCTGGGATGGGGACTGGCACAGGAACTGTGCTCCTTTCCAGCTTCCATGCCCAGGCCATGCCTGGTCTCTGTGCTGCCCTGTAGACCCCTGTGTTCTGGGAAGATGAGGAACATATGGTCACAGGCAAAACAACAGCCGGAACCTGGAGACAGCCTGTAACTGGCTTCTCCCCAGTACCAGCTGTGGTTGGGGACTTCATGGCACCCTGCAGTGCGGCCACAGCATGCACCATCTCCAGGGTGTGCAGGGATGGCTCAGGGCTGCAGGGAGCCAGCCTAGGCACAGAAGCAAATGCCCAGAGAGTTCAGATGGAGTTTGAGAGCTCTCCAAACATTCTACTTCTACTTTTTTCCCCAGGAGCTAAAATCCTACCTTCCAATGGCCAAGCCCCACTGCTACAAGTGATGCCTTCCCGTGTGAGCTGACCATCAGGAGGTCTATAGCAGGACAGACCTGCCACAGACAAGGTCCCTGTCCCGTCTGCTCTCCTCATCCTCTACTCTGCCCATCAGCAACAGCCCTTCCTATTCAGCCCCAAAAACCCCATGCCCTGCAGCTCAGGGGTCTCTGCCTGCCTTAGAGCCTGTCAGGGGAGCAGGGACTGGAGGCCTGGAGTGGTGTGGGCTGTCCCACAGACCCTCCGCAGAGACATCACCAGCAAGGATACCACAGAAGACAAATCCTGCCCATCCAGCCTAGGGCTCTGCCAGTGACAGGCTTGAGAGAATAGGTCAGAGATCCTAAATCCCCTCGGGACACAGCCCGGATGCTCCGTGCAGGCCCTGTTCCCTGGATGCCACCAGGCTGGCAGGGACGTGTGGCCAGTAGTGACAGTTCTGCCAGTGTCAGGGACAGCCTGGGCCAGAGTGATTAGATTTGCACCTCGGAGGGGTCGAAGGGCAGGACACCTGCGACCTCCGGGTATCTCGGCTGCGGGTGCTGAGCACAGAGCTGCCAACACCGCCCTGACGTGAGGCAGCTGCGCGGGGGGCTCAGGAGGGGACCGTGTGGGACAGCTGCAGGGAGCCCCAGTCCAGGCTGTCTTGCATGGAGCTCTCTGCCACAGCCCAAACATATTCACTTTTAACACCTGCCTTACGTGCCTGGGAGTGTCTGTGAATTTAAACCCACACAACCCCTGCTCCAACGTTATCCCGTGCTTCTCCAGCTGTGCCCTCACTGCAGAACAAAAAGCCACAGCTGCCACCGCAGCACCTTCATGGAAACAGCCCCCTCTTGTATTCTGGGCAGGACTGTGGGACTGGGGACACGAGTCCACACCACAAACAGCCACATTATCACAGCCTGCCACTGCCCGGGGCATGTGCAAACTCCTGTGCCAGGATGTGGGTCCAGGCATCCACTGTGGAGCTGGGAGCTGGAGGAGCCTCTTCTCCTCCCACAGAACACTCAGGGGGTGAACAGCCACACATCCGAGCTCCCAACAAACTTGAGGCACCCTGGGAGGACCCAGCACACGTCTGAGCACCAGCGAGCAGGAGATGACACCAGACCTGAGCTTCAGCTTCTCCAGCAGAGAAGGCCATTCCCACACAGTGCATCAGCACCATTTCCCTTTGCAAGGCATCGTGCTGGGAAGAGGATGGGAATTACTAGCAGCCTGGCCCTTACAGATCCTGCTGCTGCCTCCCTTGGTTGCAATCTGCCCGCAGCTCAGCTCTGCCAGGACCTGCCCTGCCCTGGTGGCTCTCTGAGGCAATAGCAGGAGTACCCGTGCCCACTGCTCGGCAGGATGGAACAGGGATAGCACAGTCAGCTAACACTTCAGAGAACAGGACACTCATCACCCCCACCATCAGGGTAGTCTCAGCTAAAGGTGGCTCTGCTGGCCCTTCTTCTGGCTCCTGCTGCCACCGAGGTGCCACACGGCTCTCTGCCCGCCTTGCAGAGCTGCTGAACCCCAGGATAATGGGATGCTGCATCTCCTGGGGTGTCCTCCTTGCTTCCTTCGAAGCCCAGGCAGCCGAGACTCAAAGAAAAAGAGCTTTACCCCCGATCAGCGTGGGAACCAGCAACAGAGAGCTCATGAAGCAGGGGACCAGCCCCACCTACAGCACAGTCACAGCTGCGCTTCTCAGCCGCCCTGGGGCCGTGCTCTGAGCCACAAGGAGTTGAAACCCAGCCAGAACTCTGATGGGGCAGGACCGGCTGGGGCATCACAAGGAAAACCACTTCCTCGCCATGCTCAGCAGAGCAGCTCCCCATCCTGCTCCTCCATCCCTGAAAAAGCAACTCAAACCTGACCTCTGAAATCAGAGCATCCTCTGGGAGCTGCTGGCCTGGCCCAGCCACCCAGCTGGAGGAGGCAGCCAAGCCCCAGCCCTGCGAGGCTGCACCCGAGCCAGGCCCTGCAGTGAGCAGCCCGAGCCTCTCAGCAGGGGCAGCAGGCTGCTGTGGGAGGGCTGTGGCGTGTGTGGCACCACGGGTGCACAGCCGCGGTGTTAATGCATGTTGACCTCCATATTAAGCCCCACTACAGCCACATCTCTCTGCTGCATGGCTCAGCCAGGGGCAGGGCTCCCCTCTGCTGCCAGAGCAGGGAGGGATCCATCACCAGCTGTAGCAGCATGCAGAGCCCTGAAGCAGCAGAGACAAGGGATGCTCAGAGCAAATCAGCTCCCAGAGCAATCCTGGAGCCATCATCCGGACTGGGGCATCATTTGGCTCCCCAGGTACTGGCACCTCCACCCCCCCTTGGGAAAGGGATGGGCTGCACACCCTTACATGTGTCCCCAGCATGGGGAGCTCACATATGTACATAGAAACACAACTCGATCACCCCCTTCACCCTATGGAAGACAAGGCAGCCCTCACACCAGGAGCCCCACACTTCACTCCCTGTGCACAGAGAGCCTCCTGCCCCCCACCATCACTGAGCATCCCCCAGCCCGGCCGTGCCCGAGCCCACCTGCTCTTAGACAGCCCTGTTTGTTTGCCCAAGGTATTTGCAGCCGGGGGCACCTGCTTTGATACCATCAGCTCCACGAAGGAAGCTGCTCACCTAGCGTGACCCCTGTAATCCCATCCTTCCCCATTAAGTGCTGTGTGTGAGTGCATCCCCCCTCCCAGCCTCCTGACATTTCAGCATTTATCTCCCTCTCCCCAGGCTGAGCACATCAAGGCTGTGACATTGCTGGGGAGCCAGAAGCAAACCTCCCCAAGTCACTTAGAAAGGGGCTTGGCAGTGCCAACACCCCTCAGCCCCTCCATTGCTCCCTCTGGTTTTGGGGCATCCACTTCCCCTGGCAATGCCCGACAGCAGCACTGGGCACCAGCCAGCACTCGTGACAAAGTCTTGAACTGAGCTGGTCCTACAGTGGGGCATGCAAGCTTTGTCTCCTCGAGGCTCCTGCCACCATCCACATGTCCCTCATGGTGCCACTTTTGTCCCCTGCCAGGACAGTCCTGCCTGCCTCTGTTCCAGCTACCTAGACACCCTGAAGGACACCAGCAGCCTGAAATAATCTCCTTTTACTGTTAAAGAGGCCAAATGCTCCTTCTCATCAGCTGGCAAAGCCTCTTCTACTCTGCGTGAGGCAACAGTACCCCCCTTCCAGGACCGAGCTGTGCCCACTCCCTCCACTCATCACTCCCCACCAGGCTTGGTACCAGATGTCTCCCCCAACCCTCCCTTCCAAGAGCACCTTGTTAAAAATGGTCTGCTGGCTCTTGTTCCCCTGGAGTCAAGCTGCACTTCCACGGAGCACAAGCACAGTCAAGGTCTGGCAGACAAATTATCCCTGACCCCTTCCAGGTGCACGTGGCCAGGGAATTCTGCGAGGTGATGGGGTCCCAGCCCTGGCAGGGGCTGGGCACTGTCCTAGCACTGTCCCAGCCATGGCTCCATCCACAGCCCGGGACTCCTTTCCTGTACCATCAGCAGAGGCCACTGGCGTGCTGTGTCCACCAACGCCTCTCAAACATCCCCAGCCCCCAGGGAGGCTGCTACGGCATCCCTTCACCCAGTTCAGCTGCAGGAATATCCCGCTTCTTACGAACTTCCCAGGGCAACGGGATTTGCCGAGAGATCTGACCGTGCCTGTGGGCACAGGCACCGAGCGCCAGCCCCGGGCACACGGGACGGCGGGGGAACCGCTCCTCCCCGGGGACAGACCCCTGCCAGCCGCACCCCCCTCTGCAGGGGCAGGAGGAGCAGCAGAGCGGGGTACCCCTTGCATCCCGGGGTCTGCCCGGGAGGGCGGCCATGAGCCGGGGCGAGCCCCCGCGGGCCGGGCGCTCGGAGCGGGAGCGCTCGGAGCGGGAGCGGCCAGCGGCGGTCCCCGGTGCCCCGGGAGCGGGGCCGCAGAGCCCGCCTGCCCCCTGGCGGTGCCGCACCGGCCCCCGCCGCCTCTCCTGCCCCCGGCATCCTCCCCCCGAGCTGCTGCGGGGGCCGTGCACGAAAGACGGGGTTCAGCTCCCCCGAGCCCGCTTTCTCCGCTGGTGCCCCCCAGGCAGCTGAGGTCGTGTGCCTCGCAGTTGGGATGCACGCAGTCTCGGAGTTGGGAAAGTTTTTGGGTTGGAAGGGACTTTTAAAGGCCATCTACTCTAACCCCTTTGCCATGGACAGGGGCTTCTTCAACTAGATCAGAGCCCTGTTCAACCTGATCTTGAATGTTTGCGGGGATGGGGCATCTACCGCCTCTCTGGGCAACGTGTGCCAGTGTTTCACCATCCTCATTGTAAAAAACAATATATTCGATTTAAATCAACCCTTTTCGTTTAAAATTATTACCCCTTGTCCTACTACAACAGGCCCTGCTAAAAGGTCTGTCCCCATCTTTCGTATAAGCCCCCTTAAAGTACTGAAATGCCACAGAAAAATCTCCCCAGAGCCAACTCTTCTTTAGTCCTTTTCCCTCTGGTGCAAGGGGCTTCAAAACCTCGTTCTGAGCCCTAAGCAAGGGCTGTTTGGGGCCAGAAGAAAACAGTGGGTAGGCGGAAAGGAGCTGCACAGGTTCCAGAGGAGAGAAACATGATCTAGAAAGGAGCCTGAGCTGAGGATCCACCCTGGATTTCCTACATGAGTCCAGGCAACTGAGAAACTCACTGTCCAAGGGCATCAAATGAGCCAGCACGAGAGAACAGCCCATGGTGCCTCTCAGGGACAACATCCAGTGTCTCAGACAAGGAGGACTGAGCACATGAGCCAAGAATGCAAGACTGGTTGCAGAGAAACCACCAGAGAAACATTTAAGGGCAGAACCAGCCACCATGGGCGAGAAATGCCACCCGGCTGAAGTGCAGAAAGGATCAAACCCTCTCTGGGTACCCAGGCGTGGGGGGACCCAACTCCTCAGCAAAGGTCACAGCTCAAACTTGCCCCACTGAAGCGTGCATGGGAAGAACCTGCCAGCCAGCAGTGACCTTTCTTCAGACTTGATGCCTGAGAGATCTTTATTGAGTGTAAGAACAGTTCTTTACAATGCAGACTGACCCAGAACCTCCCCCCAAATCAGACAGGCTGTGAGCTCCCACCCCACCATAACTGCAGTCAAGAACAGAGCCTGGGCCCCAGTTTCACACTTCCACGTGTATAAAAACCACCAAACTGTGAGCAAGCAAAAGCAAACACATTAGAATCAGTGAAAGTGCCTGTCCCACAGCTGGCTTTACATCCATCTGCTGGGGAAGGGGCCAGGACTGGGTATTTCACAGCCAGGAACAGGAGTGCACAGAGCAGAGGTCCAGGACAACAAAAAGGCACAGGGCAAGGATCACCTCCTCCACCTCCAACTCCCAGAACAGGGATGGGGGAGAGGGGATATACCAGTAGCATCCATCCAGTTTTGGGATCACCCTCCCAGGGCTGTGTGAAAGGAGACACCCCAGTGCTGGGAGCAGCCCTTGCTCCCCAAGAAGTTACAACAGCATAAAAACAACAAAAAAAAAGCAGCAAATGTTGAGGTCCTGGCAAGAGGCGTCCAAGGTAAAAACCATCCAGGGAGAGAAGTCCCAGTGAATACCTAGGGAAAGAACCAGATTGAGACCAGCACACTCCAGCAGCATGTTCCACCCACACTTGCCACACCAGTATCACAGCCACCCATACCCTTCCTCCAAGGCTGCCTGGCCCCTCACCTTGCCTGGAGACAAGTTACTGCGTCCTCTTCTTGGCTGGCATAATAGGAGGAAGCTCCTCCTCATCCTCCTCAGACAAGTCATCATCCTCCTCAAAGGAAGCATCTTCCCTGTGCACTGGGACACACAAGTAGCTGTTACTCACCAGTGTATGTCTGTGCAAACACAACTGGCCCCCAAGACACCCCAAGAGCAGAGCAGCCCAAGGAGCATGGAAGCAGCTAACAGTGGGAAATAAGCAGCATCCCAGTTGGAAGGAGGTCTCAGAGGGGAATGGTGACAGCCAGACATGGAAAAAGGGGACAGTTTGAGACATCCAGACCCCTTTTCCCATGCAAGGTTTTACGGCAGGGAAGGAACCCCTGCACTGAGATGGCCCCTGGGGAACCAGCACAAAGGAGGGACAGAGCACGCCTGCCAGGTAGCACCCAGTGCATCTCCCAGCAGCTCCCTGGCCGTTGTTGACACTGGAGCCCCTTCACAGCCCTCACTCCTCCCAAGCTTTTCCCCACCCTTCAGTCCTTACTGATCCTGTGCCAGCCAGCAAGGTGCACTGGGCCAGAGCCCGCTGCCAGGCGAAAGGTCACTGGAGGCTGCAGCTTGAAGTTGTCCAGACTCAGCTGCAAAGAGCAGAGATGGAGCTGAGTTAGGGGCAGAGGCAAAAACCAGAATATCCTGTAGTTCCCAGTACAGCACCTGGCCCAGTTAAACAAGTCCATCCGAGGGCACCTGCAGCCAGGCCAAGGGTATTCAGGGCATTTGCCTGTGAGCTGCAGATCCTAGATCAGGATCCACAGACAACCAGAGCTGTCCTGTTCCCTGCAGCCATCCACCCCCAAATCTTTAAATCAGCCTCTTACCAAGGGCTGGCATGACAACTTCAGATTTGCCACAGGCACAGCGATCTCTTGGTTCTCATGGTTTCGCCCAACGACTTCCACCACGTTGCACTCGTCCTTGGCACCATCTGTGAGGCAGACCTGGGTGGGAGTGGAGACTGTGAACAACTGCTCTCCCAAGGGACGCATGAGGGACAGCTGGACCTCTCCACAGGACAAGTAACCCACAACAATGCTACCAGCCCACATGTCATGCAAGGTGTGAGGATGCTGCTCCACAAAGCAGGGAGAGCACTGAACCACCCCATAGCAATTGTCCCCTGACTGGCTCAGAGGGGGCTCTGTGCCTTTCCCAGCTGTGGCAGCTGTTACTGCAGTCACCTCAAGGGAGGGCACCTCAGCTGCATTTTCTGCTGATCTGATCCATTCTGGCAGGTTCTGTGCTCCCAGGATAGAAAACATCCCCAGGGAGAGCCAGGAATGAAGCCCTGCACCCCTACTTGGGGAGCAACAAGCCAGAGACGCAGCTGGTGTGAATCTGGTGTGAGGCTCCAGCAAGGTCATATTCAAGGGAAAAATACTTTTCTTCACCACCTGCCTGGAGCATTCCCCTATTCAGCAGTCTCCTGCCACTACAGGCTTTGCACAAGCACCTCTGTATGATGGATAAACGTGACCACTCTATGTCCTGCCCTGAGAGCAGCCAGTCCTGGGACGTCAGGCAAGGGAGTTCCCTGATCCAGTGCAGCCAAGAAAGGAGGATGAGCCTGGAAAGGGGGCTTAAGGATATGGGTGACTACAGGAGAGAACAAGCACAGTTAATTCACATTTCTCTTACCACAGACAGTGCCAAAATGTGGTCAGAGTCATCTTCTTCATCCACCTGAAATGTGTAGGATTTGGTACTGGCAGTCAGCTCACAGCCTAGAAGGAGGAGATCAAAAACCTGTAGCAGGCATTACACAGCACCAGGCACCACAGGCAAAGGGTTCTGAGGGGGAGCTCTGGCCATGCATGCACATGGCATCCCTAAACCTCTTTATTTTCTCCTGTGAGGAGCATCATCAGGCCAGGGCACCCTGGGCTCCAGGGTCCCAGAAAACTGCACACCTGCCTCTGCACCATGGAGGGACAAAACCTGGTGTCCCCAAAGTGGGCTGCCACAAAGCAATGCCCACGGGCACCCAAGGTTCCCAAGCACTGGCAGGGCAAGGCTCTTCCCCTCCAGAGAGCAGAACAGTCAGGGCACACCACTGTGGGAAACAGGAGGGAGCAGACAAAACAGGGACTCTGCTCGTGCCATCACCAGTACAACTTTTTCTTGGATGGGAGTCTGGAAGCAGAGACAGACACAGAGTGCAAGACCTGAATGATGACGCACAACCCAAGGGGAGGATGCCAGGACAAGCTGCAAGGAGCTGGAGTCCCTCAAGAGAAGTTTTGAGACATATTTTATTACATACTTCTTCAGACAGTTACAAAAACAAGGCACATGCATAACTACGTCCTTAGCTCTTAGGATCAGGATTCAGCCAACCAAACGGAGGGACTAAACTGCCCTGGGTGCGTTTACTTATTGCAGGCTGATTCACCAATGTGAGGCTGATCGGAAAAACACAGAGCTGAGCCCTGCATACCAGTGTCGGCACTTGCAAGGGAGAGGAATCAGCCTTCACGAATGCAGCCCAGGGCAGGACCTTTTCCTGTCCATGCTTATATACTCAACTCACCGAGGGGAGGACCAACCCCCAGGCGCATAAAAGGCCGGGGGAGCCGCAGCTCCGCACACGCGGCGGTGAGCAGCGCAGGGCCGCGTGTGGC
>VWZT01004951.1:12118-24138 GCA_013397055.1 Pachycephala philippinensis | reverse complement strand
GCCCCGCCCCGCCCCGCGCCGCCCCCGGGGACCGAACCAAAGCGTCCTGCGGCAGCGCCCCGCAGCCTTTAACTCGGGCAGTTCCTGCCCATCCTGGGCCTTCAGCATTTACTGACCCACCGGAAAAACGGCCCTTACTACCGGCTGCTCATCTTTCGCCCTTCTCCTGGGCATCATCCCGGTCCACGGCAGCAGCTGTCCCAGCACTGGGGAGGAGATACAGGGCACCTACAGAGCCAGGAGGCTGAGGGCATAAAGACGGGTACCGGGGGGGCAGGAGGGTGACAAGGAGGGAGGGAGGGCCACAACGGGAGGGATCTGTTCATCTCTATCCCTTTAAGCATGGGCAACAGCAGCGTGACCTGACACTGGGGACTGCGGCACAGGAGCATTTGAGCGCAGAAGGCAATATTCTACTTCAAAATCTACGGCAGAGACGAGATGGCTGGACTGGCCTTTCAAAGCAGAAAGGGAAGCAGCCCGCCTGGTGCTGCAGAGGAGCAGACCAATTAAAACAAACCCCACTAACAACGAGCTCACACTGCATGCTGGGGACGAACCTGGCTCTGCTCCCACCGCAGAGACCGCTGCCAGCCAGCCACTTGCTTTGCTCGAGCTGGAGTGGATTCAAGAAAAACCTGACTGAAGAGGTTTGAAAAGCATTACCAGTCCCAGAAAGAGGCAAGTGCTCGTGCAGCAATGGTTACGCAAGCACACCCATGCGCTTCTCAGCAGCTGTTCCACGCAGCCACCTGACCCTACCTGACCCGTCTGCAGCCACCACTCTGGAGCAATGGAGGCAGGAGCATCCACTGCTGCACTATGCTCCCTTAAAGGAAAAGAGTCTGGTGCAACATCAGAGCCCAATCCCATTTCCCAGGCCAAGATGCATTGTAGAAAGACAAGTCTGTCATAACCTCGTGAAACAGGCTTAAAGAAAAGAGTCATCTATGTAAAACACATTACTTGTTTTAACAGAGAACATTTACTAGGCCAGGAGAAAAGTTTTCAACTGCTAACTTCCCTGCTTAGTTTGTGTGTTATCCTGTTCTCCACATTGCACAGCTTCTGAACCACACCCGTGCACTTGTACAGCAGGTGGACAAACTCTTGTGAAGTAACCTTAGGAAAAAGCTGCTTTTCATACCCCTGGCCCATCCTTTTGCTTAGCTGTCATTCTAAGCAGGAACCTACTTGCTTTAGGTATCTCAGTATTTATCTTCCCAAGTTAAATTCTGTGGATGTACAACTGCCAACACCAAAACCAGACACAAGTCTCTGACAGCTGATCCCGAGGGCATCCAACACTTACAGTGTGATGTAACGTATGTTGCTGAACCACTTCTGGTTCTGGACCAGTTCACGCACAAAATACACATTTATTTACATTCACTTCTCAATTTTTATTCTATTTCTCGCATGGTCTTCAAATACAGTTTTACAGGTCTTTTTCTGCTACAGATACTGTTGATCTAAAACAGATTAATGAAAGTGGCATTCCAACCTTAATGAAAATTCATAACCATGAAAGATATGTCAACATATCACTTTACAATCCTAGAATGATGGTATTGGCCTGACATTCCATAGGCTTAGACAATTAACTTGTATAATAATAACAAATTCATAGGAAGAGAAAATGTGGCAACTCCTTAAAAGCCAAGAAATAAGGCCACAAGCATCCTATGCCGTAATGTTATGCATCCAGATAAAATAAGTCGAGTCTGGTATCCATGAAGAAACAAAACTCTCCCACCTGGTAAATCAAGGTATCAGCTACTCAACATGCACTCAAAGCTGTATAAAAACTAGTGGCATTCAGCTCGGACTTAATGAAATCCCACAGCACAACCCCATACCTCTCTCTAAAAATGAAATGAACTTGTTTCAACTTAAATACTTCGCTACCGCATTAAAAATCATTCACATTCTGCAAAGGAAAAAAAAAAAAAAAAAGAAACATCTTGCACATGACTGCACCAGAAGGCCAAACACAGCATCTCCTTACAGGTCGCAGAGAGCATTACTGCAGTCTTAATGCCATTCATTACAGGTTGCAAATCAACTTCTATGCAGCTGGAGGCTTGTAAGAGCAACCAAGCTTCCTTTGTGCACCACTGAAAAAACCCCAGGAAAATTTAAACGTAAGATATAGACAGCTGATGGCAGCAGGTGGAAGAAACAAAGTATTGCAAAGTGCATACCATTGTCCAATCACCTGTCTGGGACACTGGGACACTGTGAAATACCATTTTCATAAATGATCCAACTACCCCACTACCAGGTCCCATATGATGCCGGTTCCATCCCATCACCAAGCATGTCCATCCTGGGTAAAAACATTAAACTCTTGGAACATTTAAAAGTAGATAACCATTTAAATAATGTGTAAAAATGTGCTTATTGTGGCATTTCTTATAGAAAAGTTATTTGATACAAATGTGCAGGACTTGAAGACCCTGATTTAATCAAACTAGTACGAACAGGCTTTGAAACATGGTGACTCTTCCAAGGACAAATCCCAGCTGTGGGCCAGCTCTCTCTCCCTCTCACCATCTTTCATCCATAATCCCATGCGAACATTACCAAAATTAACGGGTTCAGCAAAGCATCCTGTGAATTGCTGTTTCAGTCCCAGGAGAATGATACCCTCAAGCAGTGACAAACTGCTATCTGAAGGAAGGGTCAGTTGGGATCTGCTCCCCTTTCCCAAGATGGTCAGTTCCTAGCCCTGGATATGAGGCACAATAAGAAAGGTCAGTGCTGAGGACAGACTTGTTCTCGATTGTGGTTTTAGGTTATTCAAAAGTGCCATCTTGGACCTATACCATTTCACTTTTCAAAAGAAAAAGTTACAAAAACTAGTAAACAAAAAGTTAGTCAGCGTACAGCTAAGTTTATATACACTGAGATTTACAAGTTTGTCATTAAGTGACTTCTGCCACAGACCACTGCACATTTGTCCCTAACAAAACACAAAGCTTGAACCAATGGTCATTAGACGTGACAACGGGTCATTGCTTTATCAACAAGCGTAAAGGTAGTAAAAAATAGAACTGTAACTACTTATCTTTAAAAATGCTGATTGACACAAGCAATCCCTCTCATTTCTGCAACTTCCAGTTGCACATCCTGCTCTAAGACAGAGAAAAAAAACCTGCATCTTCATAGGCATTCTGCCAGAGACCAATTTTCTGTTGACACTTGAATGCAGAGAACTGTTGTCAACCACAGCACCGACTGAGAGGGATTCCTCTGAGAAGCTATAGCCCATGCAAGATTCCTTGGCACTTCACACAGGACCAGGAGAGGACAAGGTTTCTCTTCGTTATAACTGTTTTCAGCAGCATTATCCCCTTCCAACAAATGACAGTCTGAATGTGTGATGGGTGATTTTCGCATAGCCCCTTTTACCAAGCTGGTTTATTGCTGGCTTTGTGCAGTTAGACCATATGAAGATCCCCACCACTACCTGCCCAGCTGTTAAGGGTCTACAGTACTGGAACAGTTCACTGTCAAGCACTTCACAGGCTTCTTCCAAGGATAACAACATCCTTTGGAAATCCTTCCATTTTAGCAATTTCAAAACAACCCAGCTTGCTGTAAAATTCCAAGATTCTTTTATCATCTGGTCTCACTTCACAAAAAGCCCCACGGGAGCCTGAAGAAGGAAGAAAAGAAACAAAACACTGTAGGAGAAGAGTTACTGTAAAAAGCACAGACATAAAATATTACTAGAGTTCCCACCTATTTTAACAGGTAAATCAGTGATCCAATTCCACAGGGAGCATAGTGCCCAAGAGTCCAGATTTATGGCAGCATAGCTGACCGTCCCCTAACGGGACTGCACGCTGCAGGTGTCTCATCAGTCTGAACAAGCCCTCTGCACACCTTTCACTGCACACAAAAATATCTGATGCTGGCTCCAAAAACAGCATTACAAGAGGGCACCAAGCGGCACAAAGGAACTGGGAGTGTGTGGTGCGCAGTCAGGGCAGGCAGCCAAGCACTTCCCATGCTGAAGGCTTGGTAATTACCCACCAGTGCACACAGCCAAACATAAAAAAAGGCATCATTACCAATGCCAGCAGGGAAAATATAGAGTTTTGTGCAGCGTTCAAGATGTAAAGATGTCTGCTCTCAGTGCCAAATTGCTCCCTCAGTTCTGCCTATCTTCTAATTTTCAGGATTATGGCTAAAGTGAAAAGCAACCTTTTTCAAGGCAGCAGCAGAAGTTAGCTATTCAAAAGCTTTTGTAAGTATTTACCCAAATCTTCCCAAGTTTGCCTTGCACCCTAGAACTGACATGTAGTTAGGAAAAAAGGAATTCTAAGTGCAAGAAACTTACCATTAGCCTTTAGAGAAGAGAGCAGGCAGGCCATCATACTTTTGGCCACACTTGGATCTGTTACTTTTTTGTGAATATCAATCTTTATCAAAGATGGGAAGTTAGCAAGGAACGATTCTGGCAGTACTTCTTGTTCTTCATGGAAGCTTAGCATTATTTTCTGAAAAGAGTATGGGAAAGAGGTATTTAATAATTATATTACCAATGGTATTGGTAATTATCCAGCTTTTCGTTTTCATTCATCTTTATTGGGGGAGACTGCTCTGCTCACGGAGTGTACCTCCAAAACAGCAGGCTTTTCAGCTACACCTCTGATGGCCACTTAGTTCCTCACCTGCTGAATTGCTGTCTGTATTCTAGACAAAAAGATTGTTTAGAAGAGCTTCTCAGACCATCAAAGGAGGCATGCAAAGCCCCTTCTCAGTGACCCATACTTCAGGTGAAAGAAAACATAAGCCAACACATGACCAATAGTTTGTGCAGATACTCTTTTTTGTTTCTTTGCCTTTTTAATGGGCAGTTTTAGATTGCTCTGCACCATTTACAGCTGTCACACTCCACAAACAGCTCATAGATTTTCACACCAAAACCAAGTGCTCTTGAATTGGTTTTCCATACTTAAACTCATGTGACCTTCAGTGCTTTAACTGCAGCATGGGGAAACTAATACTGCATTTTGTAGCAGAACAGAGCAGGAGCAATACTTTATTTTCAAAATGTAATTTTCTCTAGATGAAGGTGCTTTAAATTTGCTGCATTGATTACTACTAAAGTACACTTCATGGGTGTATTACAGCACATAGCTGTATCTGACTGGCAATGAGTATTTTACTGTCTCCTTCTGATACATCAGACGCTTTCAAAGTCTTCAGAAAGGTGTGAAAACTGAATTTCATGTGAGCTCAAACTGCAAGAGAAAAACAAAGACCCACTTTGGAAAGATTTCAGCATACAGTTGTGATCTCACAGGTTATACCAACCTCTGCTTCAGACAGCTCCTTGTCACTATTTGGTTTAGTATATTTTTCTTGCATGAAAGGGATCCAAGACATTTTGCATTTCTTAATGAAGGGAGTCACATCAACCGTTCCCAAAGCATAGCCACATATGCCATCCTCATCTTCTAAAACAAAGCAGTAATCCAGGCTGAGGGTGAGCAGACCTCCAACTAACCTGCAAAAAAAAGTGCAAATTCAGTCAAAAGAAGGTCAGTTTGACCAAGTATGCCCTTCAGGTTACCACGGAGAAGATTCCAGGGTCAACCAAAGAAGTGAATCTTCCAGTCATGGAATTAGTTCAGACAAAGCACTAACTGACTGATCAGCTATCGAAACTCAGCTATAAGCAACATCTGCACCTCAGGATTCCACAATTTAATTCCATACACACTGCTCTTCAGCTTTTGCCCTTAGTTGCTCTGCTGCCATTATTTCCTTGTTCTTTCATCATTTCCTTTGGGTATTGTTTGATACTAGTTACACATCCTTTCTTAACTGCCTTCCTGTCACTCAGAGCAGACTCCCTATAAAATTCTATCTAAATTAAACACCTGAGACAAAAAAAACCCACTCAAAGTAGCTAATTTTACAGCTTAGATTTAACACCCTTTTTTTTTTTTAACTTCATCTATCATTGCTTATCCTTTTAAGGAGTTTGTACGTGTACTTCAGAAAAAACTTGAGGCACTTGGCTGAGAGACTGTGCCTCAAAAACCCCTCAATTCTACCTTAAGAACTGCAGTAGGTCAGAAAAAAATACCAGAGAGTAACTACAGACTATGGACACTCTCATGATATACTTTCACAAAGTCTGAAATAAGATACTATAATGCATAGGTTTCATAATACAGAGATTTCAGCTAAATTTATTTTCTAACAGCATATAACAGGTGACCAGCACATGAACTGAGACACAACTGTCAATAGTCTCTTTAAGAAACCAAAACCCCAATTTCCTGAGGGTAAATTATTTTCTCTATCTATTTCAAATGTTCTTTGTATCCTTCCCACACATTTCTAAAAATTAAAATTGAACACAATGTCAGGACTTCATCCATCAGAACCACCTCTGCAGGACACTCGTTCCTAATAAATACATACTTGTCTCCAATTAAATCTGGTAAACTATGGAAGGGTTGATCAGCTCCATCAGCATACATTTCTCTGCAGATCTTATATACAGATGCCTAAGAGAAGAAAAGAGATGATTTCAACTTATCAGTCACATTCAAAAAAGAGTATGTCATTAACAGCTACACTGTAACCTAGTACTGATAGGCACTGAGTCACCTGAGATCTAAAGTATCCATCTATGCAAAAGAATGGCCTTCCCTCCACCTCTTCCCTGAAAGTAACTCGAAGTTGCCTTCAAAAACACTGCAGTTAAGTTGAATGCTTGAGAAGGAAAGGCTGAAGGTCAACCTCCTGCTCTTGTAACAGCACAAAATTAATTCTGAGGGTTAAGTACTAAACACTCAGTGAAGACCAACACCATTGCTACAAAGTCCCTTTACAAAACCTCTGATGTTCAAGTACAGCAACTCAACCTCTGCCAAGGACAGACACATCCTCCATGTTAAAAGGCTTTCACCTGAATCTCTTTAAAAGAGCAAACTTGTATCAGTCACATCTTAAATAAGAAACTTTACTTTTTTTTTAACAAAAATGCTTTGCATTTGACACTACTCTGTCCTCCTTTCATTAAAAAGAGAACTCCTCAGAAGAAATATTGTTTATGACTGCATGCTTAGCTGCATCTCCAATTGCTAAGGTGGTACAGAAATATCAATTCCATTTTCCACAAAAGAACAAGTCAGCTTAGGTTGAGTCCTGCAGGAAGGTTTGGAAAAGGCTGCTTTACTGCTCATGAGAACAGCACAGGACAGAGCTGGCCTAGAAGTGGCAGGAAAAAGAGGTCTTCATGTGCCAGCCCTGTATGTCTGACTGGCTTCGAAGCTAGGACTCATTTGAACTACTGCAAACTCAACCTAGAAACTCCTGTATCATCTCAATGTACCTACCAACGCAAGATTTCAAGCTGCATTAATCCCTAGACTGTTTAAACTGCATCCATAAAGAGTTAACTATTGGCTGATTACTTGAAACTGAGGTTTCTCCATGCCAAGCTAATAGGGAAGAAACTACAATACAGATCTGTTCAGAAAACAGAAAAGGTAAAAAGCACTAATCAATAAGGACTAATAAAATCTTCCTAGTTTTAAAGGATCAAACACTCCAAAGCAGATTTGACAACAATTCTTTCCAAATCAGACCAAAAAGCTTCCAGCTGTAACTAAAATGATGTGAATGGCTGAACCATGATCACATTTTTCAGCTCCATTTTGAGATGCAGTATCAATGTTCTGCCTATACAGCTCTGCAAATACCAGCAGGTACCACAATAACTACTGAGTGAAACAGCCATACACACCCACCTTCTAACGTTAATCCACTACATGTCTCCCTGCTGCAAGAATTCTTCTAACAGCTATGAACAAATTTAACTTGCCTTTCATAAAGAGGGAAGGCACTCACAGATTTAAAAGGGTGAGGGGGTGGGAATCAAGCTGTGGGTGTACACATACTGTTGCACAGCATGTTGGTGAACCAGAGGCAAATCACTTAACCTCAGTTTTCCTGTGAGCTGGCATTTGTGTCTTGTGCAAGATATCAGGACACCTGCTTCGTTTGGGGAAGAAGGGACTCAGCAGTAACCACTGTTGCCACAACAGGAAGTGCATCACTAACAACAAAAGCGACAAGTGTCAAAAGCAGTTACCTCATCTTTAGGGAAGTAGGGTCGTATGGTGTACACTTTGGAAGTGGGTGTTAATGGAGGTGGTTGAAAAAAGAGGTCATTTGCCCCATCAATAGGCAGCAAACGCTGTGAAAACAAAATACTTCATATAACTGTATGAACAACAAAACCTATCACTCTTGGATGTGCACTGCAGACTCCCAAATTAACATTTGCTACTTGCTACCCCAGAAGAAGGTGGGGTTGGTATGCTTTACAAATGCAAAGACCTTATTTGAATAGAAAATATCCAATTGGTGTTCTAAAATATGCAATTGAAACAGCACATTAAGAGTCTGTTAATCTTAACTGCTTTAAAATACTTTTTACCAATCATATCTACACTAAGATCACAGAATGTCAGGAGGAAAGGTTTGGTCTGAAGAGGGTTAACTGGCCAGAGGAGACGCTTTATCCCAAAAGCAATGCGCTGATTCAATTTGCTGCGCGCAGAGCACCTGTGAGGGGGGAAAAATATAGCGCCTGAAAAATCCATGAACAAATCTGCACATGGTACAAACAGCGATTCAGGAATATTTGCCAATTGAATTCCTCGCAATAAAGCGCATTACAGCGTTATTTCGAGAGGAACCAAAATTTGGATGACGATCCCTTTTGCTCATGGAATTCCCATCGGCAGACAAGCATGCGCGCATTGTGCAATTGCGGGCGCAGGTAAAAATGCTGTGCGACCTGCAAAGAAACAATGTGAAATGTACAACTAAAGCCGCTGCGCTTCGCATGCGCGTGGGACAGGCAGCATCTCCTTGAGAAATTACTGTAGAAAGGGGAGGAAAATTATTTTAAACCAAGCTGTAAGGCTAATGGGCTTTGGACCAGAAAGCCTTCGGCAGACCAATCCTTCCAGACCTCTGATGTGCAACAAAAGGTTTCTCATAAAACAAAGAAAATGTCATTCAGTTGTGAAGTCATATTGATACCTGGAACTCTCCTGCTAGACCACCTCTAAAGGCCCAGGGTTCTTGGTCTCCACTTAAGAACTGTGCTGAAGATTGACTACGACACCCTGTTGAGATCAGATCCAAGCGGAGAATGTTACGAGAAGGGGGATTTCCTGGGTGTCTTACATGTCCAAAAAGCTAACATACACTTGTGGAAAAAGCTCTCTAACTGAGCTAGAATCCATGGCTTGGGGAGGGGGAGGGGCTGTAATAATGTTGAATTTATAACGATTTTGTACTTGTGCACTCATTGCGGTATTTCAAGTTTTTGATTACCTGTAATAGACAGGTGAGGCAAATCGGCTACACACTTCATTCTAGACCAGAAGGCACAAGAATGGTGCCATGCACAGCTGTAAAATTGTAATGTATGTAAACTTCCCACACATTTTGTACACTTTTTTCCCGTATTTGTGTCAGACACATTCATTTCATCTATGAAAATATGACATCTTGGAAGCTACGTGGCTCAATAGCTACTACCATAAATTTTAGATCAAACGAATGTCATTATCACAGCCCCTGAAAAAAAAATGGACCTTTCTGAAGTCACATTTTAGTACTGATTGTTTCTAATCTTGTCAGAAAACCAGGACTGGCAATATATGGAAACAGTCTGGAACAGATCAGGCAGCCAGGACAGCTGTATGAAACAGCATTTTTGCAAGAGACTACACAGATTTACATAATCCAGGCCACACCTTCACAATACTGCTAGCACATTGAAAAGCTAAGTAGTGTTAACTGGAATTAACTCACAATTTAAGTAATACACCTTGGTGGCCACTACTAGCTTTGCTGTTTGTATCTTGATTTTTTCTTCCACAAGCATACTGGATGCACCAGGGACCCTGCTGCTCAACCAGCAGCAGCAGGCCCATTGCAGTTCTCAGCTTTAGCTTGCACTTGCTTTAGACAAGAAACTTCCATTGGCTGTTTGATTTTTAACACTGTTCTGCCAGCAAGGCACTGCAGCCTTCAGCAAGTAACATAAATGAGAGCTCTGGAGAGAGAAAAATGACAAGTGGTATCTGGAGTGGAGACCTCAATTACCCGCCTAGTTTTCTGACAAGAGGAGCAGCGCAAATACTCTTTTCCTTTTGTGGACAGCAATCTACCTCCTGTTCAAGTAACAGTCTCAGATCAGTACAGACAAGTATGTTGTGCTAGTCAGAAGAGTCCCAAAGTGTGCCAAGTTTGACATTTATGAGAGTTTAGGAATATAGGTTAAATACAAACTACCCTAAGTATGGTAAATTTCAGAAACAATCCAAACACCAGAATTCAAATTTGGTTTACTCCCACATTTTAGAATTCTCACATATGAAGATATCCTTCACAAAGAGATTTAGCCAATAACTTGGAAGACAGTATCTGTCTGTCCTTTGAGACTACAACTTAACTAGCACTTCCAATTATTACAGTAAAGAGCTGTGTGAATGAAGAGCTGTATAAATGAAAAACATAGTTAATGCCTTAGTCGCTGCGCAAATGTGACTTCAGTTCATGCCTGCTGTACATCTAATCTATCTGAGCTGCCTCACAGACAAAACCTTTCCATTTTAATTAATTAATGACGACGCGCTGTGAACATCTGGCGCTGTCCATCCAATAGCAGTAGAAACTTGTGCTGAGGATTCTCCCATCTGTACACAATGGGGAAGAAGACAATAGAAGTCATTAGTAATCCATAGTACTGTACAGCCACACTAATTTAAGGGACTGAATGCTAGCTGGACTTGGGAGGAGAGGTGAAGAAAGTGAACATCCAGTGGACCATTGAGCACACCACTGTGAAAACTAACTTGTTTGGATTTGTAATGTACTTGACCTAATATAATGAGATATTTTATCACAGACCTTTACTCTGTATTTACACTAGTGATAAAACACAAGCTGAAGACAAAAATGGCCTCTCTCACAGAAGCACTGTTAGCATAAGAGTATTAAACTGTACATGTGAAAAACCCTGAATTTTTCAACTATCTAATACCAGTGTGACTACTGCAACCGAACAGTGCCAAAGTTAACAGAGTTTGTGTTTACTGAGTTGGCTTCTACTGTGAACTATTCAAAATATTTGATGCATTTAGAGTCTTGAACTCAACTTTACAGGGACACTGATAACCGAAAACGATTTCAGCTGAATTTAGTACATGGTCTGATAATTCTGAAATGCAATCTGCATTGGGCCCTTGATGTTTACAGAGATTACAAGAATCACTGTTCCCTTTATAGAGCTTTGGCCTAGAGTTTTAAGCAGATTAAGTTATCAAGAAGAGAGCATTCGGTCTAGCTAAAGGTCAACATACAGCAAGAAAGTAAAGTAGGAGGAATTGTGTTACACTTAAAAATGCACAAACTAAGGCTTTTAAAACAGCATGAGGTTTTCAGAGAAATGTTAACATACTACAACGCTGCTGAGTTTTCCTTCCCCACTAGTTTTCTTCTATGTACTTTGCATAAGGCAGTCCTAAAAGCTCTCTTCTTTATCAACTGTGTTTAGGCATCAGATATTTAATAAGCACAAAACACAGGAATTTGTTGGGCACAGACCAACTTGATGATTTAATGGTCTTCTCTGTCCCTGCTTAAATCTGCCAGTGTTTAGGAATATAATTTGAAGGCAATCCAAACACTAGGATTAGACCAAAGTTGTGTAATGGTTAGCCACTGTGAGGTTTGTGACAGCTACAGAAATTGTGACTTGAGACCACCAGCTTTGCTGTCTGCTGTGTATGTCAAGCAACTCCACAGCATATTCCTTACAGTTGGATTGAAACCTGAAAGTGAAATGAGGTCACCAGAATCATCCAGGCCATGCTGGTGCTATCTGCCAACTTAGGATCTCCCAAAAATCTTTCAGAAAAAAAACAACGAAAGAAAACAAAGAAGAAAGCGCCACGCATTAAAAA
>VWZT01004951.1:331-12078 GCA_013397055.1 Pachycephala philippinensis | reverse complement strand
AAAAAAAAAGCTGTTTCAAGATCATTTTAAGTCTCAGACTAAATCTGTCCAGAGAGCTCCACAATTTCCACCCATTATCAAAAAATAAAATTTAAAAAAAAATTTTAAAAATCAGCAATTTGGAAAGTGTTTAAAGGAAATCATTTTGCACCAGAATAGCCTTATGCTAAAGCTCGCATGCGCACAGGGGCTGGGAGGATCACCTTCCTCATGGCCAAGCCCATTGAAAGGTCTGTTGAAGACAGCAATAATGTTATCAAGACAGAGCAAACAGCAGATGGCTGATGTGATCACATTTCGTAGTGTCATTTCCAATCATACAGTGGGGCATCCAAGGAGTTACATGGCATAGTCCAGTGTGCATTCAGTCAAGAGTAAGTTAAAGTCAACACTTACGTGTCAGATGAGATTCAAGTTTCATTAGCCCAAGAAGAAAATCAAGGTCTCCAATCTTAAGCATCCAGCAGACTTCACTTTTAATAGCAAAGCAAACTCACTGCAAGCGTTGCTTCAAATAGCAAGACAGGAAAACCTTTAAAACAGGGTCAAACCAGACCCCCTGTCCAGGAAAACACATTTGCCTAATACTTCAGTTTTCCCCGTGGGCTAATTAAAAACACACATTAAAAAATATGCTATCTGGGATTATAATGGCTCCCAATGCACCTACCTAACCACTGCACAAAAGATTTCACCATTGACATAATACTCTTGATATCCCAGACGTAGGAGTACATGTCATAAAGGATTGTCCTGTTGGCACAATTGGAGAGGCGAGTGAACATGCCCATCACCAAGCTGCACATCTCTTCAAACTTGGCTGCTCGGTTACGCCATTCTTCTATCTATGGAAAAGATCCACAAGATCAAACACAGGCTCCTAGGGAGGAGAGGTACTCTAAATATGAGGGAAGACTATACAATTCATTACTTCATTTTACCAGGATGTACTACCACACCACACGACTCACAGATATTCTCTATGGCTGTTAGAAGTGAGGCCAGTACAGGGAACACTGGTCAAATGCAGACATCAGACTGCCTTCATAGCTACGTGGCACTACAGGGCTTAAAACAGTAGATTCCACTGGAGTAATGAAAATTACTGTGACCCGTGGTTCATTATACACTACCCTTCAGGTCCTACAAAGTAGAACGCCAGTCTTTATTACAGACAACAGATAAAATTGCTTGGGATTTTGACTTAAAATGAGAGAAACAATATTTGCACTCACTTTTTCAGCATCCTTTCCTTTGCAATTAACGCTGACAACACTGCTATTTGCTCTGAGCCACTGGAACTCCCTCAGCATCTGTGCACCTTTGGGCCCATGTTCGTAAGGAAGGTAAAACAAGTCAGCAAGAAGCTGTAAGTCCTCTAAAGTCACTGGTTCTACTGTGTAAAGAGGCTTTTCATTCGGGCCAGGCACAAAATGTTCTTTGTTAATTTGTTCATCAGTCTGCATAGGTGCAATGTCACTACCAGAGTCTTCCTGCATAGACATCTCTGGAGACTTTGACTCAACTATACTCTCCTTATCCGTATCCATTGGCTTCAGCTCCTCTGCCATCTTGGCTTCAGCAATATCTGTCAGTATCTGGTTTGCATTCTTGTCTGCATCATCTTGTTTTTCCACCACCATGTCCATTGGTTCCTCATCAGATTGCTTCTTCTCCTCCTCCTTGGCCAAGGCCGGTGAGTCACTGCTCAGCGCCGCGCCCTGGCTCATGATGGGCTCCTGGTACACCGTGGTAACCACTGTTGCTGCATTTAAAGAGGATGGGGCCACCAGTGGCCCTACATCCCCTACAGAGGTTTTAGCACCACTGTGGGCCACTTGCCTACCTGAGAATAAGAACAAACAAGCTTAGTTTTAAATATCTGCCGACTAACATTCAAATCAGCAACTCCTGCAAACGATGGATGATTTTGTTACCACAGCATCCCATCAGGACAGCTTCCCTTTGGTACTTTGCCTGTTCACTTCTGTCAATGTAATTCTAACCATTGACTTTGAGTTTTGCAAGTTTCCTTTTCACATAATTGGTAAGCAAAGACAGGATGAAGAAAAAGTTAGGAAAATTAGTTAACATTTATGTGCTGCCAGCAGCATTTTTAATGATGTCATCAGAATAAAAAGCTCTCAAAGTCACTATTTTTCCCTCTGCATCAACTGACTTGGTAAAGTTGTATTTGAGTATAAAGGACACTTCATAATAAAAGGACTGATGCTTAAATATTTCAATTTCAAAAATGTCTTTAACCTGGGGGAACTGAGACGTTCAAAACCTTACTGGATACAGTCTTGGACAACCTGCTCTAATTCACCCTCCCTGAACAAGGTCGTTAGACTCAAGACAGATCTCAAGAGGTCCTTCCAACTTAAACTATATTGTGAAAATGGAGGAAGACTGACACCTTAAATACTGCTTTTCACCCAGCGTTTCTGCTGCAGTTGAGTTTTAGAAAGATACAAAACTCTACAGCAGTTCAAAAGCATAAATGCACCAGAGCAGCCAGGAGAACCATCACCAGTTACCACAGAAATATGCTCTGATCACCTGAAACCCACATTAGAGACAAACAGATTTTACCTCAGATCCCAAGCTTCCCCTAGTACAAAAAGGGTCTACAATGCTGGAAGGAACTCAGCTGGTTTACACAGACAGAAACTCAAGAAAGTAAAACTATCTTAAGACAACTGTAAGAACACAGAGTCTTCAGGACCAGAACTAGTCTTTACAACAATCTAACATCAAGTCAGGAAAAAAAACAACCCTTTCTTCTCAGGTTCCTCTGAAGTCTAGCAACAACTGGAACTAGCAAGATCCAGACTCTTTCCTGCCTTGTACTAAGAGTGCCAAAGGATAATACATCAAGATTCCTTCTGTTGATCAGTCAGAGCAGAACATCAAGCATTCTTATTTTTTTATTAAGGTTCCCCAATTACTAAGGCAGAAAGTATTTCCAGCTGAAGTGTATGAATTGCCAGGATCTGTAAAATATCTTTAATCTAAACACAAATACTGAACATCCACCACCATTCTTCTACCAACCCCAGAATGATACCAAATCATACTCACTGCTGTATTGTTGAGGTACTCCAAATTCCTGCAACCATTCCGTTAAGGCCAGCTTCAGGGCCATTTGTGGGCTGTAGAGAACATCTGTTTCAATATCTTCATCACTGCCCTCATTTTCCAATTTAATCTGGATCGAAACTGTGCTGTCTTCAGTATCAGCTACAGAGACAAATTTTAAAAAGCTATCACGCAAGTTTAATTTAAAATAGCAAAAATAAAAGTCATGTCAGATGAGGCATTCAGTAACTCACAAACTTACTTAAAAAAAAAAAAAGGACAAGTTACTAGAAAAAAAAGAAAATTATGGTCACCATCAATATCAGCACAGAAACCAGACACCCTGGCATTCAGGATGTCTTCTGATCTGAACTGCTTCTATTCCAATGAAATCATATCCATGGACACATGTCAAATATGGGCATTAAATTTGCTTTCCAAAAGTGTTAACTACATAACCACAGAAATTTCTCAAGACTAAGCAATTCTTTGATACCACATGCTACAGATATGCCCCAGGAAGTCAGTAAAGTGAGATCATTATCTTTCAGGCAACTGCCTTTTACTTATGGGACAGAAAAGGCTAGGTGATCATAAGAAGAAAAAGTTGGTGAGGAAGAAATAAAATCATTAAAAACACCAAGAATTGGTATGATTTATATGGGTAAGCACAGATCCAGCAAACAGTAATGCATACTTACTCATCACCACATCTTTTCTCACTCCATTCATGTTAGACTTGTACCAGGTCGCAAGCGTGTGAATGGCAACGTAATTGGCTTCAAATTCACAGTTTGGATTGGTCAGAACGCCCTTTAGCCGAGGGATGAGTTCAGTTGACCGACCCTTGTAAGGCCCAAGAAAAAGCCTCTTTTGATCATAATCATTAGCATGAATGTTATCCCAGATAACTGGTGCTCTCCTGATGATCTTAGAAACTTCTTCAATGGATTCTACCGGAATGTCTTTGGATACAACTTTCGGACCTAAGCAGGAAACAGGATCATCAGAGGGCTTTGCATATACTTGAAGATTCAATCCCCAAGTAGTTGGACAGTTTATTTTACTAAATACTTACGAGAAAATACTTAACACCAACAAATTAAAAGAAATAAGCCATCAAATCAAACAATTTTTTACCTGTCCATAACACTTCAATTCCAGGGAGCAGCTTTTCTCCCACAGTCCGTAAATACGGTGACTGGGCAACATTTGGATAACAGAAAGTTCCACAGTACTCTGCACAGGAAAAGAGAATGTCACTTATCAGAAGCATGCAAATCTGTGACAACATACCCAATAGTCCCACAAACACATTGAGAGAATACCACCCTTTGAAATGAGAAACATTCATAAAATTAATCAAGTAAGGCCCAAAAGTCTAAAGTGTAAATAAAAAGGACATTTTGAATGACACCTAGCATAAATATCAGAAAGAAAAAGTAGAGAATTATTTTAAATTGCTCAAATGTTAAAATTGGGAAAAAATTCATCAAGTCCATAAATAGAAGACCATGTTACAGCAGATAGTATCCAAGAGAACAAGAAAACCCCAAGACTCATTACAAAGTGCAAATACCTAAAAATATTAACATTGGAACACGTCTCTAAAGTCAAGGTCTGCAACAGAACCAAACTACTACAGTGTAAGAGGATCAACTAAAAATAATTTTTTTTATAAATAAAGCAACTCACTGACTAGTGAACTGAGCAATTTTATTAAAAAAAGGAACCAGGGCCATCAATCAGTAAGTAGAGACTACTTCTACTTTTTAAAAAATCTTAGAAATTAACAACCTGCTAATTCAAGAAGCAAAGATTTCAGTTCAAGGTAAAAAAAACCAAATCTTCCTTAAGCCTAATTCTCAGTTCAAACTTCTTGAACTGTTCTATCAAGCTGCCTTCTTTGCTTGGCATTGAGCCTTCCAGAAATGTACAGATTTGGAAAAAAACTTTGCATACACATGAATAATCAAACTTTTCTTTGTAAGTCAATTTCTTCAATCAACCCCAAAATACTCCTTAATGCAGTTATTAAATATTAAACCAGCTTTTCAAACACTAAAATAACAGTCCCCCTCCTTGAAGGCTGAACCAAACAATTCTGCTCATTTTACCTGTAGGACAGAAAAGGAATGTGTCTGGTTCTCCTAGATACTGATAAATTTCATTTGTGATTGAGACTTGAGCATGAGCAAAAGAACTGAAAACTTCTTTGTCTGCTGCACACATGTTGTGATCAATATCATCAAACAGCAGTGCAAAAGATCTGCAGCCAAACTGAGAAACCTAATAGAAGAGACAAGAGCAAAATGTTTAACTTGTTAAATTATTATTGTTTCTTTTAATGAATCTGTAGATTTTTAAAATCTAATTTACCTTAAAGGGAACAGCTATAGGAATGGGGGACATAGTGGAGGCAAAACAGACTTTGGTTTCTATTCACAATGAATGCCTATCTCTGACCCACAGCTCTGCTTCTCTCAAAGATTAAACCTTTAAGGACCTGCAATCTGCTCCAGTTTTAACCATCCAAAGCTGATCTCACAGGATGGACAGCTGGCAAAAAAGCTAATTCTGTAACAGCTCTTGGACAAAGGAGAGGAATCAGTTAGGAGAACAAAGAAGATGTGCATGTCAGGTCTGCGTGTACAGGCATTTATTGTGGGCAAGAGTTCTTGCTTTAGCAGTGCACCTTGGCTTCAAAATTCCGAAATACTCTGAAGACAAAAATAGCCTTTAGCATCCAATACAAGACGAGAAATTTTTTTTAAAATCCAAGTTATCACTGGCTACTTCTGCAATGCAACCTGAACACATCCATTGGAATCATTCAGAGACACCCAACCTAACAGCAGTGCTGAAAAGGTTCAAGAAGCTGGTGAAAAGCTGCAAGAGTGAACAGGGTATTCGAGCTTCCAAATTAAGCAGCACTGCAACTGTGCTAAGTTTGTGTCATCCTTACCTGGTCCAGCTTACGTTTCAACGTGGATACCTCTTTAGGATTGGAGAAAGTGATGTCAAGTCCAGGTGAGATTGCATAGATGAATTCTATTTCGTGTTCTCGTGCAGCTGATATTAGAGTCATTAGCTGCTCTGGAAATCAAATTGAAATATTTCAGAAGGACTCAACAGTTAAAAAAATTCTCAGGCGTCATTTAAAGTATATTATAAAGTGCATATGCCTCTTCTATCATAATTAGAAAAAAAAAAATTGCTGGAATTTCTTGAAACTAACACAGCAAAGAACACCAAATTATTCGGAAGAGTTTTCAGCAATTATGCCAAAAGGAATACAACAACTGTCCTTGTATTCTCATTTTTCATGTTCAAAATTCTATAAATATTTTTAAAATTCTTTTTATTCCAGTGGTGTGAGACAAATATGGATACAGACTGTTTCCACAGTATGTACATCAACAATTCTAGAATTATTATTCACTTTTTCCATACATACTAACAGACAATTTATTGCAGTAATATCACCCCGTGTGACAGTGGTTCACATACTACTCATAGGACTGAAGCTTGGGCACATGAAAAAGTGGGGTTTAACATCACTGTGCAGAAGTAGTTGCTTTAAGAAACAACCTTGCAATTGAATCTTTCATAGAATGAATAAAGATAATTATTTTCAGCATATTTAACAATCTTTGCTGTTATTGGCTATTACCTTGCAGTATCCTTTAGATTATTTTTCTGCAGTGATTCAAAGAGGCCTCCAAGAAGGATTATTTAGTTTCAAGAGAGTATAATTTTTCCCCTCACCCAAGGAAAACTATAATCCCCTCAATCTAATAAAGCATCATAAATCCCATAAATGCCAGATGTGGATGAAACAACTCACACTAGCAAAAACAGATCTTTTATGTTCTAACTGGTCAAGAGCTGTTTTTCTAACAGGTACTCTTTTCATTGAGACAAGGACTTAATGAATCACGTAAAAGGACATGCTATTTGCTCATCAATCTTTTTTCCCTTTTCTGAAGCACATAATTTCTACTTCAAAATATGGCCCAGATGTTCAAGAGCCAGAGGAATAAGTCTAAGCAACCTTTCCCTTGACAAAAAGTAAATCTTGTAAGACAAAGCCTTAAAAGCAGTTTCAGAAATCATCTGCAGTTATAGTTAAAAGAAGTAGGTCCATGCTTGTTCCAAAGCTCCAATAAACACACCTGCAGGGTATTAAGAAGACGTCTCCAGTCACCTTTGGGAAAGGCTACTGTGATTAAACACACACAAATATACATAGCAATAACAAATTCATTCAAAATCTACTTATAGAAAACACAGAGGAGAAATAAAAGCAATTACCCGCTTCCTCCACAGAGTACATTTCTCGCCAAAACATCCTGTGCTTGTAGTCATCCTTTGGGGCATACAGGTATGTATTCAGTCCCCACTTCTGAAGCCTACAAACACAGGAAAAAAGCCTTTAAATAGCCTACAAATGCAGGAATTCTATGTTTTACTTCATCTTACTCTTTTACTTCATCCAATTAATTTTTCTGTTCACTGAACATTGCGTTATACTATGAAGTCACAAAATTTTAAGCACAAATTATATTGGACAAATTTGGTTTATGCAAGATGAAAAGGTGAATACAAATCACCAAGAATACAGATATTAGGCAGAAAGTTGCTCTAGGTTAGAACAATAATTCTTTCCAGGCTTAAGTGGAAGATTATGATTACATTCCAATGGAATGTGCTGCAGTAAGAGGAAACATGACTTGCCTTCTAAAAAGTTCTTTCCTCTGCTCCATCACCCAAGGTCTTCCATAAAATCCTATGGGCAACAACATTAGAATTATCCAGTTAGATTATGCCTGCTCCATGAAACTTTGTATTACAATGCACCATTTTCTTCCTCTTTTGCTACACTTGTCAAAAAGCTTCCCAAAGCAGAAAGCGAAAAAAATAGCATTAGGAAAGTGTAATAACCTAAACTGATCTAAATTTAAAATGCAATTATAACTTGTTTTATTTCTAATGATCTAAGGTCTTATAATTTTGGCCACTGAAGCAATTAATTTTCAGAATACAAACTGTGTTCCTGAGCATATGCCCTTGACAAGTCAAGTCAGCATTATTATAGCAGCAGACTGAACAGTTATAACCTAATTAAACTATCACTCCAGACACCTACAAAATAGATTTGATTTTAAGGTGAACACTGAAGACACTTGAAAATATTTACCAGCTCAAAAATGCTTAACTAGCAGTACAGACTAGAATTTATATACACAGAATATATAAATACATACTGAAGGAGATGACGTGTAATTAAAAAAAATGTGCAACTGAGCCAACAAAATGGTTAGGATTTCATTTCTTTTATTCTGTTTAACAGGCTTTTTGTCAAAATTAAGTTGCAAACCGATATCCTACTTTACCATTTCTACATTTTACAAGCTTGTACTATGTCTGAATAATAATATATAAAAGCATCTACACAAGTCATTTTAGAGTAGAGTGTATTGAAAGTCGTACAATTCCATGGAAATTGCAACTGCTTCTGGCTTTAAATCTAATCTTTCCATTCTAGAAACATAATACTTTAAAAAAAGCACTCTCAATGCACTCTTAATCAAGCCAATTCACTTAGACCTATGTGCAAACTGTTCAACCACAAGTGGGCACTTCAAAACAAAGCTTCAGCCTGCAGTCCATGCAAAGACCAGAGACTAAAATAACATGAAATTTAATAAGCTCTTATTTTCAAACGGCATGGCCACTCAGTGATGAACGGTACTACTAATACACAAAGCTCACAAGTCCCCATAGAACACTAGTTCAAAAGGTAAACAGTATCTTCATTTTCAAAGCTATTCACCCTTGTAAATCTGTAAATATTCAGTCTCATTGAGGTCAAAACCACCCTTCTACCTTTCTAAACTCCAAACTGACGCAACTGAAGCCATTTTTTATATATTGCTTTTCAGTTACATGTTAAGTGTACAATGCTCTTTTAAGAAGCTTAAAGCAAGAGGCTCAGGTTTTAAGAATTATTCTCTCAAAGAGTGATCTCAAACTGCCTGGCACCACAACGTGGCAAAACTGAGCAACTACTTCTCCTCACAACTGCCCGGTGGCAACACAGAACAACAAGAGAGAGCTGAGAGGCCTGAAAGCCTCCCAGTTTACTTCATCCAGAAGGAATTTCTTATTTTCACTTCAGTTTCCTAACTCTGACTGATGCTGCCCTGAGGAAGCTCAAGAACCCACAAGTGAAATCCTGTGAGACCTAATGAATATCCCCTATGCCTCATAATTCATTCACAACACTTGCTCTACTTATGATACTACTTATGATACAAGCTTTAGGCTTGTAGGTGTTTCAGACCTACAAGCCTAAAGCAGAGCACAGTCTACTATAAAAAGAAGAAAAATCAGTTACCAAAAACTAATTAAATAAGGCTGAACAGAACTGGCTAATCTGAAGTGATACTTTTTCATCTGTCACCACATTTCTTAGGTTACTACTGTCACCAGCTGATGACAATTCTTGGATCTTTCTGTCCAGCTAAAGAAATCAACCTGGTTTTGTATTACTCCCTCGGGACTGTGTGTCAGGTTAATACAAAGTCAACAGATCATGCCAAAATACCTCATCCCATTACCATGCTCTCTATCACTAAAAGCCAGGACATCCTAGAGGCAGTGCACCAAAGCTTTGCATTCAGTCACCTCTTAGACCTTATTATTCTGCAAAACAGTGAATTTGATAAGTGACATAAGCTCCTCACATTCTTAGAGCGCATACCCACTATTTGGCCAACTGCCCTCTACCTTTTCTACCAAAGATCCAAATTCTACATCTCAGTGCTTTAATCTCACTATACCTTAGTCTCTTTTAACCACTACATTATGTTTAACTATTTATCTAAGCTTCTGAAGTTGATTCCTGTGTTTCTCTTAACTCTGTAATTCCCTTGAGTCACTAATGAGGCAGATGTTTTCACTGCCATTTACCTCATTCACCACAAGTTTGTTTTTCTGCTGGTGGTGGTTTTTGTTTGCCCTTTTTTTTTTAACACTGCCCTATTTCTTTTTTTCCCGTACACATATTATTGTTAGACTGGTAACTCCTAACCAGTGTTTGACAGCTTCACAGGGCAGAGGCCATTTTCTTGCTTTGTTTTGTGCACAGTGCACTCAAGAACACCTGCAACAAAATATATGCTGAGGCAACCAACAATGTAACTAACATGACAAGAAAAATTATTATAATATTCTCAGTGGTTCTGATAGAAACCTGGAGGAACATGTGATGTTCGAGGTGTATCAGCAGGAACATGAGAAAACATGCTGTTACAATCTGTGTTTCTCTTCTCTCTTACCTGTCTCCAAAGCCTTCAATTTGGCATCTACCTTCACAGAATTAAGTCTATTAGCAAAAGAAAGGCATTTTTCTCCACATTGACTGTATTTAAACCCTACCAAGTGCTAAAAAGAAAGGCATCAACTGGGCCTAATTCACCTCTCACAGTGATATTTACAGAAGCCAAATGGTCTTTTAATTTAAAAATATATGAACAGAAAATAGTCTGCAAAGCAATGCAGACACTGACTTTGATAAAATGCCTGTTCCCCTCTCCATTCTGTCTGTTAATCATTTTGTTTTCCTACTGGAAAACTATTATAGGTACAGAAATGATAAGAGATTACAAGAAATAAACAATTTAAAACCAACTGTTTTGCTGGGAATAAATCACTTTTCCTGCTGGCTTTCAACCATCTACCTTAACTGACCTGTCAGAAATGCATTACTGAGAATCGCAAAAAGTCCCTTTATTCTGCAGCTTCAGCAACAATTTAAACATTTTTATGCAGCAACTATGCTAAAAGACAGAGGACTCTTCTACAATTAAAATGATTAGCTATAACACTTCAGAAAACAAAGTACATTTAATATTAATTACAGAGCAGATATCTACGGAATCACCTATTCCCTGCTCAGGACAGAATGTGAGTCTCTGGCGTGCATGAAGGGCACGTACAGCCGGGATAATCGCGCAGTAGCTCTGCTCTCTCCTACTTCCCCCTTTACACACGTTACGAGCAAGCGAGCCCAGGCACTGCCTCAGCCTCTCTGAGGAATCAGTGGCGCACTGGGGTGCCAGCCCTGCCCTCGCCCCGCCGCACAGCTGCCATCAAAGGGCGCTCCCCGCTCCAGCACCAGCCCCGGGGGCAGAAGCGCCGCCCGGGAGCCGCGGCTCCTCCCCACCCTGGCGAAGTCCCGGCCAAGAACCGCACGCCACCTCCCTGCCGAGCGGGCTCCTCCGGGCGGGGGAGGAGAGGAGACGGGGAAGCAAAGCCAGCTGGGACCAGCCCCCCCCCGGCCTCCCACGGATACCAACCCCCCCGTTCTCCCGCACCCCGTCTCCCAGGGGAGACCCCCTCCGAGAGCTCTCACCTTCGACGACTCCGCAGAGGAAGCGGCGGGAGCCCAGCGCGGTCTCCGTCTCGGTGTCGGTCTCCTCACCTCCCGGGACCGGCCCTGCGGTGGCGCCTGGCGGCTCTAAAGGGGCGCCGGGCACCCCGGCCGGGTTGGGACTGCCCTGGGGCTCCTCCAGCGCCGCCTGCCCCTCCTTCTGCACCATCCTGCCGCCCGCCGCCAGCGCCGCCGCTCGCCGGGCCGGGCCGCGCCGAGCCGCGCACCT
>VWZT01004946.1:9816-22547 GCA_013397055.1 Pachycephala philippinensis | reverse complement strand
TTTTTTTTCCCCAGGAACTGAGATAAATTCACCAGGAGTGAGGCAACTGAAAGACAGCCTAACTCGTGATATTACTGCCAGAGTTTCTTAGTTATACCCCATCTCCTCAGAGAAGTGAAAGGCCCAAAGTCTTCTGCCATAGATTTCCTTGCAGGATCTTCTGGGAATCAAACAAGGATGTTCAACGCACTGGTGCCTGGGACATATCCATGGAGGGCCTGGGACAGGTGAGATGCACCTTTGTCTTCTTCCACACAGAGCTGTCCTAATGATTGAAAGCAATTTTGTGCATGTATAGTTTACAAGGATCCTTTGCTATGTTGAGCTTAAAATCTGCCACCCTGAAATGTTGCTGCTTCCTAAGGAGTAGGGTTAAAGCTGGAGCTGAGGCTGTCTGGAATGCAATTAAGACCTCAGAGCTGCAATGGTAACCTGATCTGACAACATCAGGAAGAGTCAGCACCAGCTTTGGAACAAGTAACTACGCACAGTCTGCCTCCTGTTTCCCTCTGAAAGCCAACAGCATCTGGGAGAATGCTGCATGAGAGCAATTCCACACAATAACAAAGGTGTGCAAAGTCATGGAAACGCGAGGGCAAGTTTTATCCATGACCATCCCTCCAGAGTAAAGGGAAAGATCAAAAAATTTTATTCTCACTGAAAGAACTAGTAACAGTAATAGTAATAATAACAATAATAATAATAAAAATAACAATGATAGCAGCAACACACAATAAAAAATGTTCTGATTTTCCAAATGCAGCCATGCTTGTTACTTCTTTTTTTTTTTCAATAAGAAAACTGCACTCCCCTGATGACAGACCTGCTGAATATTTCTTTCCTTTAGCAAAATCTTGATGCACTGACATTTCATGTTCATGCAAATAAATTCCCTATAGGATAAGTATATGATTTGTATCATTATTAATGTTTCACTTGGATATGGAATTGCCACTTCAAAAGACTTCACCTCACTTTGGTAAGCATGTGTTTATCTGCATATCAACTGCAAATCCCCTAACTTTTTTTGCCATTGTTTGTAAGACAAAGCAGTTAGAAAAATTAAAATAAAATCTATTAGCTGCTTGTTACTGCAGGGGGAAATAGCAGAGCATCCAAGCTCACATCTGCAACCGTTGATTCTGAAGTAGTGACTGACAGCACCCAACTGACTAAGTAGGTTATAACAACCTAGCTCCAGGCTGGAACAGCCAGCAGAGTGCAGAGAAGAAAAAAACTGGCCTCTAAACTTTTCTTCAGCCAAAAGAAAAGCAGGGGGAAAAGGAAAGAAAAAAAGAAATACGGAAGAAAGAATGCTCTGCAAACAGTCGCTGTCCTTGTTCTCTTGTGCAGCAGCAGCAGCTTGTAATTGCCAGCTTTCTTTAATTCATAGTTATATCTTGAGGGGACAAGAAAGAAAATTGTTCGTAACAGATAGCAATAAAAGTATTATTCATCTAATCATTCACAGGCACACGTGTTTGTATTTGAAATCTATGCCTTCATGCATCCACAGCATATCAGATACCCAGACAGGCAGAAGCAGCTACAGCAGCGTACAGGGACATAATCCAAATGAACACCACTCCACTGCACAATAGCACAATGTGCAGCTGAATGTGCTCTGCCCAGCTGGACACGGGACTGGAGCACATTCAAATGCAAATAACATATTTTCTACAAGAACTTTGCCCTTCTGAGACTTTGTTTCTTCCTTTTGGGTCACTCCTTTCCCCAGCTCTCTGCAACAACCATGAAATGTTTCTTCTCCCTCCCAAACCCCATTTTTATGTCACACAGACAGATTATATTGGTCCTTCATGTCTAAGCACTCAGTGTAAATGCAAATACATAATATCACAACATGAGGCAAAAAACACACTTCAGGACACTTAAAATGTCATTTGAAAACCAAATTCCTGATGACTCTCAGGCAATGATTTCTATTATTGAACTGCTGCATTGTGGTGATTATAATTTCACTATAGGTCAATCTGCAGCAGTACCACACAAGGAGAAAATCTGTACATAAAGCATCATTCCCCAAAATGATGGTAAGTCTGAGGGAACTGAAAGTGTTCTACAGTTTGTCTCAATGCAGAACAAGATATTGTCTGAAATGTAGAAAATGTTCAAGAGCAACAGATTGTATTTCTCACTTTCTTTTACTTAAAAAAGGAAGATACTTGATAGACCAGTTAATTCTACTTCAAAGGTCCCCAGATGGACTTCTACTGTATTCAATAAAGTTGTGGCTGAGGCCAGATTTTGTTTACAATTTGCATGATTCACAGATTTTAAAGGCAGTGGGAACAATGAGATCATTAAAACTGACTTCCTAAACACCACAAGTCCTTATCTGCAGTGAAACATCTCCACATCATGCTCGCTGGAAGATCTTACAGTCCTTATGCAAACATTCCTTTGCTCTTTCAAGACTCACTCAAAACTTAGCTACTTCAAGAGATGCTTAATCTTCCAGAGAGGCATCCAAGCTTGATTTAAAGGCAAAGGCTTGATTCAAGACAAAAAAGAATCCACTTTTCCCCTAGCAGTTTGTTCCAGTGGTTAATCACCCACGCTGTTAAAAAATATTGCTCTTTATTTCTAATTTGTCTGGCTTCAGCTTCAGACATCGTCTCTTGTTATGCCTTGCTCTGCTAGATTAAAGAGCTTTTTAGTAGTTAGTGTTTTCTCCCTGTGAAGGTACTTAGACACTCTAATCAAATCACCTCTCAATCTTCTTCTTGATAAGGTAAATAGGTAAAGCTCTTTCAGTGTCTCACTATAAGGCATTTTCCATGACTCCTAAATCATTTTTGTGGTTCTTTTCTGCATCTTCCCTGATTTTTCATCATTGTTTTTGAAAGATGGGCATTAAGAGCATTAAAAAACAGAAGAAATTCTAAATCTGTTTTATCTTTGTCATATATAAGTGTTAAACCAGTCCCTATTCCTACTCATCTCTTTAGACAGCCAGGGATTGCATTAGCTTTTTCACATCATAGCCACGGCTGGGAGGATTTGCATCGGCTTGTTTGCCCACTGTAGCTCCTAAAAGCAGAGCTACTCCTTCCCACAGAGCAGAACAGTTCTGTTTCTTAGTTCTGCCTTTTATTTTTTTTGACTCACATTTATTTTTTAACGTTACTCCAGAAAGAAAGCAAATATTTTCATGCACACTTAGCAATCCTGTTGGGGAATGCTGTTTGAGTGGCACTCTCCTCAGTAAATAATCACTCCTCAGTTACAAATCAAAGCTTCAACAAAACAGAAAAAGGAAAAAAAGTTGGTATAAACCCACTGCATTAAATGAATGAGAATGTGTGAAATATCATAATAATAATGAAAAGTGCAAGAATGGTGACCATATTCAAGTGGTTTGTTTATATTTAATTTTTCCTTACTGTGTAACGGCATGTAGAGTAAGATTTATTTACCCACATTTAGGCAATTTAAGTAAAATTCTTTCTACAGTAGTCATCATAAGACCCTCTAAATTAATGGCCAGACACAAACCTCTACCTGGAAAAGTCATTCTGCCATCCTAAACACTGTTTTAGGATGGGATGAACGGCTTTCTAAAGATTCTTATCCCCTTATATTTGCAACAAAATTGGTTTGCATGATTACCTTACATAAATCACCTAATTTTTAGATGGCTGAAGTTAGGTGAGGTGACTCCCATCCTTATTTCTTTGTGGTTTAATGATTCTGTGAACTGTTAAAACTACTATTTATCAGTACAGAGATGGCTGCTATGTAGTAACGGGTGACATGAAGCATGAAATGTGTTTAAAGTGCTCTGACAATTGAAAGGAGCAATTTTACTCTGTGAATTCAGAAGTAGTTTGTGTTTTTAAGGCCACAAAGAAGCCAGTTGCAATTAATCCCAGAACTGGACATGCTTCCATTACATTACCAGAGGTTCAGTTACCTAAAATGCTGTAAAATCAGTGATCACTGTATCCGTAGAGAAGTGTAAGGCATTTGCTATAGGTCCTTCTGGGAAATTAATGAATTTTAATGTATGGAGTGATGGTTAACATATAGATGATAAACTGAGTAATCTAGCTGTTAGCCAGAAGTTATACTTATATTGCAGGGAAGGAAAATATATCCAAAACAAACACAATAGCTCAAAGTTACTGATCAAGCTATTATGAAAACTGAAGCACAAATTGAGTCGTAAGGAACATTTTAGGGGAAAACAGAGATTGTTTCCCATTACAACATTGACTGGTCCGTGATGGCTTGACTAAGAGGAAATTTGGGCAAATCATGGTCCCTATAACTCCTATGAATATTTTCAGTCCTAGGTGATAGGAGGAGAAATAGCTGAAATGTTATGAATAGCTTGCCGAGCACTTTTTCAAAAGCTTGAAGGAAGTCAATATTTCCCTTTCAAAAGTTGTGATTGGCTCTCAGATTAATTTAGGTCTTTTGTATTTTTATTAGCTTCAAATCCATACTTTTGATTATTTGTCAATCACAACTTGCTGTGCTTTCCTGACCTCTAAACTCTTTCTAAGGTGTATCACAACTAGATATGTAAATTTTCTGGAAGTTCTGATGGTTTGAAGAAATAAGTGAACAAAAACTCTCATTCTTTTTCTTGAAAATATTGAGATGGACAAATCAAGACTATCAGTAACAGAGAGTTGCTTATCGAAACCAGGATGTAATTATTCCATCAAGAAAGGGAAGTGCAGTGTTCACAATTTGGCAACTTCATAAAAAGGGTAAGAAGTATACTTATTGCATAAGCAAACAAAAAATTATTTATCTCTGGGTAATAACAAATTTATCTATTAGAGATGGGGTTGCTCTGCACACAGGAGCAGCATTCATTACTCCTTGTTTTAAGCATGGGGAAGGGTTAGGTGTCTACTCTAAAATAATTTTCTAGACTATAAGCAACTAACAAGGGGAATTTTTCCCCTCTCTTTGTGCTTTTATAACCAATACAGTACCAATATGATCCAGATTTAGTCTGTTGTTACTTGACACCACTCCCAAAGTCACAAAAACTAATACGATATTTATGTGTGTGGCACATACACATCACTAAATATTTATATAGAATTATACCAAGAGACCACCAGTGCTGTAATATATAGGGGTGGTAATGGAAAATAATACCAGTTTTGAAATAGAGCTGAAGTACAATAACCATATTACCATTACAGATGCTGTTCTAGAAGAAATGTTTTCCATTCTGAGCAAAATATTTTACATTACCTTTTTCATTTTAGAATATGAAAAACATTGAAAAAATAAGTGAGGCTTTCATATGTTTTCATACTGCTCCTGTTTTGGTTTCATTTGGTGGGTTTTGTTTTTATTCTTCTCTTTTAATGTTGTCTCCCCTACATCCTATCCCTGAGCAAAACCTCAGTTATACAAGTTTATCTTGTTCTTCCACAGCTTTTTGAGACACATACAGTCTTTACAGGCAGCAAGGAGAAAATAAAAATAGGAAAACAAAAAAGAGTTAGTTAGGTCAAACTATGTTATGTCGACTAAAATCTAAATTCTTTCAGTAACAAGCAAGACTACCAATCTCTGTAGCGTCTGTTTCAGAGCACTCTTCATCTAACCACTGGATTGCTTCACCACACGTTTTATTTTTGTTGAGCTTCAACTTCCCATATTTCGCAGGATCCAGCCTCATTCTGTTTTTGGTGCATGCATCTTTCATGTATTTGTGGATGGTTATTATAAACAAGCAGCAGGGCTTTAGGAGAACGAATCTTGTCAGATGAACTTGATTGCTTGTTTATGACAGAATTACAAAATTAGTGGCTGAAGGGAATGCATTTGGCATAATATATTTGGATTTTAGTAAATCATTTGATACAGTGTCTCAAAAAATTAGCTCAAATTGGCTCAGATACGAACTCAGCTTCAGGAACTGAGAACTAACTGAACACCCATAAAGCAGGGTAATAGTGAGTGGCACTGAATGGAGATGTCTGGCATTCAGAAGGCCCAGCCAATATTGAACTTCTTCATTAAATGTGCATGATGCTGTGATGGAAAGCTGTACAAAGACAAAGAACAAACACATGGCCTGAGTAAAAACGTTTGGGAAAGATAACTACTAATTTATGAGGAACTGCAATTGATACTTCTCTTCATATTTCTTAAAATATTTGGAATATGGTGAAGAAGCCAGAATATAATCACTATTATAAACTCGCTCTTTTCCCCTCTTTTGCTAAATATACAAGCATTACACACTTTATATTTTACATTGTACACTGTCTATTGAATATTACTGTCACAGGACCTCATATCACATAAGGATTTTCTGTGGATCTTCCTAAGTCTCTATGTAAGTTTTTCATCCTCAAAGTAAATCAAAAGAACTTTAACTGTGAAAAAGTTAGAGTCAATTAGAATAGACTGGCTGTGTGATTTTTCCTGAGATCAAAGTAAGGCTAACTAACCTGTAAATATCCAGTTCATACTTTTGGCCTTTTTTAAAGATGGATTCAATATTTACCTTTCTGCAGTCATTGAGAACTTTGCCTGAACACTACAGTCCTTCACAGATGATACAGAGGTTCTTGCAAGGATATCAATTATCTCAACTGCACATCTGGTTTAATATTCTTGTGTGGGTCAAGCTCCCTCCTTCACATTACTGCAACATTTAAATTCATCTGTGTCATACCCCTAAACGTTTACCTGGGTGAATGGGGAAGGAGAGTAATCGGACTTATTATGATAGTGTATATACCTATCTGGGCCAAAATCAGTACTTTAGAATTTACAGAATTTTACAGCCCTAATGTTATCTTTGTAGGATATTGCTATATCCCATTAGTGTAGCATGTATATGTGTAGTGATCTTAAGGCAGTCCGGAGTTTTGCAGCGTGTGAGAAGTGATTTGCAAATGCTTTGGCTTAGCAATATTTCTCTTCTCTTACCACTCTTTACGCCCAACGCTGCTGTTCTTTCTCTCTCGCCTTCATATTAGGTTGTAAGTTCTTTGCAACAGGGGCTGTTCATTTGCATTTGCTCTATAATGTGCATGTCATGCTTGAGAGATACTGACTGTTCTGGTATACATGAGTGCTAGCAACAAGCACCGCTTCCGTTAGATGTACCTGAATTGAACTGTCAAATGGTAAATAGTGTCTGTGGCAAGTGAGCTAACTGTGAGTGGCAAAGAAGCCCTGGAGATTGATAATAATAAATNGTGCTCACGCTGGGCAGATGGTAGGTGCTGAGGGTGAACTCCACAATGCCAGCATGTGGGTAGAGGGGATCCCTTCACACAAGGAGAATTAGTGTTAGCTCAGTTTTTATGTCAGTGCAGGGTACACCTTCAAAATACTGAGGCTGGGTCTTCTCTTTCTTTTTGACGTGTTTTTGCAGTGACAGAGAAAAACAAAATGAAGACTGATCAGAGCATGGGATCAATTCCCTGCAGATTCTACAATGCTGAATCCAGACATCACCGAAATTTGATAAAAAATAAAAGAGTGGGAGTTATTACTGAGACTGATAAAACATAAACTATTCTCCCTTTCACTCCTTTCCAGGTATTGCATTGCCTGTTCCATGAAGTTGCTGCTGAGATTCTAAATAGGTAAATAAACCTCCTCAAAATATTGAGCTTATTATTTACATATGGGTTTATGTTTAGCAATAATCAGTAGGGAAGAACTCTACCCCGAAAGCCCATTACCACTGAGCAATTCAGGTGGGTTTTAGTCTATTCAAATTTGATTAAATTGTCAGTATTAAACTAAAGAGTAACTTGTTGAACAAAATAAGGAAGAGTGTTTCTCTTGATTAAATTCTGATACCCAGATGATGGTCACTGGATTTACACAAATGTTATGCGTGACCACATAAAATTTACTTAATCACCAAAGTTTTCCACTTATCCAAGTTTGTGTAGTGATTATTTGATCTTTTAACTAGTACCACCAGCATCTGATTTTCTGAGTCTGTGGGTCACTCTCATCTATTTTATTTATCTGCTTTTTCATTGGCAATGAACCATGATGCTGTAATGGAATTAATGAAAAAGAAATTGAATGTTGTGATTGAAAAATGGTCTCCAGCTTTGAAAATAAACATGTCTGCTTTGCTTGAATACTTGTATTCGCTATCTGTTGGAGATCATTATTCAGTCACAACATTCAATACCAATTACATTATGGGGTAAAGTCTCATTTTCTTTTGCAGCAACTTATAAAAATTTGTGCTTAAGTTGTTTGAAACAAGGACGTGCATGTGAAAATCAAGGGCCAATGAAATTAACAGAGTCAGAATTTTGGCCACAACTCTAGGGTTTTACTGCTGTATAGACAATCCCTGATAGGATTTTAGGCCATGACACTCAATATCGATCTTGGTAGAATACTACTATAACTCAAAATACCAGCTTCTCTCCTCTATCAGATCTACAAGTCCTCAATTTTATGACACATTTGGTTGTAAGAAACACTTCTGGGTTCACACCTCTTTTCCTCATGTTACACTTACCTTCTTTCCCCAGCATCCCAAGATCAGTGGTTTCATCTTTGAGGGTAGTGGTGATGGCATCAGAGGTTTTGGTGAATCTTCAGCATCCAAAGTTCTTAGCCTGGAAAATTGTCTCTCTGATCTTTATAGTTTCTTCTTCCTCCCTCTAGGATCTCTGTGGGGTCATTTTTCCATATTTCTAAATGTGTTTTTATGATTTGCCCTTTTTTGCCTGGACTGCCATGCTACAACAAAATGTACTAAGTATTTTTTCCTTTTTCTGAAAATTGCATGCATATGAAAACATACATGCAATTTTTTTCTGTTCTCTATGTTATCCCTAAAACTATTTTTTTTAAGCTTCAGGCCTGTTTGTCACTATCTGACATGAATGAGTTGTTGACATCCATGTGGACTCAAGAGGTAGAATGTGCCCTATCTTTTATCAATCTGTATCTGTACTTCTCTGCTGTACAACCTGTATCCCCACTTCTCAAGCCCTCTACTGTGACACCAGGTCTGTATTTCTCTACAAAATGCCATTGCATTTGTCATAAATCCTTTATTCTACACAGGAAAACTCCTTATGGTTGCTATCTGTATATAACTATGGTTGTGCCACATGAGGAGGAACAAAAGCAAAGCAAATCTTCCACACACACATGGTCAATTAAAGAAAAATACGTTTACAGCTAAACCAAGTAAAACGGATCTTTAAGAAAAGATCAAACAATAAAGGTCTTGCTAACCCCAGACTCAAGTCCTTGCAAACTCATGGCAAACTGGCCTGCTGTCAGCCATGTCAATACAACATGACAATGTTGCCACTTTTAGAGCACTGAAAATGGGCTTAATGCTTCATGGAAACCGGGTTTGCAATTTCAAGTAGTTGTATTAGACCTACTCAGCCATTAACAGAGAGGAGTAGGGATATCTGGGACGAAGCACATCCAGTTCTAAGGCAACACCTTAGTAAGAAGCTGAGATGGATCAGGATGTGGAGCCTACTGTTTGTTTCCATTGACCACAGCAGGAAATTATTTCCTATCTTTTATAATTAGGCACTGGATGCAACTCATCTGGATGTCAATTAGATGAAGAATCTCATATCCGAATTTTAGGCAAGCAAGTTGATAAGATAGGATTTTGAGAAACATTACCATCCTACTTTATTGCCTCCATTTGTTTCTAGATTTGACAGACTAATTCTATGCTGAATAAGACTTCCCTTCTTGAGACGTGTCTTGTGATGGTGTTTGTCACAAGTACTGTATCTGACAAATAAATAATGGAAGTAATGTCAGCATCTAATGGAAGCAGAAAGCTTTTAATAAGTTGATTTGTTTCCATTACATTTTCTACACATTGTTTCCTTTTTTTATATTTTGTTTTGTTTACTTGCATAAATAATAAAGTCTTCTGAGAAAAAACCCTTTATTTGTTTCCATGGCATTATATTATTGGACCCTGTTTCTGGTTTAGGGCCCTAAATGCTACCCTAAGCAAGACAACTATTATTATGTAATCATGCTTTCTAAAATTACACTCTTTTTAAAATTTGTCACAAAAATATTGGCTGAAATAACTCCACATCCATTTCTATTTTACCCTAGTGTTTCAGGTACTTTTACTGTGACTTTGAGAACACAGAATGAAACTATAATTAACATTCTGAGGGTTCTACCAGACGGATATTGTGACTACCAATATTGATCATATGACCAACGAAGGTTAATTTACAGAAAAAAAAAAGAAAAAACAAAACAAAACAAAAACAAAAACAACAACAACAAAAAAAAAAAAAAAAAAAAAAAAAAAAAAAAAAAAAAAAAAAAAAAAAAAAAAAAAAAAAAAAAAAAAAAAAAAAAAAAAAAAAACCAAAACCAGGATCCTTTTTAGTGAATTATGTAGGATTTCTAAGAAGAACTGGCTAAAACTTCTGTTTTATCTGTTTCAGATGGATACATAGTTTGTTACCATAATTCTCTTTCATTCCAGATGCTATCTTTTCTATTAAAAAAGGTATATGAAGTTCTTACGTGAGCTCTGTCATTGACTGCCTCTCTAAAACTATGAATGGGATTACTAGTAGAGTTTACAAAAAAAAGGTGCCTAATTCCCTTTGAAGTGGACCAAGAGGACCAAGAACTTTACACTCATGAAGACAGCCAAAATAAGAAATTGTAATCTGCAAAATGCAATTTTGTGTTTCTTTGCCCCGTCTTGTGTATCTGTCTAAATTTCACTCTTAAAAAATTCTCAAGACACAACAAATAATAGCTAACAAATGCATACCATTTACACTAACAAATGAACAGGTCATTCATCTTTTCAAGCTTGTGAATATGGACTATTTAAATTGTCTTCACATGATATTATAAGAAATACCATTCTTAATTCATTTGGCATCTCATTATTTTAGTTCTCCTAAATAAATGAAATCTGAAAGGTTACAGTAGAGATTCCTATCAAACCTTTTATCTGGCAATGAGGAGAGAATTAAAAAAAAAAAGCTGCCTATGTACGTTGCAAACTCTAATCTAAATATGCCATTTAGATTGTGAACAAGTTGTTAATGTTGTCCTTGGAAGTGACCTTGTGCTGAAGACAAGCAGAAGGTTGCATTGCAGGCTTTTTCTGAGATGGCCTCCATGCTTACTCATTCTCTGCCTACTTTTGGAGAAATCTATCATTTAGATATTCATTTTCAAATCAGTCTAGGATAATAAAATGCTTTCAAACAGCTTTGGTAGAAGGGCTTGAAAAGACAGAAAATGTTTTTTTGGAATAATTTATAAAAATGTGCATGGTGAAGGATCTGGTGATATTTCATGTGAAGAGAGAAGGTTGTAGAATCATCAGTCTCAGGGGTTGTAAGTGTAACCGGAACCCCGTTTTCTGTCTGACCAGGATTCATAAAGTATGCAGTTGCCTTTTCTTTGTTGTGCTGGCAACTAAAAATTCAGGCTTTAGCACTTCAATTTCCCTTCTGTGAAACAGGAGATGATGTTGCATTTCCTCACACGGCGGAGCTGGGAGTTTGATTATGTTTATGTATATGAAACCTTTCTACTTGCAAGTGGTGGGAAGAATAATGTATTTAGAAGTGGGGTATTTTTAGGTGTTGAAATACATTGCCGAGAGGCAAGACATGATGCTAGGTGAGTTTTGGTGTTCTGTGTGAAGAAATGTGATGCCTCTGCCTTCCACTGGTGAGGATACCATTATACTGACCCTTGGCAAAGCCATCATAACTTAATTGGATGAACTATTAGATTAGCCTATGATTTTTAGACATGGTGAACCCACTTTTCACTATGAACTTGTGTAAACAATCGGTAAAAAAAACAGCAGATCACATCACACCTAGGAAAATAGTTGAATTAGCAGGGGAAAACACATTTCCAGAAGAAAGCCTATTTAGTCTCTCTTCCTCATTCTCATTTGCTCTTTCTTTCTTTCTGTTGTGAAACATTCTTTCCCTGACATCCTGACAGCCAGGGCCAAAGCTTTCGGAAATCAAATGTGAACTCATTTTGAAATACCAGCAGCGTTTGAATTTTAAATTAACCTATTTACAATGAAACTATGCCTGCTGATTGCCATCATCTTCAGGAAAATTAACAGTAACGATCATTGGTGTCATAATGCAATTTCCCTGCAAAAATCACATAGGCTTCATTACTGTTTACATAAATTGTCATAAATACCAATTATAGCTGAACATAAAATGTAATGCTCTTTTTTTTAATCATAATCACACGATTGTTCTTCTAATTCATATGCTGGGGGAATAGGGTTTTGATTCAACCTTTGTTGTGAAGGAAATGTTTTGCTGGTATTTAGTTTTGCTGTAAGTGCTTGTTGGCTTATTTTCAAATCCTCTCTCTCCCTTTCTCTCCCTTTCCCTCTATCCATTTGGATCGCTTAGTCCTTGTCCCCTGTTTGCTTTGCCCTCTAATACACCGAAAAGGAACGTGTGGGCATGCTAATAGCAGACGAGGGAGATGCACTGCTCATGTCCTCTAGACATCGGACATCAGGCTACAGAAGAATAAGTATTTCCGGTGGGAATTTATAACATCATTTTGTGCAATTACGTAGAAGACCCCATAAAGGAATAATGTAATAATAAACCTGTTAAAACCACAAATTTGTTGCACCAATTTCTGTTTCTCTCATAAGTCAGCAGAACAAAGAGCTGATAAAGGGAATGGCATGTTAAATTACTAAATTAAAAAAAAAA
>VWZT01004944.1:27699-42592 GCA_013397055.1 Pachycephala philippinensis | reverse complement strand
GCTGAGGCCCTGCGCTAGAGGGGAGACAGCCCCCCGACCGAGCCGGATCGCAGACCCTCCGCCTAGACAGGGCTGCAGGGGTATTCTGTAGCAGTCGCCGCTATCCGGGTCAGGAGGCAGACCGCTACACTGGGGTGTGCGGGAAGGAGAGAGGCTCCATGTGCATGTGCCTGTGCAGCGAGGGGAAGGTGCTGCTGCCTGTGTGTGTACAGGGGAGGGGGACAGTCACATGGAATTGGGCGCTGTGTCCCTCTGTCTGTCGGTACGTGCCATGAGGATGGGGACTTGCAGCTCCTGTGCCTGAACAGAGTGCCTGGAGGAGGGTGTGCAGGATCGGGGGAGCTATGACTTCTCAGTCTGGAGAGTCAGAGCTCCGTGCTGTGGTTGGTTCATACCTTCAAGGGTGTCAAATCCCTTGCAGTGAGGCTGTATTGTCTGGGGTATTGAGGCTGGTCTTTCTCCTCAGCAGGAAGAAGGCTCCAAGTGCAGGTGTGAGGGATGTGTTTGCATCCAGCAGTGTGTGTTGGAGCTTGATGCATTCACCATCTTCGGAAATGCTCAGATATCACGGGTGTGAACCTGGATTTGCCCAGTCTTTTGGAGACAATTTTCTATACAGTTGCCAGATGAACAAAGCTACATTTTTCGTGGAGGTTCTGCGACATTTCGGCTGGTCTCCGATGTACTTGTGGATATTTTACTGCCGGAGTAGTTGCTGAAAATGGATCATTGTGAGTAATGTGCTAGAACAAAACACTACTGAGAGCTGAAGTACTTCACAGGTACTAGGGCTTTCCAAATGTCTTCTGGGTGAATTGATTCCATGGGTGGAGCATTTAGTTTGGTTTGGGGCTTTTCTTTACCCATGGGTTATGAGTAGCTGGATAGTTTTGGATGCGACACTGCCCATTTTGGTACTTTACCTGCCTCCGACAGCCCTGAACTCCTGGTCTATCAAATGCTTGTTCTGTTGCTCTTTGTGGTGGCCTGCATTTGGATGGGGGCTTAAGAAATTATTTACTTATTCTTCTGCAGTATATTAGGTTGTGTGTGGCATACCTTTTGTGAAGGAGTGATTTTACACCCCAATTTCTGTGTGCAGTCTCAAGCCTGTTATTCATTTGTGGACTATTATGATCTTCTCCTGCCATGTGATGCATCCCTATGTGCAGTGTATAATAGGGATATGTAAACATCCATTTGTTGTTTCGTAATGGAAGCAATCTGCTTGACTTCCAACATTTGGGAATTGCCTGCTCCTATGCTCTTAGGCGGTGATGTTTGAAAAGTGACCTGCACTGATGGATCCGGGCGCTGGCAAAAGCATTTTCCCAGGGGACTTTACTCACTAGTGCTCTGAGCAGCCTGAAGTTTGTTCTTCTTATATCCAGAGCTGAGGCTTTGCTGGCACTTTTCCTCCTGACAACAACTCCATCACTTTGTGATCACTGTGGCCAACACGGCCGCTCATCTCCACTTTGCTCACGAGATCCTCTCTGTTGACAAGCAGCAGATCCAGGAGGGCATATTTCTGAGTTGGTTCCCTTAGGACCTGTTCCATACAGTTGTCATCCAGGTTTTTTTGGGAATCCTCCAGCCTGGGTTGTACCAGCTGTGTGATGCTCCCAGTTAATTTCTGGCAAGTTGAAGTCCCCATGCAAAGTAAAAAGCAGTTGACTTGAAATTGTCCCTTAGTTTCTCAAAGAATTTGTTGGCATTATTGTCCTGGCTAGGAGGTCTATCGAATATTCCCACATTGACATCCACATTATTTCTTTGCCCTTTCATTCTTATCCAGAGGCCCTCAACTGTGCCAACTGTGAGCTCCATACATTCCAACCCTTCTATTACTTTTGAGTCCTGCTGCACAGAGATGGGCTAACTAGATATTACTTTCCAGATTGTCCCATGCTTTGAGAACTCATGTAGAGACAGCAACCAGAAACAGAAAACCTCCACATTAGTAAAACCTCTAAACCTCCAGATAAGCAAACATGCTGGGAGATTAAAGGGGTGCTTTCTCTCTGCACTTCCTAAATGAGCACAGGCCAGCCATGTATTCCCAAAGGTCTTTGTCCTCTCTCACTTCTTCAAAGTCACAACATGTGCTCCTTAAAATGTGCCCTGCTGATGCAATTCAAAAACTCTGACTCTTGTGTCTGTGGTACGCTAAACATGGCTCTTCAAGGGTGGAACAAACAGCTACGGCACAACCCAAAGTCAGTAGGAAAATGCTAGCTGTCTCCTGCAGCCTTGTGAAAATTATCAGCTCAGTTCTACTTGTTCTCCCTCAGCTGTTTATCTGTCCTGTGACATGCATTGTCTAAATTCAAAATTAAAAATATTCCTGAGGCAGTGAAAGTCTTTAAGCACTTGCATTCCGCAGTACATCACAACACAGTAAAGACTGATGCTTCGCTTTTGATGGCTGTACTTGGTTTCAACTTTTTGGGGTCACATTAGTTTACAGCACTCTCATTGCCTGCTGGGGCAGAAGTTGCATGCATGGCAGTCCCATGATGTGAGAGGCTTCCCTGCCTAATGAGGCAGTCCATCTGTGCAGGCTGCACCAAAGTGGAAGGTGATGCATGAACAGTATGTGTGACTATGGAGTTTTTGCAGTTGGAGCCCTGAGCCTGGCTGCGGGCATTCTAAAGCTGTAATAAGCAAAACTCACCTCCTATTAAAATGTGGTTTTTGTAGTGTACTTGCATCTCTCTTTACCTGTCCTATTTCTTTTGTTCCTGCCATTCCTCCTTAGTATGAACACTGAATAGTGTTGATCGAGTAAAGTGTCTTCCTAAGAGAATTAGCTACCATCTTGAGAGAAAAACCAACAGTGTAGAGCCAGTACCAGGGTAGCAATAATCATTTTGTGCAGCTCCCATCTTGACAATAAGCCCATAATAGCAGTGGAATAGAGCATGAAGAAAGCATAAAATTACATCAGGGCTTCAATTACCTTTCATATTACCTGTAACTCAAATACTTATTGCTTCAGTGCTAGAGTTATTACTTACTTTTATAAGACTTAAAATAACATTTTAAAGAGGCAGCCTGCCCTGTAGACAGAGAATCCAGCTCTGAAAACAAACAAAGAGCAGAAGGTTTCAGGGTAAGTCCCCAAATGTCAGGCTGCTTCTTTAACCATTCCTGTTGAAATCTAGCAAGCTACATTTCTTGTGAGATTTTTAGAAATTAGAAATGTTTTAGAAAGCCTCTTTTTGAAAGAACCACTGTACTTTAATATCAGGTCTGGCCTGGTACATGAAATTGTGCAACATAATGAATAAAGAAGAGAGGTGGCATTTGGTGGTTTTGGGTTTGGGTTGTTGGTTGTTTTTTTCTCTTTTTTATTTTCCTTTATTTTATTTTTTATTTTCCTTTATCTTTAAATGATAATCAATTTACTTGATCCTCAGCAGCTCTCAACTTGTGAATAGTTCAGCCTGAGTTTAAAGTAAATTTGTGACTGCTTCTTCCCTTATTCAGGCTATTCAAATAGTCTCTTCACAATGTGTACCAAGTAACAAATAAAAATAACTGTCATGCTTAATTTATTTTAAAAGTACAGGTAGGTTGCTTGGATTTTCCATATTTGTTTTCTGAGAACAGCAGTGAATTTTCTACCTCAGTAAAAGACAGTTTCTAAGAACACAAGAAATGCCCTACTGGACTGGAAAAATTGTTTTTGACAGCAGCAGGAAGAGGCTTCACGTAGGGAGAACCCCTGTACCAGGCTGTACCCCCTGTACTTCTTCCTGCATCATGGTCACTAGATTAGGGATGTCACTGGACACGTCTCTGCCTTGTCCCTTTAATAGATTTTCTGAATCTGTTATCCATTCGTTTGTTAACATGGAGACATTTGTCTGTCTGGGTTTTTTTGTTGTTGTTGCTTTATTTTGTTTGTTTTGTTTGTTTTTCCTTCTGCATAACACCCTCATCACCTACACGGTGTGTGAACTACCATGTTTAGCACTGTCAGTTCAGAAACCTCTAAGGAGAACAGACAGTGAGCCCAAGTACTGTTATAAATTATGACTTGTTTAACAGCTTAATAATTTTAAATGTCTAAGATATGACTGCAGAAAGACTGAATGCTCAGGAATTTAAACATTCAGAGTCTGAATTTCAGACCACCTTAAAAGAAGCTCTCATAGCATCTAGAGGCAGAGGCAGTTGAAGTAGTCATAACTTTCAGGAATTTTAGCCTCTAGCAATGTTTGTTGCAGAGAAGGGATCAGCAGAATGGGTTCACGCTCACTAAGGACACACTATTTAATAAGGAATTAGGTTAGCAAAGGAAGACAGATGGCAAGAGCAGACAAGACAGTTTGAGACCTAAGGCCTAATTCAGATTTGACACAGCTAAGCTGAATGGCTATTGAACTCAGTGAGATGTTTACGTATTTGTATCAGGGCTGAATTTGCTTCCCTGCATTTTGCAGCAGGAAGCGAATAGTTGACTTCAGAGAGATGTTTGGATTTGGGGTTTTTTTTGAAAGCAGGGATGATCATATGAATATTTTGGTGCTATCCAAAAGCTTACACTTTAAAACCCGGTATATTTAATGAGCAGAGATGTTTCCTGCATAATGCTAATGTAGTTGAAAGACAGTGCCTGGCCTAAGGCTTTGTATATACATAATGGAAACAAACAGATGGAGACACAAGCAGGGGCTTGTTCCATGCAACCTATGTTGAATGGGACTATGAATCCTTGTTCCCTCACTCTGAGATTGGTCTCTTTTTGAGTTTCTACAAGAGTTGCTGCGGAGTACCTTAGTCTTCTTAGAGTTATAAGGGGAAGTGTATTCATTGTCTAAGTGAATATTTGGAGAAGGAGCGCTGGAAGCTAGCAGTTCACCATTTCTGCATTTTCCTTCTATCTAGGTGCCTTTTGGCTTCTGTCTAGCTATGGGCAATCTGAGAAACAATGCTGAGCAACTAAAGGGTTACCAAAGAGTCTCCCTTTGTCTTCTGCTTTTCAATGAAGTAGTTCCAATAGCTTCTGGTTTATAATTTTTTATTTTGGCTGTAAAATGAAAAGATGGATCTTACCCTAGTAAAATGGGATATTAGTTTGCATTTGCTGCTATGTAATTACTTTGCTGTTATGTAATTACATCTCTGTCTACTGTGGTTTAAGGCATATTGATTGCTCCACCTGCTTTTGTTCAGGGTGCGCCTGTTAAAAATCAGCGACTTGGGAAATCCTTGCTGGAAAACTGTACTTACTTAGTTGAGACTGAGTGACCAGAATGCAGAAATTTGGAAAAGTAAAGAAAAAGAGAGAAGAAGACAAAACATTTGTGTTCTTGGGGAGATATTTTTCTGCCCTCCAAAAACATTGTCAGAACACTGGTTATGCAAGGAAGCAGTAACAGATGGTGCCGTAATGGGAACAGTCCAGTCATGCTTCTCCTATGTAATGCCATGGCATTTCCCTCCTATCCTGTACCAGTGCGTCGACATAGAGCAAGGGCAGGTAATCTTTCCTTGGCTTTAGCACACCCTGCAAAACAGCCTGGTCTGTTACACAATGAGAGCTGCTTCTGTCCCTAACAGCTCTCAATGCCAGGGATGCACACCTACAGGGCAGCAGGACCTTTCCTCATGATGGTTGCTAGCATGTTGTACATGGAATGCTTGCTGATGGGATACATCAGCAATAATTGTACATACAGGAGGTCTGGGGACTGTAATCATTCCCACCCTGGGGCACTGAATCACCCTGTGGGTGTAAAGGTTTTTAACAGGCTCCTTGCTGCTGAGAAACAGCTACCTGCCTGGTAGCTCTTCTGTTCATGATTTGCCCTCCGTGCAGATAAAATGTGCATGCATGATAACGGTGAAGAGACACATTGGCATCAGAAAAGTTTTTTTTCTGAGGGAATGGCTGAGCTACCAAATTGTAAGCAGTCACTTCATTGTCTCGTATCTTAGTTCCTCATTTTTCATATAATAATGATAGCACTTCTCTGCCTTAATAGGATGCTGTTTTTTTAAAATACACATTAAATGCTAAAATATAACTTACAGCATTTTTTGCACTTCAGTTGTTAAAGACTTCCATTCAATTTTTCACCTACTGCCTGGAAATAATAAAAGATATTCCACAAATACTTAGGATGTTTGGTACTTTAGTAAAATCTAGTGCACCAGGTCAGTTGCACAAGGCACACATGCTATTGGGCAAGATTCTATCACTTTGCTGTTAGCATAATCATGTTGCCACTAAACTAATTATGATTCTTGAGGGAGGCCTAACTTTACACTATGTCAGCTGCCAAGCCAAGGCTCATGTGTGTAACCACATTGGATTTATCACTTTATCTGAAAACAAAAATTACAGTCTGATGGAAATACATATTATTTTAAAAATGTGGTCTTTTTCATGATAGCAATAGTTTTTGACTAAACAGTTTCTGGGAACAGTTCTGATATTTTATTTACCCTATAACCCCTTGAGTTCACTTCTACCAGCAGCTCCACTCTGTGTAATACATCACTCCCTCATTCCTCACCCATTTTGCTAGATGTTAATCTTGTTTAACTTAAGATCCATACACCTTGCAGTTCAGACTACATTGCCATCTATCTTACCATACATTAATTTACAGTACTGTACAAATGAAAGTTTTGATTCCCATAGAAACTGAAAAGAGGAACTGTAAAAGAAGAACTACTTGTACTGAACGACACAGCTTTACTGGTAATAAGAACTAATCCAAATGTCATTGTAAGTTTTCTTTGGATGATTTGTATTTTCAAAAGCTTTGGAGTTTGAGCTTGCTAGTATCAAAGCTAGGCATGCACAGTGGTCTGTGCAAAATCTTGAAGGTGAGCCGAGGAGTCACATGGGCTAAAGTCTGTGTAGGTGGCATTTTAAAATGTAAACAAATGCCAAGTAATGTCTTCTGCATACCTTCAGTAGGCTATCCCTCATGGCTCAGTTGAAAGTTCTTTTTTTTAAATGTCTTTCATCAATATTTGATATCCAGACTGAACTCTCACATCTCTTTACTAGCGGAAATGGATGAGATTGACTACAGTGACAGTAATAACACAATTATACGTATTTTTTACAGTGGGGAACTTTACAAGATATTCAGGACTTTCAGGCAACAGAACAGACTTTTCTTTTAAACTTAACTTCATGGAAAGCCAGTATTCGTAATATTAATATATTGATTTAAATTTATGGCTTATGGAAAGTAGTACATCCTTTCATGTAAATTTTTTAGGATCCAGGCCTGCAAAGATTTACACACACAGATTCATTGTGTATTCTGATCCCAGGAAATCAGAAACAAGACTCCCTTTGATCGCAGTGGAGCCAGGACTCCAGCTGTTGCTTTCATTGCAGGCAGTATTGCACAGCTGAAGGTTTACCAGGTTTTGTAAGATGTAGGGTCTGAGGCCAGTTTTTTGACATGAGACATCAGAGATTTTTCACCTTTGCCCTGTTCTTGCCACATTCTAGGATACTTGTGTTATATTGCCGACAAAAAAAAGTGAATCCTGTCTCAGTGAACTTGAGATTTGATAAAACTAAAAAACCCAAAGACAAATACTACAAAAGGATATACTGCTTAGAATTAATACCAAATATTTTTTCATAAACTCAAGCCTGTATTTGTTGTGTCAGGGGATGTTCTCAGCACATACATGAACACACACACACACACACTTATACACCATTCATTTCTGCAGGTATAAAGCTGTTCATGACCATGAGGTCTGTGGTCAAGCTCAGCCCAGTTCTGAGTCCAGCACAAAGCCAATGTAATCTTTGAGACTGACTAAAGCCATCAAGACAGAACTGACAAGGACTGCTACAGCAACCATTTTCCACAGAGAGCTTATTTTTAAATCTAAACAGCAAATGAGAGGAAAGTTTATGTCTGGAGGCCTGAATGTGCTCATTTTTATTCTGGCTGGAGCTGATCTTTCAGGTCTGAGAATTTGTCAAGGTTGAGGTTGGATTGTCTTTGAAGTTAATGTTATGGAGGCATTTCAGCTTTGTCTACAGGTCTGGTTGGTCTGATGTGGACATAATGCTCTGTACAGCACATCTCTGCACAAATTACACTAATGGATGCACACCAAACCACAGGTGCTGGCTCACTCATTTTCTGGGAAAGCCTGGACCTGTGTCCATCTCTAAATCATATGGCTGTCTGTCACCCTTGTGCAAAACCTGTATTTTGCCTAGCCCTGAAGTTTGCCTAGCTCCTGATGTTTGTGGCCTCTGCTCTGAATTATAGGGACAGCAGACTCGTGTTTGGACGGTGGTAGTTTTGACTTGGAAGGCTTGCAGTGGGCTGCAGGAAACCCCCAAAAACTATCAAAAGTAAGCTTTCCTATGTGTTGCCCAAGTTTACTTTTGCCTGTTGAGTTTTTGTTTATTGCAGACTAGATGACGTGCTGGTTGCGTCCAGGAAATAAAGACACTGACTTGTAACTGGTGTGAGGACTCCCTGCTGGACCAGCCAAGCAGGCTGGAGCCCAAACCCCACGTTCAGCGTAAGTGCTGTGAAGAACTGGTACTTCATCCACCTGCAGTTTACTGTGCTGCCTGGTGCTTCCCTATCTCCTCAGACTTGGAAAATCTCCAAGTATTCCTCTTTTTCTCTTCTCACAGGACTCCCTTGCACCAGAAGTCTGTTTTCTCCTTGACTAACTTGCCTTCAACTCAGACGGGCTGGGAGATCTACCACAGCTTGCCCAACTAGGCAATTGTCTGTCTTTGCCTGACTCCCACTTCAAGAGTCAAAGTGGGAATATATGTCGAACTACAAAAAATCACTCATTTGACCACCTGCTTGGGAGTACTGATGCCACTTTGCTTCAATAGAGAGGGAATCCTCTTTCCTGACTGTGCCAGGAGCAATTTTCTAATCTATCCTCTTCATACACAAGGGCCCTGAATTATCTTGCAGTAATATTGACACTTAAAAAGCACCATGTGATTATATGGACAGAGAGTGCCAGTTTACCTCTACCAAAACACACAGATTTTATTCAAGAGAGGATTTCTTTTTAAGGACAAAATTAACTGAATAGAGCTAGCAACTCTGTCTTGGTGACTCTGTTATAATCAGTGTTAATTATTTGTACTGAAACAGGCAGAAGCCACCAAAACAGCTGTACAGCCTGATGAAGATAATCCCTATAATCACTAATTAATGCTCACATTGCTATCTTAAGATGAATAGTGTCTCCACCTGAAAAATTAGACAGAGGATAGGTTGAGGTAGAGAGCTCAGGTGACTTGAGTAAGGAATGCAGAGCCCATGGCTTTGAGCAGTGACCAGATCTGCAGAGCTTCTGGCTTCAAGGCTGTGTTTTATTTGCTTATTGCTTCCCAGCTCTGAGACCTCTCTGGAGTGCTAGGGGATCTATAAGACGTTTTTTCGCTAAGATCTTTCTGGCACAAACATGTTATATTCTTGCCTCAACCTTTACTACCTGATTGGAGTTCTGCTTACTTTATGTAGTGGAAATGACAAAGGGAAGATTTGTTTTGGGGTCAGACATTACATCTGGATGTAAGCCCTACAAACATCAGTATTGTCTAAGATTTTCAAGATGCACATGGCACTGGAAGATTCGTGCACAGGGGATGATGATGAGTCCAGGAAAAGCCATCACTCCCCATCTTTGTTCTTGCAAACTTCTGGAGAAAGTTTTCTTCACAAACTTTAGCATCTGTCAAACAGGTGTGCTGGTCTTCATATACATGGATGTTAGACCAGAGTCTTTCTTTCTGGTGGCAGCACCAAACTGGGTCAGAGTGCCCTCTGCTTCAGAGACATCCATGTGGTGCACCAGTGCTCAAATGAGTGCTGTGCAAATATGCATGCAGCTGAAGGGAAAGAGGAGCAGGCAGGAGGGAAGGGGAAACCAGAGAGCTGGCTGCAGTCAGCAGAGAAAGGAGCATTGTCCAGTACTGACAATATACAGCTGTGGTTCTCTTGCCCATAGCTATCTTCATTATTAGACACACTTGACTTGAAATTAATGCCAGCCCCACAGGCTTCACGTAGGAGTGCTGTGCTGGCTGGAGCCAAGGGAATTTTCCCTTTGACTCTGAACAGCAAAGTTGCTGGGCAAAAAATGAGCTCTGAAAGAACGAAATCACATAGAATTCCACTAATAATGATTTTGGATAGAAAAATTGAAGGGAATGTCCTGGTAATGTCATAGCAATAATTTTATTCCATATGAGATACTAAGGCTTTTTTTTTGCTTCCACTGACTGTTTCTTTAAACAGCTGGTCAACTCAGAAAGCTTCACTTTGGGTTCAGCCTGGTAGAATCCCCTTTTAATCTGCTTTTATTCGTTAGTTTTCACCACTGAATTAAAACAGAATTATTTACTCTGCTCCAATGCTGACAGTGTTCTCAGCCTCCTTCAAACAGAACACCATGTAATAAGTTTCTGCCTCCTTCCTTTCTCTGTTCAGCACCATCCCTGCTGCCCATTCTTTGTAGGGACCATATGTGGTGGGCTTCCATGCCTATTAGCAGTAGAGAATCAAGAAGATATTTGTGCAAAATAGAAGTCTTAGAAAAAAAGGAGGTTAGTTACACAGAAAGCAAGACCTCCACCACTGCAGGTTGAGACAGACCAGTTCATTTAAAGCACTTAATTGCATTCCATAGAGAAGTTTGCGTGGGAAAGAACCTTAAAGATTATTTCATTCCAACTCCCCTGCCCATGGAAGGGGGGACCCCAACTAGATCTGGTTTCTCAAAGCCCCATCCAGCCTTGCTTGGAACACTTACTGGGACTGGGCATCCACAACTTCTCTCTGGGCAAGCTGTTCCAGTGCCACACCACCCTCACAGTAAAGAATTTTAATATCTCTTTAAATACGTATTTTTAAAATATAATTTAGGTTAGAATATCTAACTTAAATTTCCTCTCTTTCAGCTTGAACTTCCATCATTATCTTGCTCTCCTGCCTGGCACTGTTTAACAACCCTCTTCTCCAATAAAGGTGTTTTCTTTACAGAATGGCTCACCTGGGGGAATCTTCTGTTGTTTCCCATTACCTGGGGAAGAAGTCTCTAATGAAATGAGATGGTACAAGCAGATCCATGGAAGTAAATTTGGCTACCCATGTTATTAAACTCAAGTACACGGCTAGTGCTTTTTTGTTATGATAGAAAGCATTTGTGGGGATTCAAAGACTAGTAGAAGGGTTAAATTTTTTTCCAACATATATTTTACAGGTCTGTTCTCTAAAAGTAGTTTTTTGATATCCTACTGGACATTTTTTTTCTTACCTATTTGAACAACATGGCTTTCAGCAACCTGCATCATTATAATTTACTAACCTGACTGCTTACTATTGAAAAGACTTATTAGCTGTTCCATAAACTCTTCTGGCCAAAATTTTCTTAACATAATCGTACATAATTGAAAATGACTAAACACATAAGATGAAAATTGAGGTTGTAACTTGGGCAGTGAGTCATGTGCTTTTATAGTGGGTAATATTGGAACACACCAGGAACACCAGGCAGTGTAACTGCAGTGTCAACCCCACTTTGCTGCTGTAAAGAGATTTTTGTGTGCTTTCTGAAGTTCTGCACACAGCAGAGCCCTTTGTGAAAACATCTTGACTTTTTGCTGCTTATCTTCTTTATAAAACAAAAACACTTGTTTCTCAGGTGCTGATGGTGACAAGTAGTGCGTGCACTTCTTCAGAGTAATCTGGGTATGCAATCAAAGCCTGTGTTCCCCTCCCTGAATTTCTCTTTCTGGGACTGATTATTTACATCTTGCAAACCCTCTGGCAGTCAGGGACCTAGCTTTAAAAATATTATTGCATCAGAGAGGGTTTTTCAAACTGACTTCAATACTTTCCTTTATTCCTAGTGCTTTGTGACAGAAGTCTGCCCTGACTTCACACACAGGCACTCTGAGTTCCCTGGCTGGGCTTGGGGTAAGGTTCTGACCCAGAAAGCACATGTGGACTTTTTTCTAAGGGACCTATTGGCCCTGCTTATAATATTTGCAGCTGTTAAGCTGTGAAAGCTGTCCTTTGGCATCAAACTGAATTTAATTCCTTTTAGGCTATGGATTAGAGGAGGACCTTTCTTGGTCCTCCTAGATGAGAGAAGAGAATTATTTTCCCTTTATTTTCACTTTCAATTAGAACTTTTAAGTACTCTGAATATTGTTTAGAGCTTGAAGCTCCAGTGTTTCCTCTGTAGGACTTGTAATGTGTGAAGAAAATGGAGACAGGCAGGCAATAGCCTCCATGATAGGTCCTGGATTTGTTAATATTTGGCAAATGTTTGGCACATTGTGAAGATACAACAGTAAATTAAGCTCAGTATTTCCAGCTCTGTGAACTCTAAATCCTGGTGTATAAAATCAGCGAAGGAAATAAACAGTGTAGCTGTACTGAAAGCTGAAGCTTTCAGTAGCTTCTCCATTTTTCTTAGTATAATTTCCTCATTGTATTCAACAGTGCTTAAGAATATTGTCTGTGGTCTCATAAATGCCACAGAAAAGGGCTCAGAAAAAAAGAGTACCACAGCTCTGCAGGGCTTGTACATGCAGCTAGAGCAGGTATTTTCCAGTTTTCATCCTTAGCCAGGAATTCCAGGAACTACTGTTTCCTTCCTGGTTTTTTGGTGGNTTTTCTTCTTGTTTTTTTTTTGTTTTTTTTTTTTTTTTTTTTTTTTTTTTTTTTTTTTAATTACAGCAAAGACTCTCCTCAAATTGTTCGACCCCATGGGCTGGAGATTCAGGAAAGACCCCCAAAAGCACTAGATTTTCATGATACGTTGTAGAAGCAAAAATAGAAATTACTTCTCTCCTGTTAAGTTAAGGGCTGTTTTCTTCCCAGGGTGGTATCTATCTTAGCTAACTCTCCCAATTTACTAACCCCTTGGTGACCTCCAGCTTCTGTAAAAAAAGTGCAGACTGAAATAGCAGCAGTGGAGAATTTCCAGATGTCAGCCCTGTTCTCAGTGTGCAACTGCAAGTGGTAGTTAACAGATTCATCACTTTACCTCATCTCACCAGTAACTTAGCCATAAACAATATAAAACTGCCTAAGACGGTCAACAGAAGGAAGCACCCCACCTTTGTCTATGAACTTTTATTTCTGAAGCAATACAGATGCTTCTATAACTTAGCACAGTGTGTGAAGAAGAAACATCTTACAATGCAACAAAAACTGAGCAGCAACAATCTGCTTAAAAAATTGTCAAGGCTAGGTAATCTCATTTGCTTTAAAATGAATGATATATCTACCACACTCCAGTGAAATAAAAAGATCAAGGCCTGATGCTACTAAGCAGTATCTTTCCTTTTAAGCCATAGGATGCTCGCAAACCACAGTGAAATGATGGCTAGAGGTAACCACTGTACAGTCATTTTAGCATGGGGTTATGCTCAAGTGAATAGATAATCTCTTTTACAGCAGGGCTGATTAGCTCAACCAACTCTCCCCTGCCCACAAGAGCTACCATATTGCTGCCGTTGCTGGAGCAGACCCATCTATAGCCGGAGGGAATCTGTAGCCAGTGATGCATTACATACAGTGGAAATACTCAAAAAGGAAGCTGAGCTGATTTGTCATGTCTGAGAAAGTGACCCATTTCTGCATGTCTCCTTTTTTCCCTTCACCTGTTCTTTTCCCCTTGTTTTCCCACCTACAAGCAACCAAACATGCTACAGTTACATCCTTTTTTTCCTAAATGATGGCAAACCAATCATTCCTGGCAAATACATGACTGCTGTGATTGGCTGGGTTTGATTACAATACAGCCTATATGCTTTTTTCTGGTTTGGCAATGCTGTTACAAGCAGAACCACTCCAAAACTGTAGCAGTAAGAAGACATTTTATGATGCTGTGTACGCAGAGCATGCCCCACATTCCCATAGTCTTGTGACAGACACCAACAGCCACATCACCACAGCTGCACAAGGCAGGATAGTGCTAATTATCCTAAATTACAGATGTAAAACATGAAGAACCTTAGACTCACAGATGATTTTAGGTACCTGCACTTCCCATCTAAATCAAGTGGATGATGTTGTCTCTACATACCTTTGTAGATCTGCAGGTGAGGGACTTTTTGTGAGGTCATGCTGAACCGCGCAGAGCAGCAGCAACTGGAAATGATGCTTCCCAGGATCTGAGCCAGCATCTTTATTAGTGCTCAGTGAGTCCAGAGAGCTCTCTTCCTTACACCAGGAGAAACTGCTGTGTATACAAGACAGGAGCCAATTCCCTTCTTTCTGAGGCACCAAGTTCCTAGGTTTGTATGCCAGTGTCTGTGCACCAACACAACTCCTCCCTGCCCCATAACTGGAGTGACCCAATCTCTCTCTCAGCCAGATAATTTTTCCCTTAATTCTTATTTTGGGTTATACTTTAGGAAGTTCCCTCCTCCAAGTCTGATATAGCACACTCTATTCCTATAGAACTATCTCCTTCCTTGTCTCATCTGAGAAGGTGATCTGTGCCAATTAGACTCTTGTGACAATAAAGCAGGTGGTTTTTCTATTGTAGGTAAATGTGGAGGATGTTTTGCACAGCTGTGCCAAATGCTGTGGTTTTGCAAGCTCCTCCAGAGACCAGCCTGTGTTTACCCATGAGCAGCTGCAGCAAATTCATATGTGACTGTGCATAGTGCAATGGACAGCTGAGCAGCACATGAGAACTGCAAATGGAAGTCTTGGGACAGCAAAAACTATTAGTAACTTCTTGTCCCTTTTTCATTAGTCATTCTTACAGTTACTAGCCTTAAAGGTTTCTTCATGTAACCTTGAAAATACCATAGTGTGAATTAAGAATTGTTGCAGAGTTGGTATGAGTTTTGAGGCATCACGGACAGATTGTGAGGGTCTTGCAG
>VWZT01004944.1:252-18342 GCA_013397055.1 Pachycephala philippinensis | reverse complement strand
AAATATATATATATCTAAATCAAATAAATATGAACACATATGTTCCATTTCTCATTTATCTCTCACTCTGCAGTATTAAGGAAAAAAAACAAAACAAAACAAAACACCATCACCAACAACACAAAAAAAAAAAAAAAGAAGCCAAAAACCCCCAACCCCTCCCCAACACCAAATAGTATGTCTGATGGGAAAATAACCATGCGTTCCTCTTCCTGAAGAACTAGAAAGAAAAGCAACCCAACTGCAAGGCAATGGAGGCATTCACTTCCAGTTCACAGTATTGCAGTTAGAAGTACAGTGAGGTCTAGGTAAGTGATGGAGCAGGAGCTGCCTGGAGCAGGGAAGGAGAAGGTGTTCACATGACAATACAGCATTGACAGCGCTTTTTCTTTTGTGTACCTGGGGCAGCTTCCAAGGGCAGGCTCTCTTCCTTCCCCTCAGGAGAGGAGGGCTCTGTCGTGTCCGACAGGGGCCTGCCAGAGACCAGCTCAGCAGCGTTCCCATCCATGGTGGAAACATCAGTCACTGTCTTCTCCCGCAGTGACTTCTCGTCGTCTTCGTCGATCAGCACAAGCTCTGCCTTGATGGTCTCATCATAGCCCAGCACTTTCTTTGTCTCCTCTTCATCATCGATGTTCTGGTAGCCCATAAATATCATTGTCACTGGCTGATCTGCACTGGCCTCTGTGGTTTCACCACCACAGGGTTTGTCTTGTGGCTGAGGGTTCACAGCACGTCCTTTGCTGGGTTTGTGTACCATTTCCAGCTTTGCCTCCTTGAAGAGCATTTGCTCCTTCATATGGCTAAGGTTTCCATCGGCTACCACATTTCTGTCTGACACAGTCACTTTTTCATACCCTCCTTTTACACTTGATTGTCCAGCTTTTTGCATAAGTTCATCTACGTCCTTTGAGCTTAATTTATGTACTCCATTTTCTACCACTGTGCCAGAGTGAACCTCATAGACTACCTTGGAACCATCATCATAGACTTTGAATCCTCTTTGATGGGCCTCATCTGGGCCAATAGGTGAAGCAGAGACAATCTTGGTCTCTCCTGTCTGTTTGTCTTTCTCCACATTAATTTCCATGGTGCACAAAGCTTGAATGAAAACAAGAGAGGAAGTGCATGTTACAACAAAAAAAGCCAGTGAATGGTTAATTGCCAAACAGACAAAGAAAACTATGGTGCCCCTTTTTCCTACCTCCTACTTCTAAAGGGCTAAGTGTTCTACGTTAGAGGTGGGATGCAATGCTGTGGACACTATGGCTTTTTATGCAGGTGGAGGCTGTGGCAAACAGGACCTGGTCTTCCAGCTCACGCCACATGGAGCTGTCTCTGGTCAACCAGGAGCACCAAGAGGTTGGGTGTAATTTAGACAAGGGGAGGTGATAGCATGCAGGTTGCCCTCTAACTTTCCATTCTGAACTTGCCTCAAAATTCAGAGAGAACCTCTCTAGTCTCTTTTCAGCCATCAAACTGCCAGTTAGTTGGTAATGAGTTTTGTTTGCTGCAACACTCAGACCATTTAATTATCAATGCTTGTCCTTGCTTAACTCTTCCATCCGTAGCACTCAAAACATTTTAGAGGGGTGAAGAAATATTGTTTATCTCGGTTCCACACGTGGGAAAACAAAATCACACATGAATAGGATAATTTCTCCCACAGGTGTGTGGCAGGGCAGCTGTCTCAGCTGCCACACCAGGACATCAACAGACCTCTGCTTCCAGATTAAGAGAATGTACAAAATAGCCAAGAAGTGTTCCCTTGTTTATGAGAATAAAGGATTAAGCACCACTGCCAAAGCTGAAGAAAAAAGTAATAATGAACTGATTTTCAAAGAGTCATGAAACAACAGGTAAAAACATGTGTGAGGGATGTTCCTTTAGAATAGCAAAGGTTTTCTAGCAGTTAAGGATGTAGTAATGAGATGAAAAGTGTAGACCACACAGTAGGAATAGACGAGCAGTCTACTCTGCTCCAACACCCATTTTGAGATATGATGACATATCACTAGACAGCTTTTCAAAGAAAAAAATGTGCAAAGGTATCTCAGACTTTCCAGAGTGTTCATTTGTTTAAGCATTCCTTGTATGCATATGAAGACATTTTGGCTCTTGGACAGACATCCACAGACACTTAATTACAAATTACCACAGGCAGTGACAAGTGTTTGTGAAACTTACAGTGATCACTTTCATCAATGAACCTCAATGGTATAATCATGGTTTATCTTACCTGGGGATACCACAAACCAGAATGTTTGCTTTTTTTTCCTGATTTATTTTCAAGTGAGTATAGAATATGCTTGCCCCAGGAACCAATGTAGCTTGGTATGTTTGTATTAAAAAAAATAATTAATATAAAAATTACTTTAATATATTTCCTCAGTCTTTTTATTCACACACGGTTGAATTACTTTTCCTGTAACCTTAAAGCAAAGTATTTCATCAGCAATAGGAAATTTATCATGACATGCATCATTACACTGCCTATAGTGCTGGACAGAAAATTAATGTGTTGGTGAGTGGGTGCATGCTGTTCTCTGTGACATGGTCTCCTCTGTCCCCCAGGGGTGCAGTCTGGTGGGCAAAATGGTTGTGTCTGGCCATCTACATGCTGCGTGCGTCTGCTCAGACCTTGGCCAGCCCCAGCAGGACTGTCCAGGTCAAGTACCCCACACAAACACCTGCATGGAGCCAGGGGACAGAGATGCCTTCACCCAGAGGTGGTGGGAGAAGGAGCATTGCTGCCTCTGAGAGTGATGCACTGCTGAAGGCTGGAGTGGGCTGCAGAAGCAGTGTTCTCACCTTCACTACTGCAACCAAGTGGATTATCCCTAACGACTGTGTTTTACCACTGCTTTGGGAGGTTTATGGACTAGTTGTGTCCATCGGTGTTGTGACCCTGAGCACAGGATGCCCATTTCCTCAATGAAGTAGGGCTTACAGTTTTTTGATCTCCTCCTGTGCTGGAGTTTTCATGCCTGGCCATACCACAGCAGCCTGGGCAGCCAGAAGGCAGGCTGAGAGCTGAGCTCTGCTCTGAGGTGTGCAGCTGGAGACTGCAAGGCAGCTGGCATGGTTGGAAACAGGAAATTAAGGCTGGAAATAAGGAATGAGCTGTTGCTCCAGGGCTGGTAGCAATTAAGCTACCAAGCTATTGCTCTGAGAAACTATGGCAGGCAGCACCATGGTACAGCTCAGAGAGCAGCTGGCATGGATCATTTGCTCAGGACTGTTCCAGCCCAGGAGCTGGTGTGCAAGTGCCCTTTACGCCTTATCCACGTGCCTCTGCTCTGAAGCCTTTAATCCAATTTATAGTGATAATGAAACAGAGATGCAGGTACCAACACTAACACTTCTAGAAGTTTCTAGGTGCAGTTTCTTGAGGGAGAAGAAGAAAGGAAGAAGAATTCTGTTTATTGGCTTGGTGCCTAGGGCTTGGGTGAGTGGGCTCTGAACATCACTTGACCTCACCAGGGCTGCTTAAGCAGCTATTGTTCAATGACTTTTCAACATTACAAAGGTAAAAATAGAGGCTGGCTAGCCTATGGTGAAGATGCTAAAACTGAGAGGTTTCTGAGTGGCCAGCTGCACTGAAGCAAAGCTGAACCATGAGGCAGTAACAGCACATTCAGAAAATCATCTCTGATGGGCAGAAGTTCCTGATTTGTCCTGAGAACCACAATCGAACAGAGAGGGCACCACCAACCCATCAACTGGCTTTCTGTTACCCTCTTAGAGAGAAGTAGCACCACCCTGAGCTCCCCTATATCTCCTGTGCTTCTCTTTTTCTTTGAAAATTAAAAATATTATCTGGGACATGGCTTTTCATTACAGTCTGGTGATTTTCCTGTGAAATAGTTAAGTGCCATGTATTTGCAGTGCAGAAGAGGATGTAATTTGCCAGACCCCCCCCATTTTAATGCACACATTTAGGTCAGTATTGTGCGTTAAAAGAAGGCTTGTACAGTGGGACTGAATTCAGAAGCAGACAGCAAAAATCTGATAGTTAAATCACGTGGACCTGGCCATATTTGAGTTTGTGATCTTGAGGAGCATGAGCATGGCAAGGAGCAAAGACAAACCCCTGAACTTTACAAGAGCAAACTTCAACTGTTTAAGGAGTTGGTGAATGTGATGCCCTGGGAAACTGTCCTTAAGGACTGAGGAGCTGACCAGAGCTGACAAGGCTTTGAGACCACTTTTCTTAGTGTGCAAGAGCTCTCTATCCTAGTGTGCAGGAAATCAAACAAGGCAGGCTGGAAACCAGCATGGCTGAGCTAAGGTCAGCTCCTCAAACCAAGGAGTAAGAAAGAAACATCTACCAGTGGAAGCAGGGACAGGAACCTGGGGAGAGTACAGGAATATGGTTTAATGTGTACGGATGGGGTCAAGAAAGCCAAAGTAAAGCTGGAATAGGACTTGGCTAGTGATGTGAAGAGTAACTAGAAGCAATTCTGTAAGTACATAGGTTAGAAAAAAAAGGCCAAGAAGAATCCATCTCCCTGCAAAAAAGAAGGGACAACTGGTGATGACTGATATGGAGAAGGCTGAGGTACTCAATGAGTTCCTTTGCCTTGGTCTTCACTGGAGTCAGGCTTCCCAGTTCTCTGAAGTACCTCTGGGTGAGTGTGAGGGAAGTGAAGACCCTCCCACTGTAAGTGAAGAAGACATTTGGGATCACTTGATGAAGCTGAATAGCCACAAGTCTATGGGATTGTATGACATGCATCCCACGGTCTTGAGGAAACTGGCTGATGTTCAAGGCCAGGCTGGATGGAGCTCTGAGCAACCTGGTCTAGTGGAAGGTGTCCCTGCCCCTAGCAGATGGGTTGAGGGAATGAGATGACCTTTAGGTTCCCTGCCAATGCAAATGATTCTATAATTCTATGTTGTTGCCAAGCTACTCCCCATCATATTTGAAAACTCATGGCAGTCAGGTGAAGTCCCCGGTGACTGGAAAAAGAAAAGCGCTGCCCACGTTTTTCAAAAGGGGAGAAAGGAAGAACTGGGAAACTACAGACCAGTGAGCTTCACCTTTGTGCCTAGGAAGATCAGGGAGCAGATCCTCCTAGATGAAACGCTAAGGCACATAAAAGATAAGAAGGTGATTTGAGGCAGTCATCATGGCTTTACTAATGGCAAATCATGCTTGACTAATCTGGGGGTCTTCTGTGATGGAATAATGGCAATGGTCGCCAAGGGAAGACCAACAGATGTAATCTCTCCAGACTTCTGTAAGGCCTTTGATATGGTCCCCCCTGACATCCTTGTCTCCAAATTGGAGAGACATAGATTTGATGGATGGACTATTCAGTGGATAAGGAATTGGCCAGAGAGTTGTGGTCAGTGGCTCTGTGCCCAGGTGAAGGCCAGTGACGAGTGGTGTCCCTCAGGGCTCTCTCTTGGGACTGGTGCTCTTCAGTATCTTTATAAATGACATGGACAGTGAGATCCAGGGCACCCTCAGCAAATCTGCAGATGGCACAAAGCTGAGCGGTGCAGTTGACACAGCAGAAGGAAAGGATGTGATTCAGGGGGGCCCAGACAAACCTGAGAATTGGGCCTATGAGAACCTTATGAAATTCAGCAAGTGCAAGTGCAAGGAGCTGCACCTGGGTCAGGGCAGTTCCAAACGTGAGCATAGACTGGGAGAAGAAGTCATGAGAGCAGCCCTGAGGAGAAAGACTTGGGGTTTCTCGTGGGTGAAAAGTTGGATATGAGCCAACAGAATGCACTTGCAGCCCAGAAAGCCAATTGTATCCTGGGCTGCATCAAAAGAAGTGTGGCCAGCAGACTGAGGGAAGTGATTTATCCCCCTTTACTCTACCCCTACTCTACCCACCTGGAGTACTGCATCCAAGTCTGGGGTCCTCAGCACAAGAAAGACATGAACACTTTTGGTGTAGATCCAGAAGAGAACCATGAAGATGATCAGAGGGATGCAGCACCTCTCTGCTGGGATTGTCCAGCCTGGAGAACAGAGGACTTTGGGGAGACCTTATTGCAGCCTTACAGTACCATTAGGAGGCTTATAAAAATGAGGGAAAAGGACTTTTTATATGGGCAGATAGAGACAGAAAAAAGGGCAATGGTTTTAAACTGAAAGAGGGCAGATTTAGGTACTCAGAGGGTGGTGAGACACTGGAACAGGTTGCCAGGAGAAGCTGTGGATGCCCCATCCCTGCAAGTTTTCAAGGTCAGGCTGGATGGTGCCCTAAGCAACCTGACCTAGTGAATGGCATCCCTGTGCATGGCAGGGGAGTTGGAACAAAATAATCTTTTAAGTCCCTTCCAACCAAACCCTACAATTCTATGGTTCTGTATTTAAGAAGAGTTGCAAGATACATGTTTTTATCTATGGTATGGAGTACTGACACGTAACAATGTCTTATTTATTAGGGAGACTTTGGGCAACAAGTCCTAGCGCTTGGAGGATGCTGTACTAGAAAGTTAACAGGTGTGATCCTTTTGTATTTCAATTCTGGCTAATTTGCTTAAGATTTTGACTCTGTCAACATTTTATTTTCATGTCTTCTACCGTGACTTTACTGCAGTGTTTTTAGATATTGGCATAACATGTGGTTTATGACCAACCCAGAGACCACATTAAAGCTACTTGGCTAAGTAAATGCATAAACATAGGTGAATTTCTTAGAAAGTTCTTCACCAGTAAAAGGGACTGCCATGGGAGAAGTGAATAACAGAACCTTGTTTATCTGCCTGTCTGCATAATGTTTGTTCTCTGTGGGAAAATCTTGCAACCCAACTTGTCAAAGTAGTTGAAAAATGAACTAATGTTGATTCTAAAATGTTTTTATTTAACCAAAGCATATTTACTGCAGAATGTGATCTACTAATAGAACACAAAACTACCTGACAATAGAGTTGAAACTGAAAGCAGCACTTGAAGATGACAGCCAGTATTCACAAGTACAAGTTTTCTGCACAAGCTTTAATTACAGTGAAACATGATGTAGTGCTTCAGGACAACAAGATCCCAACAGAAAGCTCTAGATTCTTCCTGTTTTGTGGATTCAGAGGCTGTTCTTAAAGAAAAAAAATCTACTTACACTTTGAGCTTGTTTTAAGATAGATGATTACAGCCCACCTTTAAGAACACCTATTGCACACACACGATACACTTATCAAGGACTACATTAACAAGGCTTCTCAGTCATCCAAAGAATGAAAGAAGTTATTACTTTCTTGTTGTTCACAAAATGGCACAAAACACACAGAAAAGCTTACATTAAAGACATATCAGGGTAAGCACTGGTGGAAGGGAAGATTTTGGAATGGCTTGCAACAGAACTTACGGAAAAAATTACATATTTCATAGCCATATACAGTGCCTTAGCTGCAGACATTGCTTTGATATGCTTGTTAATCCATTCTTCAAGTAAGCCACCTTTTATCCCACTCCTTGGGACACCTCTTAAATAGGCACTAGAAATTTGGTCTTCAGATAGGGAGTACATTGTTTAGAAAAGAAGGATTTTGAAAACAATAAAAATGTACAGCTTCTAAGACTCATGTTGTTACATTTAAGACACACACTCAATCTGAAAAATAAGTGTTAGAAAATTCTCTGTATGACTCCAAGCACAAAACAAGCCCAACTTTTCCCAAGAAGAAAGAATGGCATACAAAGAAGTATAAAATGACATAAACGTTTGAAGAATATGTGTGGTCTTGTGAGTGCCTGTCTGGAGTTGCATGCGTACAAGAGAGGACACAAAACCTTGGCCTAGGTACCACGTATTTCTATCAGCAGAGATGGAAAGAACTGAATGTTTCCATGTTAAAAAAAAAAAAAAATAGGGAGTTTCCTATGGTACTTGTATGTAGTTCAGCTACATTGTTTTGAGAGTACTCACTGCAGTTCAAAAAGCCTTGACTTATTTACAAAAATACACCTCAAACAGCATTTCCTGGCATTTAAATGATATCGGGACACCAGACTCATTAAGGTAATAAAACAAAAGAGTTCATGGCTACTGGACTGGTATTATAATACTTTGTTCCTTGAGACTTACCAGCTACTCTGCTTGATCCGTCCCACCCAGGAACTGGCTCTGCTGTTCGTGAATAGAGGGTTGGGAGTTCAGGGATCTGGGAGTAAATGTAATTTACTGCATCTGGTGTCAGAGAACAGGAAACAGTTAGATTCATGCTACGAGCCCCAGTGGCTTCATTGCTTAGACAGCAGAGTGTTGTCAGCCCTGACAATAGTCACTGGAGCTTTGTACTAGATAATTGGATCAAAGCAAACAAAGTGCAAAGTCACTGTCCTGTGATTGGTGTTCAATAGACTAGCTGAGGCAGGAGGGAATGGGTCCAGATGACTCAAACCTTATGTCAGATGAACACATGAAATTATTTGTCAGGAGGTTCTGGATTTATCAAGTCTGTGACCTTTAAAATTGGGGGTGGGGTGGGGAAGGTAAGGAACCTAATGCGATACCCAGAATACATGGCATTTCAAATAGGGATATAAAAGCCTAAAAATGCTAGTGTTGACTGAATAGGATAAGAAACCAGCTCTTTTGTACCAGTTGTTTCCAATATTACTGAATCGGAATTTGGCTTTTTGTTCTTAATGCTGAAATTTAGCTAATAATAAAATCTCACCTAGATATTGATAGAGTACCTGTTTTGGTCTTCAGTAGCTATTATGCTCCTGCTGGTACTGCAATGCTATCATTCATTAACAAATCCTGAATTAGTAGAATGCTATCTTAAATGATTGACTTGTTTCACATTTGAACTTATGGCTGCTTATCATAAGCTAAATGTGTACTTTAGAAGAGATATTAATAAATTTAAAAGTATTTCTATGGAGATATTTTGTGTCTAGGTTAAATACAACTAGCATTTATTGTTCTGTTAGGATTCAGTGGCTGAGCTAAGAGCAGAGCTCAGAGGAGAGATGTGCAAATAACTGACTTAAGGTTCAGGCACCAGACCAAAATGAAAAAAAAAAAAATCAAATCACATTGTTTCCTATCAACTGGAAATGTTTTCAGCTCTGTATGGAAATGGTTAAATGGTTAAATTAAAACATAAAATCCTATTTGGTGGGAAACAGACCATTCTTTTTCCTCCAAGGGTATTTTGCCAGTTCAATGTATAATTTGTCAAGCCCTTGGTACTGCCGGGTCCATGTGTCAGGGTAGGAGGCAAAACCTGCCTTCCTCGAAGCCTCTTGTTGCTATAAGCAAGTGAGAGAGGTTGACCAGTGCAGACCATAAAAGGGAGCTGGTGAAATGAAAGTGAAAATGAAATCTCCTGTTGTAAGCTGCTTGACTGGTCTGCTTAAGGGAGATACTTTCATCACATTCCCTATGGGCTAACACCCATCCCAGAAAAAATACCTACACCTGGTAGCATCCTCAGGAAGGACATGATGTGCCACCTCTAATCCCAAAGCTTTTTTGGCAAGAAAATTTGGCCTGATATTAGTGAAATGCTTTTACTCCCATAGCTGTCAGTGGTGGCCATCAGTGCTACTGGATGCAGAAAAATAAGTCCCCAAAATGACATTCCATCCCTCCACAGACCACTGTAGGTAACTCAAGTAAGGAGTCCTCTTTCCTCCCTGCCGGTGTCAGAAAAGTAGGGCACAGAGGCACAGTGCAAATTCATTTAAACCCCCCACAAATTTGGTATATAAATGAGTTCAGTTTGTAGCAGATGAATTGGAAAAAAACCCCAAGCCTGTCCAGGGAAATGTTCTTTTATCTCGTATTTCAGTGGACAAATGGTAGACTTGGCAAATGGGCTTTCATAATTTCAATGCATACTGTATCCTCAAAGTTTTGTATTTTTAGCCATAGAGCCTAGGAAAAATAATTGTTTAAGACACACAGCTGACTGAGCAATGGCCAGCAACAGCTGCTTTCTTTTGCAGGGTTACTTGCCTGTAATAAGAAATTGGTACAATGCTTGGTGCTGTTGCTCTGGGAAATATCGCCAGCAAATGAGTAGGCCATTATTGAAAACTGAAATAATTTCTCAGAAGAAAGAAGTGGGGTCTGTGTTTCTGGTCCAGAGAAAGAAGGCACTTTGTGTTCTGAAAATAGCACAAACTTAGCAATTATTCATCCCATAGAGTGTCCTTTTGGAACAGTAGCTTCAGTACACACTCATGCAGTGACTGAGTGACAGATGTGTCACATGTGTTACTCGTAATCAATGCAGACTTGAACTGCTTAACTTTTCATCCTTACTATTTTGCAGTTCATGAGGATCAATAGGCATGGCTAGGGTACAGTTCTCATGCGAGGACACTGCAGGAGGCAAAATCCTTTGCAAATGTTTATTTTTCCCCCAGTGCCTGTAGGGGGAACTGAGCATCGCTGACATCTAGCAGTAGGGAAGGTCAGTGGTACAGCTTGATGGTGAAACTCTCACTTTGATGTGGTAGAGGTCTGTGGACCTTAGTAAGCTGTTGGGTTTTGGTTTTTTTTTACCTTGCCTCCTGCTGTGGGAGACGACCTAGCTAAGTGTTAGATGCTGTTAATATTGACTTAGTTTAGAAAATCCTCTGTATATTAATTATAATAAAATATTTTAAAAAGTTAGCTTCAGGGCTCCAATCTGTCATTGTCATGAGAAGGGAATGCTGGGGAGGCAGTGCAATTCTCATGTAGTTCCTTCTAAAACTAGTGGTGGTGCCATGTGTCAGAAATTGGGTATTTAACTACAAGCTGGGGTTGGTTGGTTCTGTCAGTTCCTGTCTTGCATTGTTGTCTCCCCCACCCTGACTCCAAACAAAAGAAACACGCTCATTTCCCTTTATCTCACTGGCAACAGTCTCTTTCATTTAGCCCCGTTAAAAGGTTATAAGAGGCTAATTTTACAAGGAATGGATGAGATGCAAATTAGCATTTTCACATAAGAAGTAAGACAGAACATAAATAACATTTGAAATAACTACACTCAATATCTTCATTTCAATCTTTGGTAAGTTATTAATATCTAAGGATGCCATGAAACAAGTCATGTGTGTTTTTCTACTACTTGCAACAAAATGCATTTTAGGACCATGGCACTGTTCCAGGTTAACAGACAGACAAGTGCTAGGGAAAACATGGGGCAAGGTAATCCTTCAAGGGTGCTTGCACAAAGCTGAACCTTCAGGACTGCTCAGAATAGCTCCCACACAGAGGCTTGTGGTCAAATGTCAGACAAATTAATTTTCCAGGGGCTGGTTCTCTTTAAAAAGTCCAACACCACTAAAATTAGTGGTGGGTCTACTGCAAATACTGACTCCCAGGGCAGGGCTGTTCCACCTACAAAGCTCTCTAGGGCTGCATGGGACTACATCAGGAAGAACAGAGGTTATGGCTCTCCCACCATGTTTGTAAGAACACCCGTGGAGATTTTTGCCAGAAGCTGAATAGTCTGTCTCTGACTTACTGAATCCTGCTTTAAATAAATGAACTTGGGGGTTAGGGTCCACAGCTGACGCTTGTACATCCATAAGCAATATGGTGGATGAGTGAATCTACCAGAGCAGTAAGAAATGCTCCCCAACCCCGTCCGAAGGCAAGAAGCCGAAGTTCAACCACCTCAAGTGCACGTATGCCCACGTATGTAAGATGGCCAACAAGCAGGAGGAGCTAGAGTCTTGTGCCCCTTGTGAGGGATGCCAGAGGAATCACAGAAACTTGGTGGGAAAACTCACATGATGGGGTGACCACAAGGGATGGCTACAAACATTTTCAGAAAGATAAGAAAGGAAGAAGAGGAGGTGGAGTCGCACTTTATGTGACAGAGATATTTTCATGTATAGAGGAGAGCTGTGGAGACCATGCAGTTCTATTTAACTAATGCCTTAGGATCATGATTAGAGGGGTCATCACTAAGGAGGATGTCACGCACTGACCTCCCTGTCAGGATGATGAAGCCAACAAAACCTTACTGTGGCTGCTCAGTGAAGTCTTGGGCCAAATGAGCCTGGTCTTCATGGGTGGCTTCAATTACCCACACATTTTTTGGAAAAAAAAATAAAAACTCTGCACATGCCATGCATCAGGTTCCTGAAATGTCTTAAAGACTCCTTTTTCCTATAGATGCTGGACACGCTGACCAGGAGCAGCACATTGCTAGATCTACTGCTTGCAAACCAAGATGATTTACTTGACTTACACTGGTAGCCTAACTACCAATGATACCTTGGATACACTGAGCAAACATTGTGGAGTTTATCAGAACACTGAAGACCAGTAGTAGGATGAAGACCTTAAATTTTAGAAGACACAACTTCAATATGCCAGGGGCCTAGTTGTGAGAGATTCCATTGGAAGCATCCATGAAAGTCAAAGGATTTTATGAGTGCTGGGATTTATTTGAAAGTGCCTGCTGAAAGCACAAGAACGGTCTATTCTTTGCAAAGGCAAAGGAAGAAGTCTAAACAAAAGACTTCCCTGGCTTAACAATGAACTGTTAGGTGTAATTAAAAGCAGAAAAAGCAGCATACTGGCTGTGGAAAGGCAGCCAGCTAGCCACTGAGCACTACAAGCACCTTGCTAGGGTGATGCAGTGATGCAGTCAGGAAGGCTAAGGATGAGCTAGGACTAAAGTTGGCAAAAAATGTTAAGAAGAAAGGGTTCCTCAGTGTTTGTGAGCAGTAAGCAGTAAGACACAAGACCAGTGCTTAAGGACTGCAGGGAAGCTTGTCACTAACAATGATGAAAAGGCAGATTTCTCAATACCTTTTTTGTCCATAAACACATAAATCCACACCCTAGGGTGTTAAAAAAAGTGCCTGACATTTTTCTAAGGAGTATGTCTGTAATATTTGAAAGACATCAGGTGATGTCCCTGATGTCTAGAAGAGGGAAAAATGTCATACCTATCCACAGGAATGGACCAAAAGAGGGCCCAGGGAACTGGTGGCACAATGGTCTTACTTTGTCCCCTGGGCAAGTGACAGAATGAGTCCTCCTAGAAACCATTACAAACCAAATGAAGCAGATGATTGGGAAAAGCCATAATGGATTTACCAAGGACAAATCATGACAGACTAAACTAATCACCTTCTACAACATAATAACATCTTCTATTGACATGGGGAGAACAGTGGATGATGTTTATTTAGACTTCAGCAAAGCTTTTGACACCGTTTCCCACAGCATTCTCCTGGCCAAGACTGAGTGGTGTGTGAGATGGGTGGGAAATTGACTCACATGTCACACTCCAAGGGTGGTGATAAATGGTTTTTACTCAGGTAGCCAGAGGTGCTGTAATTGTGGCAGCTGTAGATGGAGACTGAATTAAAAAGTTATCAAAAGCCTACAACTGAAAGCCAATCGCTGATGAATTTTTACAGGTCATGTGGAAAGCACCCTTCAAAGAGCAGTACTTGACTCCTCTGAGGGCATGCTGGTCTGTTTTGCTGCTGGGCTGCACAGCTGGTCAAGATCAGAGGAGAGAAAACCAGAAGAGTCTCTAAGCAATGTTCTGGGTACTAAACAATTCAGGTCAGGTTTCCCAGACCACTTCTTGGCCAAATATATGCTAATATATACAGAATTGAAACAGAGGTTTGTGCAAACTCTTCAATTATTGTAATTGTGGCTTCTGTGCGTTGGCTGAAGTAGTAGCATAAAGTTTGCATACAAACAGCCAAATATTGCAGAGGGTGAATTAACCCCTGAGGCAAATTCAACAGACAAGGGAGTTACATCAGACCTTCATGTGCCTTTTATTTTATATAGACATTGACACATAAACATACACACATGGGGCAAGAACTCTCTCCTTTCCATCTGCTCGTGATATGCATGCAGCATAGCACTGCAGCACGCCTGGTTTTGACTGCAGACCTGAGCACCAACAAATGATGTAATGCCTAGCATCATCTCAGACCTTGTTTAATGGAGAGCTTGTCAGCTGCAAGCTGCCACAGAGCTGGCAGTCACAATTGAAGGTGACAGAGCCACAGCTCCCAGCCTCAGCATTTCTGCTCTAGTTTCTCTTACATGATGATTTATGAAGGCAGTGTGTTTGTACCCTGGAAAATGTGGAATTTGTGTTAATTGAGCCTGGATGATTTCAAGCTCAGAAATTCTCACTACCAAACAACTCTTTTTCTGGAAAGGCTGTGAAGGACAAAGAGCATCACTTGATCTCTGGTGCTCACCACCACTTCTCCCCTTCCCTTATAGCCTTTGCATGGACCTCTCTGGGCTCTGAACACCCTCTGTGCTGTGCTTTCTGCACACTCAAAATCTCTGTCACCACCATATAGACGGCACAAAACTATACACAGGAACACAATGGTGAGATAAATCAATTTTAGTACTGTCACTGCATTTACAATAAAGGGACACAGAACAAACGAACATGACGTGTATGGACTTGGGAGTCTTTCATGATGTGGCAGCAACTGAAGAAATTGCCCCGACAGGTCGTTGTTAGTTTGTGTCTGTGCTTTACACAGCCTTCCTGGGTTATCCAGTGGCTTCTATCTTTTTCCTCTGCAGCATGTGTTGCCAGACAGACAGCTGATCTGCTGCAACAAAGCAAGTCCTCCGTGGTTTTGAAGGAGAGGAGAAATCTAAGGTACCAAAGCGCTCACAGCTATGTACAAGTTTTCTTCCTGCCCTGATCAGCTACCCTCTCAGACCACTGCCAGAGAGAATACAGAGGACCAGCTCAGCTCGTACCATGTGAAGATGCAGGGCTGTGTTGTGCCCACAGTGGGAGGGCTAAAAGGATGACCTGCAGCCTCAGGCATCTGTAGAGGACTAGAAGACAGCACTACCTAGGAGATGACCTGGCCCACCTCAGCCCACAGGGACCAGCTGCCAAGAGGAAGAGACAAGAGATGTAAAGCCAGTGGTCTGGAAGAGAAAAGGGACTGGTTCACTTAGTCATAATCCCCTGCTCTCTTTGCTTGCACATGAGTTGCTCTCTTCTCTTTGACATAGTTTTGCAGTTCTCTGTTACCTTTCAGAAATTACAAACTGTCCTTAATTCTGGCTCAGTCTGTGAGGAAGGGATCCACTGAAAGCAGGCAAAATCCGCAGAGCATGAGGGTTCCTTTTGAACCCAATGAAATACTACATTGCTACATACCTTCAGGGAAACCACCACTTCATAATTGTTAGCTGGGGCTTCCTTTGGTTCCTTTGCTATTATACAAGACACATGAAGAGGCAGACTGCATCTTGCAGGAGTAATAGAAGCTCCTGAGCACTTTGGTTGCTAATTCCTGCAGGCACCATTCCTATTTTGGAAACTTACTAATGACCATGGTGTAACTCTGCATAGGTACCAAATATTTGCAATTACCACTTTGTAGTAGCCAGGTTCAAATCCTCCAGAGGGAAGGAAGACTAAGTTCTTACCATGGAACATACTATCTGGGAGNTTTTTTGTTTTGTTTTGTTTTGTTTTTTGACAATAGCATTTAACAAAAAACTTGGATTATATTGCTAGCAGAAGTGAAAATTTCTGAACTGGGTCTTTGACATAAAAAAACCCCTTCCTTAGTAAGTAATATTAATCACCTTGAAAAGACAGCTCCTAGTCAACTCAAATACTATGTAGTAACTTACACTGTGTCCCAGTGTTTTAATGTTGGGATCATCCTACGTATTCCTCATCTACATCCACAATACAGTTGGGCATGGCTTTGACAGCAGCTGGAGGAGGTACTCTTAACCTCAGTATTCTGTCCTTTCAAAGACGTGTTCTGAGAATGAGTATCTGGTGCACATATTTATCTGCAGATGCCTTATCATTACATCATTCCAGGGTCCTAAAGGTCCTGGGTTGGCACTACAAGGGTCTCTCCAGCTTCCCGGGAACCATGAATATTATTTGTTCACTCAGACACCTAAATTTATAGCTCAGTATTTAGATTGATCCCACTTTCTATGACACTGAGTTAATAAGCTAGAAATTACCACATCCTCATCCAACCGAGTGAGGTTTTCCCTCTGCAAGAATCGTCATGTGGAGAATATTGTTCATCAGTGAAGTAATCTATTTTTAATAGTTGTTCCTCTATATTAGGAATAGTCCTCATAGAATTTAGCTGTTTATGAACAGAGCATGAGCACATATAATGGAGAAGACTGACCACAGAGAGGTGAGAAGGAGTCTGCAGTGCAGGGCTATCATATGGTGAAAGGGGTCAGTAACACAGAAATTGTATGATGTCTGCTTTAAGTTATTCGTGCTGTTCTTTCCCTTTGTGTGAGCATAAGAAGAGGTGGAACTCTGCCAAAGCAATACTGTTTTACCACAACAGAGATGTTTGTGCTTGCATTATAGAAATACCAAAGAAAAAGGTAATGGCTCTAGCAATAAATCAGAAAGATACAATGAAGGAAAGAAACCCCGCTCTTTAAATCCTTTGCAACAAAGCTATAGTAACAACTCTTGTTAAACCCAAAGCTATACAATAATAAAAAGGCACTTACCACCATCCTGGTGGGAGAAACTCTGTGAAGGGAAAAAATAGGATGTTTGGTTAAACCTTTTATATTTTGGGTTTAATTTGCATTACATCTTGATTTTTATGCTAGGCTTGCTTTTATGGTTCTTTGGAATTTTTAAATGGGTAACTGTGGTTGTTGCTCCTTGTATTTAGGTGCCATCATGGACTGGGGGAGGGGGACATGGTGTAACTGGATGAAGAGCTCTGCTTTTTGTTGCAGGCTGTAATGTTCTAAAGTGGCATTTGTGGCAAATGTTACTATCTCTGGATGCCACGATAGCAGGGAAGTTTGAAATACCTCTCAGGATCCTGCTGACATCTTTAAGGGGGGCTGAAAGCTCACATGGTTTCCCTCCTAAGCTAGGGAGATAGACTCTGAAATCCCTCTTCAAAAAGAGCTGGGATGGAAGGAGAAATCCAGATAACCCAACCAAAATAGACCTGATGCCACTGTGTCTTTTCTAGTCTTGTTCATACTGGTTTAAGCTACATGCTCTGTAACTGCCCTCAATCTTTCCTTAAGTGCATGAATTTATAACTGCTGCTTCCAAATAGTGCTAAGAGTACACTTCGCTTTCAATCTGTGCCCAAGTGTCTTTTTTTTTTTTTTAAATACCTTTTGGAAGTTGTCAAAGGATTTCTCAGTCTCCTTTAGTTTCTCCAAAATTACTTGTTCTTTGGCAGATATTTGTGATTCTTCACTTTCTAATTTCTGTATTTCTTGTTCCAGTCTGTGGAAGACATACAGACATGCACATACACACAAAAATTAAACATAAAAATTAGCTCAGTGAGAGTTTTCCAGATATTAACTGACATTTCAAATGTCATCAGAAACAACTTTGCCTCTTGTTATTCACAACTGATTTCCTAGCACATGAAGGGCATGTGAACTATTTGTAAAACAGACAGATCTATTTACAAGAAAAACAGTGATTATCTTATCCACTTCTGCAAAAGCATGTACAGATTAACCAGAAATATACTTCAGTATCCCTTCACTCCAATTCCTGTAACATCTCTGACTTTTACTTTCGTTCCAGAAATCACAGTGCAAGATATAACTATGAATATGCAGTAGTATTTAGAGGAATAAGTGTCTTCTAATATTTTCATACTCCAGACAATGAAGCTGGAAATAGTTGTTTGGAAACTGGCAGTCAACCAGTTGTGTTAGCAGTTTCTCTTGAACCCATACTTTGCGCACTCCCCTTTGGGATACCTATCTGTGCTTTCTACTGTTACTGCATGACACTGGGGTCCCCAGAGAATTTGGGTAATAAAATACATGGACAGTTCAGAAAATAAACTTACTCTGCTAGGCAGTAAACACTCAGCACTCTCATTTCTCTTCTCAAGACCTAGTGGCTGAGACCTCACGCCTTATAATGTGTTGATTATGATTTGGGATACACTTTTATAGAGCTTAGATTCTCCATTACTTTAACTCAAACCTCCTTTTATTGACATGATTTATGCAGATGCAGGAATATTCCCTCTTTCCCCCCTCTCTCCTCCTTCTATGTGTGCTACTGGCTTTATTTTCTCACTTTTGGAAAAAAAAAAGAAAATAAGTAAATAAATAAGTAAATAAGTAAATAAATAAGCCAAGAGGAACACATTTG
>VWZT01004928.1:0-44426 GCA_013397055.1 Pachycephala philippinensis | reverse complement strand
AGGGCAGCACACGTCCCCCGCTGCGGCGCAGCGCCCTGCCTCCCCCCCACGCCGGCTGCGGGTTTGCTTTTTGCCTTTGAGGAAATGCAGTGAGAAGGGGAGCCTGCGTTTTTGGGTTTTTGTTTGGGGTTGGTTTGTTTGGTTGTTTTTTTCGCTGTCGAGTCTTTACAACCTCAGGGGCTTGTGGGGGCTGCGTCTTCCAGGCCGAGGCATCGTTGAGTGGTGCGTGAGACAACATTTTGTTTTGTTTCAAGAAAAACCCGTGGGCTAATGAAGGGTATTTCTCCTTTTGGGAGTGGAGGAGGTGGTGCGGCTGCAGCGAGGGGAAGATACTTTGTTTACATAAACAAAGTGTGTGAAATCCGCGATAACTTCGCTTTTTGCCCGCAAGGCAGGGTGAGTCGATCGGTGAGCATTCCTGGCGGCAGCCGCCTGGGGAGAAGGAGAAGGCTGCTTCTGCCCCCCGCTTTGCCATAAACGCACATTTTGTCTCTGTTTATATTGTGGTCTCTGTTTTGGCTGGGAGAAGCGTAAGGGGAGGAGCAGGAACTGGCTCCGGGGCTGCCACCTCCTCCCCTCTGTTTTCTTTGTTGTTATCTGCTCGAGGAGGCGTCCTGGGGTCACGTCTGTAGCTGAGCTGCGGTCTGCGGTGTTAATGGGATTCCTCTGGGGCCCGAAACGTCGGGCCGCCCTCTGCAGTGCATGTGCGGGTCTCGGCTGTCCTCCGTCCGCCCTCCTTCCCCCTGCCTCCGCAGTTGTCAGCGGCTCGCACTGAAGTTGCAGGAAGGGGAAGGGAGGGCAGAGGGGGAAGGAATCTTGGCATTTATTTGATACTCGGTCAGCAGCCTGGGCCTGCTTTGTGCAGCTCTGTCGTTAAGAAAAAAAAAAAAGGAAACAAACACCTAAGGTAGAAGGATGAGGGGATGTCTGTCTGAAAACAGGGTCTTTATGAAAGTACTAAACTGCTGCAGTGTGTGGAAAATGCTTGTGTCCTTGCAGTATTTGCCAGTGCCAGCATAGTTAGTGTTCTCCTAGGGGACATTTTTTTTTTACTGCTGCCAAGTAAAAGTCAAGCACAGTTGAACTGCAGACTTTAGCAAGAAAGTAAGGTTTCTTCTCATAAAGAGCAGCAAACTTTGAGACACACACAAAAAATACCCAGAATAAGGCTAGTCAGCACTTTGGCAGATTAATGGAGATACCCAATTCCTCTCGACCGTATGACCTCTGTGTTACAGGGAATGCTTTTTAAGATGCAAGACACAAAAATACAGTGCTTAGAGTTAGTAAATCACAATAATATGTGGTGAGAATGTCTTTGTAACCTTAATCCATTATGCTTGCAAATTAATCATAATGTGTGATACATTTTTTTCCCTCAACAGGACCATTACTTTACTCTGGGCAGACGATCTCTGGAAGGAATCAGGCTTGGATAAATGGAGCTGTCTTCTGCAGAACTCCTGCCTGATTTGTTGGGAAAGTTTGAAAAGTATTTTGGATGTGTAGATGGAAAAATGTGTGAAAGATCTATCGGTATTTTAACTGACTTTGGGTGGATAAATATAATGATAGGAATGTAAGAAGTATATGAATGAGGTCAGAGAGCCACAATGAGGGCTTTGGAGATGGACACTTAGCCAGATGTTCTTTACATCAGTCAGTGTCCCTCAGAAATGCTAGAAAATACAATTGGATGTTGTTGGGAGGTCTGCAGTGAGGAGAATATAATGAAATCACAGAAACAGAAAAAAGTATGTAATACTGAACAGTCCTGGATGGCCAAATTTTATCACTGTGTCTGTGCAGGGTTAGGTTCCTTCCCTGCATAATCTCTGATCTTCATTCCAGAATTCTTGTAAAAATCTTCCTGCCTCTGTAATTTGCCTTCTCTCTGGATTTTCTTCATCTAATCTGTGTCATGACTTGCTTTAGATATGTGACTGGCCAGTTTCAGTTTTGCAGTATTCTATTAATATATTACGAAGTCTTGCCATTTTTGTAATCATAATCTTGGCAGTTTGGCGATTTTTATTGCTTAGTCTTCTGTTTGCCTGTTAGTGACTGCCCCAAGCTGCAGCACCTTTTGAATAGGCTTCTGCCTAATAGGAGACCTAAGAATAGGACCTCAGTCTCAGGCATGTGTTGTAGTTTTCCATGCCTGTGCTGGACCATACCAGAGCAGTCACTTGGCTGTGTTTCTGTAAACTTGAAGCGCTTTGAGATGGGAAGTGTGTATTCTGAAGCTAAAGGTAGGCTTAGGCATGGTACCAGTGCAGGTAGAAGTCTTAAAAGAGCATGTTGCCCATGATGTTTTTTGTTTTAGGCAAACTTAAAAGACATTAGCACAAATGTCTTTTAATGCTAAAAGACATTAACACAAATTTCCTACTGCAAGACATAGTAGTGCGTGGTTCTTGTTTATTCCCCCCAAGAACCAGGCAATAAAATTTCCCCATGCTGTGTCTCAGAAAGGTTTATGTCAGGTGTTTCAAAAGTTCCCCAGAACAAATACATTAGAAGAAATTCTGAAATATATGGGAATGCTCATACCAGTCTTAGGTGCATGGAGAGAAACACCTGAGAATACAGTCATTTTTCTAGATGAGAGTTGTCTTTACATGTACCTGTTCTTGTCATTTCCTGCTTTGTTCCCATTTTCAGCAGGAATGTCACAGAGATCTGCTATTCTACTCTGCTGAACTGAAAGTGATGTTCTGTAGCTGATGATTAATTAGCTCTCTGTGTAAGAAAAGTGCCTTGAAGTCTACAGCACTTGCTACTCTTGAATGCAGACATGGTTTAATATAATCTCATTTATTTTACCTACTTAGAATGTAAATTCCTCAAAGCAAAAGTGGGTAGAATGTATTGCAATAATGTTTTGCAAATGGATAATCAGGTATGTGACTGGCCTAAGGCACTCCAGGAATCTTCCAGTAGAGTCAGAAGTTGATCTGCATGCTTCATCCTCTCCAACCAACAAGAGTGGGTTTTTTGGATGGAGAATTCTTTTAATCTATCTGCTTTGCAGAAGAGTGATCACGCTGTTCTGCTTCATCACTTATGGAGTTATAGGGGCTAAAGTGTGGTAGTTTATATTAAATATTATGGGTATAATTACATGAGAGCATCAGGAAATAACTCCTGTGCTCCAATTCCTTTGGGACCTATTTGTGTGCACTGGATGTTAATGAAAGCCTCCAGGCCTCCTTCATGCAAGCTCTTAAAGCAGTTTCTACTGCTGTGTTAAGAAATTTGGGGTGGACTTTTGGTCCTTGAGGAAAGGATAGAATTTATAGCAGCTTAGGATGTTGAATACAATTTTTTGCAGAACTGAAAGATAGCTGGCTGGCATTCAGAAGAGTGGTGTTGGTCCTCTGTCCTTTTTGTCCTGGTATGTCATGCCTACTTCATGTTTCAGAATAGTGTTACAAAGTTGACAGTGATGTTAACTAATCTCAAGGAGTTCGGAATACTGATGGAATGTATGTGTATGCATTCTTGCTGAATCTACTTCTGATCAGAAGGTTATTGGAAATGTTGAAAGTAAGACGTAAAAGTAAACTATAAGCAAAGATGTCTTTAAAAATGGCAGTTAGTCCAAAGAAACTTATTTTTGGAAAGAAAAAAGGATTGGAAACTGTAAGATTGGACACTGATCTGGAGAACAACTGCAGGGTCTTTATCATTTGTACGTTGTGAGTACAATTGGTATGTGACATATTTCTCAATGAATTTTATCACTCCTTTAAATCGAAGCACAAAGATATAAATTGTCCTTTGTTGTGAGGAAAAGACACTGGTTTAGAGGTCATTACAGAGCACTTAAAATAGACGAATAAAAAAAGACAAAACCTCAAACTCCACAGCCCTAAAAGAGTAGAGATGTGACATCAGGAGTCACCATGGGAACTCAAAGGCTACAGATTCTGGTGTATTCTCATGTGGTAAAGTTCTAGAGTGGGGGATTACTGTGGAACTCCTTCTTAGAGGAACTGTTTTGTGGCAGAAAAATACTTGGAGCCTGCTGCTTAGAAAATGCATTTAATGAAGGCTAATTGTGGAGTTCTGGCTTTGTTTTGTGTAATGTTTAGTGAAGAAAGGATGTAAAGATCTTCCTTGTACAAGTGCAGAGTATTGAGCTCTATGAGTTGCATGCAATTGGAGGTTTAAGATACTGTGAGTGTTGTTAAGATGACATAACAGGTGAGGTTTGGAATGCCTCTCAAGTACTGCATTTTACTTGATTTTCTCAAGTAGTATTTGCTCAGCATACAGTCGCAAAACAAAGTTGGATTTGCTGTGTTTCTAGGGTGTAAAAGAGTACAATTAATGTTGAAAAACTTGTTTGAGGAAACAATTCAGAATTTGACAACAAAACCTTAAAATCAGGTTTAAAAGGTAACAGGCTTAGATAAGTGGTTTGATAGCAACATGTGATGTTTTGAATCCTGAATGAAAGATTTATATGGAGGTGCTGTAGGGCATCTGAGTTGTCAGCATGGAGCTGTTAGATATGAGAGGATTTACTGAAGTCCTGTGTTATTTGAAGTATAAAAAAACCCGAGATGGCAGACAGGATAAATCTGAAGCAGACATAGCTGAGCGATTAGGGAAGAGAGCCCTTGCCTTGGTTGCTGACATGCATGCTTTACTGGAGATGGTGTGTGTTTAGAGACACACATGCACAAAGAACATGTGGAGAACCAACCAATTCTGTGGCAGTGTAGACACTGTAAACAGGATCTCTGTTCTGAATGTTTTTAGAACCTGGTGATGACAGACTGCTTACAAGTCACTGTCTCCAGGTTTGCTCTTCTGGTCTCTTTTGGCCAATGATGCTTTTTATCTGGTTGCTTTTCCAGTCCCAGCTGTTAAGCTCCTTTAAAAGCAGTCTTAAAGCACACAGAAAGAGCAGCTCCTCTGACTTACTTGCCGAGAAGCAAAGACAGGATGTGGGCAGGAGAGTTTTCTGGTTTGTTTTTTAGCACTCATTGTTGCTGTAGCACTGGCCGAGTAGCCAACAGTTAGCAGGAGCACCTAAAATAGCACCAGAGGTCTGTGTTTGAGCACTTGAGTCACGTCTCAAGTACCAGAAGCTTGCTGTTTTTATTACAAAACCTTTTCTTTGCATGATTTCTAAATAGGTAAGTCTTATTAAAGCTGTCAGTAATCATAATTATTTCTTCCTTTTTTTTTTAACAATTGGCTTGTTAAAGTCTTAAGTGATAGGTGCATATTTCTAATAGCAAATTAAGCAATCTTGAAAACTATTTTCAGGATGAATAGTGACAACTTTGTAATACTGGATAATGTTCCTCCAGGAGGCATCTGTCACTGGGAAGATTTTTTTTCCTCAGCTGATGTCTACAAATGTCTTTTTAGATTTAGTGGTAAGAGTTAGAGTCAAATCAGAGTTGTTCTAAAATACTAGTTTAAGATGCAGTGAAAGGCAGTATGCAGTAATATTGTAGACACAAAAGGAATGTAACTATTAAAAGCGTGTATTGGTACCATCCTTCAAGCAAAACAAATAGAATTTGTTATGAGTTGTCTTCAGGAGTGAAAGGGAACTTTGATGATTTCAAAGAGATCATCTCAGAGGTGAAATGTCTTAACTATTATTTGTTCATATTCAAAAAAAAAAGACAAATCTTCCTCTCCAAAAGGAGATTTCTGCAATGTGTGGTTTTTTTAAGTGAAGTGATAGTAATTGGAATTGTTTAAAGTAATAGTCAGCTAGTGAATCACAGTCAGCAATTGATATGCCTGTGGCAGCCCTGTCCCAAATGAAAGGCTTGATTCCTAAAAATGGTTGTTTTTACATTGAAAGAGGAATTAGGACCATGTGGTTGGCAGAAAATGAGAAGTGATTACTATTTTTAGAATTTGTTATTTCTATAGCAAATGTTTTTAGCAGATATATGGGAATTACCATGTGGTCTTCTTGACGTATAAAAGAAAAAGCCAAGTAATACTACTCAACCCAGTTAGGATGACTGTGCTGTATCATGGTCTGTATATAAAAGTTAAAAAAAGAGATGATTGTGGGAACCACTATCCTCATGCATATTTGCAGAACAGTTGTTTTTTCTTGATAGGTAAGACCAAAATGAATGTGGGTCAGCATTGCTGAAAGAATTAACTCCAAAATTCTCTAAAAGGAGATGCTTAATTTTGACAAATGGTTAATATTTCTGTAGTACTAATAACTTCAAGTAATCAGGAATGCAGTATTTCTACTGGGACATCAGTTCGCCATTACGGGATTTGATTTTAATTTGAAAATCTTTGCCTGAGACTCATGAAGTTCTTGTTTACTCTTGAAATTCTTGTTGGATTCTGGTGGGTGGGGTTTTGCTGGCTATTTTTCTGCTGGGGCATGTGGTCCTGCTCTTTCTTTGCAAAACTGTCCCCTTTACCATTTTGAGAATGAACTGTGGTTTTCTTTCCATTCAGCATAGTCCAGTTTGTTAAGCTTTGCTGTGTTCTTCCTTCAAGAAAGTCTAAATTTTGCATTATTGCGGTCAGAAGGTCAGTGAAACTGGAAGGACACAGAAAAGTCGAGCTGCTGAGTTTTTGACTTCTGCTGAGCTGACATCTGCAGTATTATAAAATCCCATAGGCCTTAGTCTCTCATTATTTGCTTCAGTTAATTATGCATTCATCATGACTAAGACTCATTACTGCCAAGTTTCCTGAGATTCTGTGATGTTTTCTGAAGTAATTCAGTTGTCAGAAAAAGTCAGTGTAAAATTTGACTTCTCCATTCTGGCATGCTCTGGATAAACTGGAGTTGCCCATGATATAACTACATCAGGTTGTGTGAGTGTAGCAGCCTCTTGTGTTATATCTGTAAACTACACTTCTACAGGTGAAAACCATGTGCTTTGTATGACTGCAAAAAACCTGATACAGTAAAATTGTGGGAATGATGATTAACTTGAGCTGTGCAAGTGCACAGCTGCTATACAGGCAATGATAGAAGGTTCTCAACTTCCATTTCTTGCTAAAGTATTTGCATGAATATCTTGAAATGGTTACTGGAGCTTTCACAAATGCTCCGCATCCCTTCCCAACGGACATCTGCTGTTGTTGGTACTGTAAGTAAATTATAACTTTGGAGCCACATTTATGGTAGTACTTGATTCATACGTGAAGACAAAGGAAAACAGTAATTCAGAAACATTTTCAAGTTAAAAATGTGCTTATGTATTTTAGTTTGTGCTTTTAAAGAAGGCCTCTAAGGGGTTTTGTTCAAGTATTTCTAGTTTTTAGTTTAGGTGTCCATGGCCTCAGGTCCAGTGAGTTGTGAGGCTAAGCACGTATTCTCAGTAGCAAACAAGCACATGTATTCAGCACGTACGTATATAATTTGCCACCACACCAACACAGGAGATGGCACTAATGCAAGCACAAACAGCACCAATGGCCTCATCCTGTTACCTTTTCTGGATGGCCAAGCTGAATGTCTGCAAACACGTGTGTGTGTATATTATGAATATTTCCAGTTACTGGGTTTAGGCACTCGTTCTACCCTTGGAGCTCTTCCGTCCATTTGTGCCCCATTGCTTCTTACACACATGCACATGCTCAGCTGCCAGTCCCAAACACCACAGATTCCCCGGCGGCTCACTTTGGACCTCTCTTAGTTCCTCCAGCAGCCAAGTCCTTCAGCTGCCTCTCTCAGCCAGCATGTCCCTTCCCAGTTCCAAGGCCACTCTGCCCGTTTGCTGGCCAGTCCAGCTTGGTACTCCATTTGATTACACCTGGACCTACAGAAGGTCATGCCCTGCATTACAGGCACCACAGACCCACTGGCCCCTGTGACCTGTGGTCTGACTCCGTGTCCTGTAGATACACATGGGCACCAGACAGAGGCCCAAGAAAGAGTTGCAAAAGGAGATTAACAGTCTGACAGGATAGGCAGAGCACAGCTGAACACACGTACTCACCTACAGCCTGCTCACAGGTGACCTGTCCCTCTTGTCACCATAGCCCTGGCTTTCCCATGCTTGTTTCTCCCCTAGTCACTGTGATTTTTCCCTTTTCCCACCTCTGGTTCCTCCCGTAGGCATCCCCTCACAGGACTTGTGCCATCCCCAAGTCCCTTTCCCCTGTGCTCCATGGTAACTTCTGTAGCCCTGTGAGAGGCCTGGTGGAGGTGGGAGTGTGGAGAGAGCTGATGGTAGCCCAGGTCAGGGTATTCACGTGTGTTTCCCCCACTTGTAAGTGCGTCCCTGCTCCTTTGTGTGCAGAACAGCTTTCTATCACATAACCCAACAAGGTTAACTTTGATAAGTGCAAGCAAATAATCTGTTTAATCATTTGCAAGCCCTGTGGAAAATTTAAGGTGGAAGGTACTGACGGACCACAGAGGTGTAAATTAAAGTGATACTGTTACAAAAGCAATGCTTGGAAACATTACCGCAAATAGGGAGAATAATAAAATATTTGCATGAAGTTTTGTGGAACAGAGGTTGGTAACAATATTAATGCTGTAACCTTTTACATTGTAAACTAGGGTGTTGATTTTGTTTTTCACCTGGAGGACTAGAGACTTTTTAGTAGAATTTTATTATAGATGTGGTTTGTACTTGATTTGTATGTTTGGAAAATTTTGATAAATCATCACTTTATTTTGCTTAGAACCATGAAAGGATAGTTGATCTGTGTTTTATATAAAGTAAGCATTGAAAATCCTAATTATAGACAAAGTCACGTCATTTTAGGTTGCGCTGTTCATGGATTTATGGTATGTGTGGAGACTGAGACAAATTATGATATGGATCCTTAAAGTCTAAAGCTTTTGGATATGCAGGATTTGGGGATTAAAAAGAAGAAAGTGGGATAGATATCCATTGCTTTCTTTGACAAGATAAAAGTAACTCAGTGTGCAAGTGTTAGTAAACAAGTTACATTTGAAAAAAATGGTGAATCCAGTGTGATGCTTCTGGAAGATTGCACCAGTGAAAGAATTTTGTGTGATGGTTCTGAGGAAGAGAAGCAGGAAACAGGAGTAGGCTTTACTCATTCTTCCCTCTTGAGAATTACAGGACTAAGTAATAAAATAACTTCTCAAAACATATTGTTGTACTGCACTGTACTGTTTTAAGAATCAAGCAAAGAAGCATCAGGATTTATTCTTTCCTTAAATTGTAGTTATTTCACATCTCAAAAGGAGAGGATGTATAGTAATAAAAGTTGAGATCCTCAGGCTGTGAAAGTAAACAGCATGATAATACAGTATTTAAGTTATTTATGCTGTAATTATTGCATGCCATTTTGGTGCTTTTAGATATACTTCTGAAGATTAGAAACCAAAAAGTTTTAGTGTGCGTGGAGCTTGGTAAAGTTGATTGATATTTTTGGTTTTTAATTGGGCCTGGGTTTTTTTTTTTTTCAGAGACTGAAGTAAATGCGTAACTCCAAGATGAGGTTTCAAGTGTCAGGAATGTAACTATCTTCTATTTTTACACTTGACCTCATTTCTATTTTCTTTTGCTAAAGGCAACAGGCGTATGTTGTTCTGTTGCTGCTGGAAGTGAGTTATTTAAATAGCTTGAAATGTTTATGTGCAGTAAGTTTTTGAACTTTAGTACTGGCTGAAATAGTGAAAATTTTGTCGTGGGCCACATTTTGCCTAGTTCGAATTGTATGAAGTGTGACTTGATCTGCTCAAGAACTATAACTTTTATGGTAAAAGGTTAGGAAAATATGTTTCAGTTCTTGTACAAAACCTACCTTGTATTTAATTATAAAAGAGGATTCTTCCTCCCCATCCCCCAGTTGTTACTGATTACTCTCTGAAGGTGATACTCAAAGTAAAGGAGCATCATTTTACTTTGGTTGGTTATGTTCTGGTCACCCAGGCTAAATTATTAACCATCTTCTTTCATGAAGAGAAACAAGTTTTGTTATAAAAAATGTTGAGTATTTCACTTGTTCTTTATATATATATGTGTGTGTATATGTATATATATATATATATATACACATATCAAGGTGTCTTAGATGGAAAGTGATCACAATAATATTAAAATTTGCAGAAGTGTTTGTGTCACTTTTATGCCTTTTGCCTTTTCAGGCTAAACAGAATTAGATATACCAGAACTAGTTCATTTTACACATCACTCTACAGCTCTTCTAATTCTTAACATTTGGCTGTTATGGCTTGTATGAACCTGCTTGAAATGAATACTCTCTGTTAAATATTCTTCTACAAAGCTGTGTATTGTGGCAATGAGTTTTGTAGCCTGGTCACTCTGTAGCTCGCTAATTTGTGAAATATGTGCACAGACAGCAGTTTCTGATCTGCAAAACAGGTGCATGAGACTCAGTGAATATCAGACATCTGTACGTATTAAACATCATTGATTCATATCCGTTGTGAAGTCCTGATATTTTAGGCACTGAACAAACTGTATTACCTGGTACCTCCTGTTTCTGTGGGTCTGTTAGGCCCTTGAGAGAAGCTTTTCATTTTTCCCCTTTCTCCCAACGAGTCTGTGATAAAGCTCTTTCACTAGTTTATGCTGGACAGACTAAAAATAGTTGTGGCCTGGGAATAGACAGAGCTGTAGGCACACATCTCAGGAGCTGAGACCTTTACAAAATATGCTAGAAGAGGACTGCCAGCTTCTGCATGGACACTGGCATCAGAGGAAGGATAGGGGATCTTCTGCATGTTAGACATTGGGTTAAACTGATATCCTTTGCTTAGGAGATCTTTAGTGGAACTTTGAAAGGTCACTAAGTCATCTTAGGCTCCTCAGAGATGAGAGCATTTTATGCATTGTCTTACAGCTAAGCAACAGGAAATGTTTTGGACTGGTGTGGGTAGAGAAGCAATATTAATTATTTGGAAGTCTGGAATTGATGGTACACTGTACGGTACACAGAATCAGCAGAGCTAGTGTTCATTCAGTCGTAAAGGTACACATACAGCCTGTTGAGATGTAATCACCAGTTTGCCTGTAGCAATTAATGGGTCTGTGTTTGAAGAAGAAACTGCTCCTGAAGCCTGAGAGGTTCAGCTTTGCAAAAACTTTTTGGTTGCCCAGATTTTAAGCAGTAAGGAGAGCTCAGTCAGGTTAAGCTGCACATTAAAATTTCAGTACAGGAAGTATGTAGGATTGTTTGTTTTGCTTTGTAATAAAAGGTAATGAATTTTCAAGCCTTTATCAACATACCTGAGAACAGGTCTGGCATACAGAACTGATGTATAGAAAAATGTTCCTTTCAGCATTCAGTCCTTGATATTGTGTGAAGGGGGTAGGTAGAATTTCAGACGAGAAAAACAAATTTAAGTACAAGAGAAAGCACAGACCAAGAAAGGAATGTATCCTAATTCAAAGAAGACAGAAAAACAAACAAACATAAAAGCAACTAACAAAACTCTATGTGTTTTATTATTTTTTACTCAAGTTCCTGTGAACTGTCTTAATTAAAAAAATAAAGTTCAGTAGCTACTCAGCAAGTTAGTCCAAAATTATGCCCTTGTGTAGCTACCAAGGTTAAATTCGTTTGATCATGTGCTTATATGCTTGTTACTGCTGATACATTTGTGGAGTTCCATAAGTTTCAGTACCTCTTCTGAGAGAAATGCAGTACCATGTCTGCTGTTCAGTGTGTTCAGGTGACTGGAGGTAGAGGAAGAGTGAGAGCAAGCACATACCTGGAATCTTGTGTAAACAGCTGTTGAAAGTTCAAACAGGAAGATCGGGGCTTAAGCTTACATCAGACTTGACAAACATTTTCTGCCCAAGTAGGTCAATGCAATTCAGGTTAAGTCAGTAGTTGTAGCTGTTTACATTCATTTGACTTAACGCTAATCCCGTGGTCTCTTTTTTGTTCCATTGCTGTATTGCAAAGAACCTCGAAGTATGCTTTGTGGAGTGCACTGCATTGGAGAGCTGACTCTACTTGGTTTTGTACTTGTTTCTGTTTAACTTGAAGGGCTTCTTGATGTGACCCACTTAACAGTAGGTTAGGAGTGAATGTTTTTAAGATTAATTTGGAGTATAGATCTCAAAAACATGCAGTGTTCTCAATAGAGTTTTCCTTAATGCCCCAAGTAGCTTCATATATCCTAAAAACTTTTCCTCTTTCATAGCTGTTTGGAGTGACAAATAGCTGTGGAAGAGAAGGCAGTTCTAGTAGTTGGTTTTCCAAAGCACATAGACTTTTTGCTGTCTTTAGTATCAGTTTAGCAGCAAGGTGTAGGAATAAATTTTTTTTAGAATTGTTTGTGAAGACTTCATTCCAAAATACCTCCTGTGCCACATTTTATTCTTATTTTTGTCGTCACCTACTACAGTTACTGCCAGCACATACTTCATGTTTTGGTTTTCTCCAGTCTTTGCTGGGGGAAGGTAATAATAGAATTATTCTTTCCCTTTCAGATCATAATCAATCATACTGTTTGTTTGAAAACTCCTGTTGAAATCTTAAGCTCAGCTCTGCAGGTTGAGGTTGAATTTCCTTGTGTGAGTTGCTGTTAAAATACCTGGGAGAAAAAGGGAATCTAAACTGAAAATGGAGTCCTGTGGTTATAGGAGTCATTGGATGGGATGAGGACAGGTGCGACATGATCTTGAGTTCGTAACAGCTGCAGGGGTGTCATGAATTGAGTCTGGACAGAAAGAAGTAGGTCTGATGTTTGATTGGTGGCCTGGGGAACTGTAAATCTCTGCTGATCAGAACGGTGTTGCTGATTTTTCCCATGAGTAAACTGAAACCGTTAAATTGACTGAAGTGTTTCAGGCCCTTGTGTGCATTCATGGCTAATTCCCTTCTATTGCCAGTCACAGAATACTCCTTTTTGGGGAAACTGAACAGCTGAATCGTAGTATTAATGTGCAGCTCAGTAACTTACTGCTGTCTTCTCCCTCTCACAGGTAAGAGGGAACATGCACCAAGCAAGGTTGTATTCTATCTGAGTTTAAAGCAATGTATCATACTCCTGATTCAGAGTCATGTTTTCCCAAGCTGATGTGTTAGTGAAAATAGTTGTGAGCAGGAGACTTCAAATATGGCCGATTCCATTTATTATTTTATTTTCTATTTTCCATCCTTTGAAACAAAGTGAGGATCAAGGTAGTTGGCTCAAGTAGCTTGTATGTCTAAGTAATTGTCTATATGGAGTCAGGTTGTGTCAGTATTACAAGATACTAAATTTTTAAGATACTTGACATCAAATGGATTTAGCAACGTCAGTGAGGTTTTGTCTGGCAAATTAACTGAATACCTTGCTAGCACAGTATTTAAACTGTATTTAAGAGAGTGTGCAACTCCTTAGTGGTCCAGGGAATTAACTTGAAGTGCAAATATATTTGTAGAAATTCTGAAACGTGCAAAACTTGTGTCCCTTTAAAAGCTGGCAAAAGAAACTTGGTAAACCTTCTACCTTGTTACTAACTTCTCAGCTACGAGTTTTGCGTATGTTATAAAATAGTGAATAATTAAAATGCACTCAAATTGTCATCACTTCTTAGCCACATAGCCAAAAATATGTGTTCAATTAATTCGACGATGTTTAAAAAAAAGAAAACCATCAAAAGAACACCCAGAAATTATTTAAGGTATTTCACTGAAATTGGTTACTAGTTAGGTCAGAGGTGGTGTTGTACAGTTGTCTGGATTGTTATGGAAATTGGAAAGTGTGTTTCCATTTCATTTTTATCCTGAATACAAGAAACTTCAAGATACAACTTCTGAAAATAAGTTCACGAGTAGTGGAGAATGAGAAATGAAGATTGTTTTAATTGTAGTTGGTTTTACTAAGTGAATGAACTTTTTTATCAAGACTATATTGAAATGTTAACTCCTAAACTACAATTTCTGTTAGCTTCTGTATTCCAAAGATGCTTGAGGCTAAAAGCAATAGCTGCATTTTGTTACCTTGACAAACCTTTCTCTGTCTTGTGAAATTGCTACACCTCTTGGTGTAATAGGCATCAGAATGCTGCTGCTTGTGCTCTTTGTGAACTGCATGTGTTTCAGTTTTAGTATCAGGGAGCTTCACAGGATGTTTCTGGTGAGCATTCAGCTGTGTAGAAAGTCTTATCATAGTTTGCTCTGCTGTTTTTATCTTGGTACTGGGTCAACAAGGAAGATTTGACTAACTTGCCCTTTTTCTCCAGCTGTACTGAAATGGCTTCTGAGATGTTTTCTTCTGTGTGTTTAAAACGTCTGTCATCTCTGCTACTAGTAGTTTTACTTTCATAAGCAACAGCTTACAAGTATAAAAGCATTGGAGGAAAGTGAACTATCAAAAAGTGTTTCTCTGCAGCACAGGAGGCCACTTCTCGTGAAAAGTTCGCTTCCTAGGGCATTTTTGTTTTTGAAAAAAATATTTTCCATTTGAGCAGCATTTTTGCCTACCTGTAGCTGTAGAGTCCAGAGTAGAGGACTGTAGCTGATTAATGAAAGCAAACCAAAACAAGATAGCTAAAAAGGAAACACCATCACTGTCACCTAATATAACCTTCTTCAGACAGGGGCAGTGTATCCAGAATGAGATGTAACCTTCAACTGCACTGCCAAATAGCTGCGCTGTTCTGCTGTGTCTCATTCTTGCGAGGAGAGACTCTTCATTTCTTTTCTCCCCTACTTCCCACAATGTCACAGTGTCAACCACGCCTTTTCTGTTCTTGCCTTTGAGATTTTGTGTGATAGCCATTACTGAAGTTGAGCCGCTTGGTGAGTGTCATCAGTACAAAGTCTTGTGATACTGCAATAACTCGAGCCGTCATGTAATGCCAAGGATACAAAATTACCAAATACCTAAAAAGTTCTGTTTCAGCGTTGTGAGTATTGAAAATCAGAAAAATGTTACTTACAGGAAATAAATGTTTATGTGAAAGTAGTGAAGACACTTGTTGATGGAAATGCTAAGGCTTTACGTTTTCCCATCTGCAGGATCTGCGCATTTGCTGGTGCAGTGCTGATGGTGAGCCGAGTTCTCCATCTGCTGGTGCGAGGTGGAAGGACTGGAAGCGGCATTCCCATTTCTCGAATGTAGCAGCTGAATTTAGTCTTCAGGAAACTCAGTTCTTACCTTTGTGTTTTTAGTTAAAATTATTTCCAAACATATCTCAAGATAATCACGAACTTTTTAGCATGAAAGACGGCTAAAACTTTTGCTTTAGCCACTGCAGATTATTTAACTGAAATACCATTTGATTCACTGAACCTTGAGGTGTGGTGCAAGTACAGACAAATGAGTAGGGCTGGAATATTTTTGTAAACTATACATAGGGTCTCTCTCAGGTTTCATATTTTCTGTCTAAGTTGTCCTGTAGTTTTTGCACTAGTAGAAAGAAATATTCCTGTGCAGTTGAACACACACAGGCCTACTTATTCTGCTGTGGAACACTAGGGTGTTCAGAAGTCTGGTTTTTTACTTTAATCAAAGATTTTGTTGCTGGATAATTGCACCTGGTGACTTTTTACCTCTTTCTATTCCTGAATGTCAGTGGGAATTGGTTTTGCTTCAGAGGGAAGCACACAGCTGAATGGTGAACCGTTGTCATTTCACCTCTGATTTACCAGGACTTTAGCAGCCCTGAACATTTCGCCCCCTCCCCAGTAAACTGCCCCTCAGTTTATATGGCACCTATGGGATGGAATATCCTTTTGGACAGTTCAGGTCAGCTGTTTTGGCCATGCTCTCTCCTGTCTCCTTGTGCACCCTTGCTCATTGGCAGAGTGTGGGAAATGGAAAAGTCCTTGGCTTAGGGTAAATGCTACCGAGCAACAACTAAAACTTCAGTGTGTTATCAACGTTATTCTGATGCTCACTGTGTACTCTGTTCACCTAGAAGGGGTGCATTAAACTTCTGTTTTCCTGTCTCCTAGTCTTCTGTTGCTATTTTACTGGTGATTCATGCAACATAAAAAATGTTAACATCTGGATTTTGAGTTTAGTAATTAATAATAAAATAACTGCAGATAAAATACAGATCTGATGGAATAATTTTGAAGTTAGTAAGACTTACCACAGTGTGCTGTGTAGAATTACACTTATGAGTTGGCAAGCTGTTGAGAGCTTGATACTTAAGGAATTTTTATTCCTCTAGTGAATATGGCAGGCGTTGGAGGGCTTTCCTGTTTTGATTCCAGAACAGAGCAATGTGCCATTGTATCTGCACTAGTATTCTGTTTCAGCTCAAAAGTGAACATCTGAAAAGCATCTCCTAGACATCACCCCTTACTGGGCTTTGTTTCCCCCCATGGGGTGATCCTAGAACGTAGAAACCCAAATTCTTTCAAAATTAGCTAAGTTGGTACATGCTTCAGCTGCTGTTGGACATTTAGCTCTCAGGATGGGACTAGAGCTCGCCCAAAGGCAGTTGCTGTCCCACCCGTGCCCCCTCAAATATGTAACGTGGGTGATGGGTTCTTAGCCCTGTAGTGTCTGCAGTGTCTAGCCAGCAATGCAGGGTAAGGGTTTGCATAATGCAGATAGCCCATGTGGATGTATTAAGCCAATGTTTCTCAGCTTTGAGGTAAAATATGAGGGGCAAAATTTTGATTAAATACTAGCTGTCCTGACTCTTAGTTCTGCTTCATAAAGTTATCCAGTACTAACAACATTTCATCACCGGCTAGTAGTTGTTAATTTCTTTGCCTTTTGAAACTCAAGTTCTGTAAATTTATCTGTTTTGCAGGATTCTCTTGTGATGTCCTTCTGAAAAAACAACTGAGACTCCATTGCATACGTATACTTTTGGGAAAACGCTTCTCCTAATGTATTTTGCAAACTAATTGAATTACTGTAGAAGTTCAGGATGGGAGGAGCTGTGAGTGCTGGAGAAGACAACGATGACTTAATTGATAACTTGAAAGAAGCTCAGTATATTCGCACTGAGAGCGTGGAGCAAGCCTTCAGAGCAATTGATCGTGGTGATTATTATCTGGAAGGATACAGGGACAATGCTTATAAAGACTTGGCCTGGAAGCATGGAAATATACACTTGTCAGCACCTTGCATTTATTCTGAAGTCATGGAAGCACTGAAACTTCAGCCTGGATTGTCTTTTCTAAATCTGGGTAGTGGAACCGGATACTTGAGTACAATGGTGGGATTAATATTAGGTAATTATTAATATTAGGTAACCTGAATGTTTTTATTCAAATATAGTGGGTTTGCATATTTTAGAAGCTTATGCAAGCTCTGTAAAACTTTACTTTTACTTCTTTAACAATGACAGTACAATACTTAAGGCTGGCTCTTTGAGATGTGTTGTTCAAATATTGTTTTTTACAGACAGTAAAAATACCTGGTGCTGTAGTTTAGTGACATTTCGTGGGGTGTTTTGGAAGAGGCAATTCTTCTTGCATTCTATAGTCTAAAATTCTCATTTGAAAGAAAACAATCCTTACTTTTGTTTAAAAGGGGGAGTGGAACAATTTTTGAAGACTAAAATTTTCATCTACATTTGCACGCTATATGTGCCTTTACCGTAGGTTACTGTTTTGATCTTCAGTTTATGGAAAGGAAAATCTAAATTGTAAAGGCTAATTTCTCTCGAAGAAACTTAAATAAAAAATAAATCCATATCAGTATGCAAGCCGTTATTTTAAAATATATTTAATCATTTTTTAGTGCAAAAATTTTGGGATATAGACTGATGAGACTTTTTTAATCAGGTCTGTAGGTTTTCAAAAGAGTTGAACACACTAGCGCTGTTTTCTCTTGTTGTCAAATACATTTCCTAAATGAAAAAAGATGGAACTAAATATTGTTGCCTAAATTAAATTTTAAAACCTGCAGAGAAAAATGCATTAAATTTCCTTATGCCCAACATTTAGATTACAGAGCACATACAGCAATAACTAATTTTTTTACAAATTAATTTCACATTAAAATAACTACAGCTGTTTTATGTAGTGTAGTTTTTGTAGATACATTTTTTTTCACCATATTATGTGCAGTTTTTCTTTGGTTGCAGAAACCTTGCTGACAGGTAAAACACAGATTTTGCTTATATTTATTTATATACAAAACTCAGGTGTCATGTCAAGAGTTGGTTTGTTAATTTTCAATTAATTTAGTTAATTTCTGTCATCAGTTCTTATTTATTGGAAAGAAAAAATTATGGCTAATAGTGTGTAACAAATATCATTTGTTGGTATCTGCAGTATCTTTTGTTCTAGTTAATACTAACAAATACAAGAGATTCCACTGTTTTGTGGAAACAGAATTATGTTCATTCACAGGTAAAAATAAGATAAAACTATCTACTCTCTTAGAATGTTGCTTTTCCCTGTTTGGGAGTGTTTCTAATTGAGAGTAGATATTTTAAATTAGTCTGTAATATTTTAAGTTCAGTGTTAAAACAATTAGTAAATATTGCAGCATTTTTTTCTCTAAAATGTTTCTTCAGGGTAGTGACTAATGGTATTTGTTTATTTCTGTCTGTGGAATCCTTTGTTACATCATTATTCTTTTTTAACTACTGTGTTTAGGAAAAAAAAGAAATTTATGTTTATTGCACTTAATTGTCTATATTGCACGTGTATCTCTGTATTTAACCTATTTCAAGTGGCTGTTGAATGCTCCTGGGTTAGACCTCTCCATTCCTATCCTTTAGAATAGTATATGCAGAGTTGAGGAAATCACACAGGAAAAGACCTGTCTTCTACAGGGGGTGAGGTTGGCTGACAGCCCCTGAGGAGCACAGTTGCCCTGCAGATGTTCCCAAAAAGGCAGCTCAGGTGCTGATAGTCACTGGCAGGGCTTGTGCAGCCTGAAGCCACAACTGCCCAGCTACTTACAGAAGTAGACTTTCCATGTTTTTGGAGTGCTCTACACTGTCACCAAAGTCCTAGTGTTGTAATTTGTTTTGAGTTCTAGGCTGAGGTGTGGAAGATATAAATGCAATTTATTTGCCTTTATTTTCTTACTATACTCCTTCTGATAAAATTAGTTATGTATAATAATTCTACTGTAGTGTTTGTTTTAAATCAGGGAACAGTTGCTTTAACAAAGAAAAATAAACAGATGTAATTTTCTGACAAATAAACCATATTCATTTTTAAAAGTTCATTTTTTTTTTTTCAAACCCGTTTCAGCGTATGCTGCAGTGAGGAGCAGACCCATGTGGGTTTTGACAGTAGTTGGGTATCTTTCAATTTGACAATGTAGCGAGTAATGTTTCTGCCACATTGGTTAAATTATCCAATAATCTGAAACTGGTGATCATTTCTAAATATAGCAGCATACTGAAAAGACCCCTCACCAATCCACAGAGATGAAATTAACTGTTGCTGATATTGTTAAAATGTAAACGAAGTTCAGACTAGGTGGTGGTTTAAATTATGCATACTGTGGTGTATGATGATGTGGTAGTGTTTTGCATTCATCGTTTTATTTTCAAACTGTTGGAGTAACTGACATTTGCAGAATGTTTTAGTTGTTTTTAAAGTTAGGTACTTGAAGGAATGTACATGTGAATTTTTTGACAGATGATGATTATGCATTTTTAATTTACTTTAAATTATGAGGTTAAAGGAATTTTGATTCGTTTTTAAGTAAAGAAAACATACCTTGAATGCTGCTGTATGCTGTAGAGCTGTTAGAAACATGATAGCCCATTATGGTACAAACAGCTAGAAAGGGATTGCCTATGTCAATGCTTTTCTTGAAGTGACCAATAATGAAATGAATTTACAGTTGAAATGAATGTCAGCAGGAGGTACATGTTTTCACAAGTTGTAAGAGCATCGCTTGGATGATAGCTACCTCTTGCCTGCAATCAGTGAGGTCTTACAAGCACTGTCTGTGGTAATTTAGTGGATTAGTTTTATTTCACCCAGTAGAAAATGTTCTAAACTATGTTAAGAGTTGAAATTATTGATCAGCTTAATGGTATATAGCTGTATGCTGTATTTTTCTTGCAGTAAAACTAAACCTCTCTTATTAACCCTAGGTCTGTTTTTTTAATCTGTGTCCTAGAAAAGACAAATTGAATTCTGTTTCACTGGAGTAACATCACGGAGCTAAATACTTAGGAAAGATTTAGAATGCAGTAGAGGATATAAATATAAGTTTTGTCTAATCTTATTGATGTTTACTTTCCCTCTTCCCCTTCCCTCTCCCTTTTCCAATTCTATGCTCCAATGACTAAAGACCCTGGGCTATGAGTGCATGTTAAATTTAGAATCCTCACAGCAAATGTGACTGTCTGATTCAGATTCCTTCCTGATGTGGATAATCCTCATAATACTGTCTCATGATTTCTTCTTGTTCCTGAAATATAGCATTAACTTTTGGCACACAGTATGACTTGGAATTATACTTGGATATGATCACAGGAAAGCAATGCAATTGTGATGGGATTGTGATGAGTGAACATAATGTGGGGGCAATTTCACTGTTGTAGATGGAAATTAATTATTATATATAAATCAGGAACAAATTTCTGATTTTTTAACCTGCAAAATAGAAGAGTATATGGGGCTAAGGTATATAATCCCCAATCTCTAAATTGTCAAAAGATGTAAAGTTTGCCATAAGAAAGCTTCAAAATTTAAATACAAAATACAGATTAATTTTTTTTATTTGCTGTATTCCAAGTAAATAATGTGTTGAAAAAGAATTTGCTCAGACTGACTTCAGTGTAGTCAGCTTATTTTCTGCATGCTCACGAAAAAAATGTGTGCTGTAATTGTTTTGTTGTAGTTCTGTCCCTGTTCTTTTATTGAACCTTTGGCCTTTTACCTTCCTCTTAAGCTCTGGTAATGCACATGCAAAAAATAACTTTGTCTAGCAGTGTTTGGAGACTTCTGTTTTACGTGGTTTTTAATGTTTTCACAGCATAGTGCTGTTCCATGCAGTTTCGCTGTGCTTAGAAAAGAAACATCACAAAAACACACCATGCTATTTTTATTTACAGGACCTTTCGGGATAAATCATGGAATAGAGCTTCATTCAGATGTGGTAGAATATGCTAAGGAAAAGTTGGAGAGCTTCATAAAATACAGTGATAGCTTTGATAAGTAAGTATCTAATTTGTCTAGCTTGCTTTGCAATAACATTTTTGGTTTTTAACTCAGTATGTCATTGCTTATAAGCTCAGGGAGGGGAGGAGAATGGTATCACACAACCAAAACCTAAAAGTTCCAGTTTGTGGCTCTACTTCATGAGGTAAGTTGAGGCTTAGGAAAGCACTCTTTGGAAGTATGGGAGTATTTCTGCTGTGCAGTGCTTAGCAAAATGGATTTCCCTGCATTTTGGCAGTGTGTATACATACACGGGCACACGTGTGTATGTGCACATAAATGCATATATGCATTTGGGAGAGTGGCATGGTGTGCGGGTGTCTTTGCATGTATAGAACAATTTTTATCCATTAAGTTGGTTTTTATTATGTAATTGTACATCATCTCTCTGTACAGTATTAACTTTTTTCTTAATCTACCCCTGTTGATCTGGACATGAGTAAATTTTTCTGATTGCCTTTGTGTTTACTCCCTGAAGAGATGGACTTAAGAGTAGTCATCTGTGCTTGTAACACTACTCATTTTTACTTCTGGGTATAACTCTGTAACTCTGGGTTACAGAGCAATCAGGGCTTTGAACCTGATTGCTTCTACCTACTCAACAATTTTTATTATTTTAAGTTTGCCTACAAGAGTGTATTGGGCATATCTGCCTCTATGGAAGAGAAAGCAAGGTTCTGGCTAGGGCTGTTCTTTATAAAGACTTCTTTCCTTGCAGGCAATAAATTTTCCAGCAGTGATTATAAGGTAGCTTCTGGAAATACAGACAAGCTTTTGAATTGTAGGAGTAGCCTAAAAATTGCACATTCTACACCTCTTTCTTCCCCAGTGGGCAGCAAAGAAAATTCTTGCTGTCCTTTTACCTGTGTAACGTGCTTTATAACTGCCATGTTCTTGATTAGCTTGGCTGGAGCTCAATCCACTTTTTCCCATACCCCAAACTTGAGGAGCTCATGTCTGACCACAAGTCTTTCTCTTCATGCTCCTAAGTAACAGAAAAGTATCATCCTAGTGTTACCTGTGTCTGAAGTCAATTTTGTAATTCTGATACTGGCTAGATTATTTTAGTACTATGTTAGCCCAGTAAAATAAATAAAATCATGTAGGAGAAAATGCGTATGTTTCATTACTATTGTCTTAATTTTAATACAAGCATTTGTGTAGGCAGAGGTTAATCTATAACACAAGCTAGAACAAATAAAAATGGATTCAATGAGCAGCTTTATGATGCAATTTATGTGTCTTAAAAAACGCGTATGAAATATGGTCATTTGTGATCACTACTAATCCTGCATTAATGGCTCTATTAAGTTAGATGTACCTGCTAGCTAGTGAATTCCTGCACATACCTGTAGTTGCACATTATTGTAGGTGTCTGTACAAGACATACAAAAAAGCTGGTTTTGATTGGAATGTCTTTCCAATCAAGTGATAGGTTTATATACAGAAATTAAAGGAAATTGGGGTAGCAATGAAGTTTTGTCATTGTTGAACCAAGTTTTGATTAGGATAGTTTAGTAAATGAGTAGCAGAACACTTCGGGGGTCGGTTACACTTTAAAACATGCAAGAACTTGAAACAAGCAAACAGTGTTGTATGTATATTGTGTTTCAAAGAAATATGACTCTCTTTGCCAGCATCACAAAAATTACACTTTTGTGAAAGTGCTTTTTGATACAAATCTGCCTGTAATAGCTGCAGTGCAGCTGATACGATAATGGTTGCCTGGTTGGATTTTGTGTTTTGGGGGGAATTTCCACATTGTCTGCATAGCTGATTCTGGCTGACTGCTTTCTTTGTAAATATTCTGTATTTTAATGTAGTTAATGAAGATGATGTGTGGTTTTTTTTCTGTGGTAGGGTTCTTTTGTATTTGTTTTTACTGTAAGTATTAATATCGTATCTTGAATTTTAAGCTGACTCTCAAAGTAATGTTCTCTGACTCAGTAAGTCTGGTTTTGATTCTTGTTTCACTAACTTTTTCCTGCATCTTCATTTATAAGTGAAAGGTTTTTACCCAGAGTTATGGGACTGCGGCATCTGAATTTAACTACTGCTTTGGTCAGCTTATTTTGGCTGAAAGACCACACAGGGAAGAGGTGTGCGGTATCTGTCTGCTGCTGAACACTGGTGTATACCAAGCAGGAGTCCTCACTGTTTGAAAATAGATTATATGGCAGACTGGTATGAATGAAGTTACTGTCTCAGTGAATGTGTGTGTGAAAAATACTTTCACTTGACCAGCAGCCTCTAACAAGGCACCCAGAGGACATAAGGAGCACAGAGACCACGATGTGTGTTCCTGGCAGTAATGGAGTTACGTGAATGGGAAATTCAGCAAAGCTTTGCTTTGCCACTTTCCTGCATTCTTTCTTTAGTGTATTAAGTTCTACAGTCTGGTCTGAATGTTTTAAGCATTCAGCTTTTGAAACAAAAAACAGGACTTTAAACTTATGGGTAGGTACTTGGAGAGCTTCAGCGTGGACCATAAATAAACACTTTGTAACTTTGTTCCTTTGCTTGGAGTAATAGGCCATTGGTTTTGCATCTGACTTTTGCGTGGAGCTGGGTCATGATGATTTAGGTGGGTTCTTGCCTAATAAGACAGAATATTGCTTTGATGTCATTTGTATGGGGGAATGTTACAGTGCTGTGTGATACACTATAACTTGCTTTTTTGATTCCTGATAATAATGTTGTTTAAGTACAATTAAAAATTTACTTTCCTATGACTCAGGTAAGGTACTTCACCAGAGACTTGACACTATATAAAATTAGCATGTCCAGAAGGATTTGAGACTCTCTCTCAGCCTAAAGGGAGGGCTGTCTATCTCTGGTAGCTGGTCTTATCTCAGTTTTGGCCTCTGGAACTGTTCATTGGAAGAAGAGTTTTCAGATACCTGTTTCAGAAAGGCAAATAATTCCAGTAATTACTTGTATCTGTATCCATATCCCACCAATCTATAAAAACAGTTTTCCTCTAAATGGAGGTGGAGTTGTGCATTCTGAAAGATAAAACGTTGCCTTGATTTACCTGATGATGTATGTTTGCCAGTAAAAGCAAAGGAGAAGTTCTTTCTTGAAAACATCTGAAAGTGTTGTGATGGTTGAGGTACAAAGATTGTAGGTATAGACTAAAGAAGGTTCTTTGAGTCTGAAATACATGTAAGGCTCTCTTTCATTCTTGAAATCTTCAGGGAATGCATGCCAATTAAGGGGAAAAGAATCATTCCTTAAGAAGGCTCTATCTAAAACACATATGTTCAAGTACCAGGCCCCGCTTCACCTGTTTATTGAAGGGGAATGTGTTGTCTTTTCTGCTCCCATTCAACTTCTAGACCTAGAATATCCAGCTTGGAGAGAGAGCCACAGGGCAAGGCTAGGTTGCCCATCTTCTAGCACCCTATCAAAACCCAAACCTGGGTAAGCTGGTGAAGTCCCTGCTGTGAAAGAAAATCACCGACCCTTCTCAGGATCAAAAGAAACCACTTCAATGGTAAGTGACAAGAACCCTAGTACTAATTCTGGGATAACTGTTATGGATGAAACTTCTTCCTGAACTCCTGTAGTAGATTGTGTTGGCATTAGAGAACAGTAAAGAACATCTTCCACCAGAGTATTTTTCTTCATTGAAATGTAAGGCTACTGGTAGGACTCTAAAGGCTCACTTTTTAAATTAAAGTAGATTTGAAAGGCAAGTCGCTAGTGTACACACAAAGAAAAATAAAGCTGCTTCTTGCTGGTCAGCTGGCTAGTGATTGCAGTAAAAATCTAAGCAGGAACAGAAAACTGTCTCCAAAACTTACTGATGGCTTTCTCAGTTTAAATCTTACTGATAACTTAATTTCAGATAGTGTAAATAATGCTTTTTTAGTGGTGAGTGAATTCTTGTTGAGATTTAATCTAATCAGAGCAACACAGGCAGTGGGATTCTTTGATGCCAGAGGTTATGTTAAACAAAAAGGGAAGGAAAATAGGGGTTTGAAATATAGCCATTTTTTTATTTAGAGATATGAGGGAAATACTACTTCTCATTCTTTTACCTTGTAAACCAGAAGACTCCAAAGACAATTGAATCTACTCTTACCTGGGGAGGAACTAAACCTGCGTTTCCCAAGTATTTGATAGTAATAAAAATAGATATTCTTGCCCTTAGAACAATAAATAAAATACCTTTTAAAAATAAATCCCATGGTGGACACTGCCTTTCCTTGGAAATCTTTTATGTCTACAAGTTTTGATAGTACTTAAAATTTTTCTTACATTAAAAAAAGTGATGACAATACTTGATGTGTGGCTCCTATAAAAGCTGTTGTTTCACAAAAATCCACAGTAGAAAATACGACTTTTTCAACCTCTAAAATAATTTTCTGCTTCAGGAAAGATAGAAAGAAAATACTTCTCTAGTTTTTGTTAACAGACAAATCTTTCTCTAGACTTCTTCCATATATATATTAGGGCCTTGACAATAAACTGAACAGACAGAAATTTTTTCTTGCTTCCCTATGCCTGTTCACTTTTCTTAAAATTCTCTATGGAATTGATAAAAAGTATTCCGTCAGTATTATTTTCATTTTACTACCAAAGTTTAGATATAATATAATGAAGTTATATTATTAAGGTTAAATTTTGTAAATCCATGTTGAAGGAAGCGTATCATTAGTCATAAGTATTTTTAAGAACCAGTATTTGACTTTTTCTTTAGGAATGATTGAGTAATGTGCTTTGAACCATTCAGTGAAACTCATGAGAATATCAGAAATTATGAACAAGATAGCTAAGGAGCAAGACAGTTTTAGACATGGACAGTGACAAATACAAGTGAGGTACAGATACAGATTTCTCACTATCCCTACAGCATTGCCTGGAAGCTGAAAAATGTTGAAGACAAAATTACTGAATAGAAATTTTGCCAGCATCACTTGTGGCCATTATTGTAATGCTGATTAATATTACTGTTGTAATTGGATGCAAGGGACTTAAAATGAAGTCTACAATGAGAGCTTTTCAAAGATTTAATGTTTTAATTTATTTGTTTTCTAGTATTTCTAGTATACATGCAAAAGGTATCAACAGTACTAGTAGGTGAAAAGTGTGTAGCTTTTCAGCAAAACATGCTAGAAATACATTAATATGCATTTATACAGGAACCAAGGGCTAGTTCAAAGAGCTTGGAAAAATACTTAAATGAAATGGAATGAAAAATGGAGAAAGAAATAGAGAAAGGGTGGAAAGAGCTTGCCATCTTGCCCTGATATTGCCCCACTTCATAGAAAAAGAATTAACAGTCTTTAAAAATTGTTTACCTTTATATCTGACTGGTGTTAGCTCTAAAGCACTTTTGCAGTCAAGTAAAATGAGAGAGACCAATGAGTCATAGAAATCAAAAGGTACTTCATTATTCTGTTGCTTGTTCTTGTGGCATGTTATATCACATAAAGCTGTGTGAATATTCACCTTCATCTGTTTTTTTCAAAGAATAAAAGTTTTAAAACCTTAAAAATTGACTAAATGATTTGAAAACTTCTTCAAAGCTTCTTTCAGTGAATACATTAGTGTTTAAACACTACCTTCTAGCAATGCTTGGAGTAAGATTACTGATTTAGGAAATTCTTGTTTGATACAGGAGAAGCTCTGAGATTGTATTCTTAATGCAAGTGGACAAAGAAGCCACACCTTTCTAGGTTAAGTGATGTGTAGCTTTTCAGTCTGTGTCTTTAAATCAGCATGGGAACTCATTTTGCAGCTGCTGTGGCTTTATACACCAGTTTTTGGTTTTGTTTCTCTTCACCAGCAAATGTGCCAGAACTGGTGGGAGTTTTATTTCCTTCTTTCCCCTCTTCTTCCACCATCCTGAGGAGTCCATTTTTGGAAAGTATGGCCAGCAGTATATTAGAACTAGGACAAAAGTGCATTAGTACAGGACAAAAGTAAATATTACTTCATCACAGTAAGGAAAATTGTTTAATGTTTTATCACATATTTTCAGACTCTACACATTTTGCAGATTCATTTCAATGTCTGGTTTTTAATGTATTTGATGGTTTAAGGGTAGTTTGATAGAAAGCTAATTCCATGAGTTCTTATGCTGGGTTTACTACTCTGTTTTGAAATATTTATTAAGATATGTTATGTTTTGGGGTTTTTTTCCCACAAAGACTCGAGTGAAATTCTTTCTACTAATGTAGTGTCACTATAGTTCAAATGACAAATGTTAACAACTTGCCAACCTTTTCTTATACATTATTAAAGTTGAACAGTAGTCCTTTGTGCCCTAAATTAAAATAAATTTAAATAAATTTAAATAAATTTCCCATTAGAAGGGAAATACTTAAAGCAGTTTGATGGTACTGAATGTGAATTCAGGCTTTTTAAAGGTTTGAGTTGACCAACTAAAGGAAATGAGTGTGGATGGGAAAACAGCGTATTAAATTCATGCTGACATGGATTTTCTTTCTGTAAGGGCTGTGAACGGTAAGCTGAGAGATACAAGTGTGTTAGTAAATACAGGGATAGGCAGAAGTGTACTGTCAGATGATATTTTGATGTGAATGTAGTAGTTGAGAGGTGTAAAATGTAGCTGGAGTGGTGCTGGTTTTAAGAATTAAATAATTCTTCTCTTAGCAAAAAACAGTTTTAAGTGGTTCCCCAATATTGCTTTTTTAAGGCATCTCATAACATGTTTTACTTTTTCCTTCAGATGCAAATCTGTGAATGCTGAGAGGTTTTTCCCCTTCGAATGACTTGGTATTTTTCTCTCAAATTTTATTGAACTTGTTTTTTTTAAAAAAATCAAGTATGTTTACCATTTAAAACAACAAAAAAGGAGACAATCCATACGTCCTTGGACCTAGTTTCATCTTCACGAGACATCAGCATAACATCCTGCATTTATGGAGGGTGTATAGGTAGAAGAGCTTAGCCCAAGAAGTGTCCTGTACATATTCAGAGCTGGAAGTAATTAAACGTAGGGTTCACAGGTGGGTATTATTTTAGGACCAACCAGTGAATCCCCTTGTAAAAAATCCCTGCTGTTAGGGTAGGTTAGTGCTATACTGTCTTTCTTAATTAGTATTTTGCTATGACACATACACTAGATTGGTGGATATGGATACAAGAGCAACAAACTTAACCTTAGTTCTTTGCTGTAAATGTTTTAAATGGTTGTTCATTTTATTACAGTAGTAATACTTTGTGTTGGTATCTCTAGGGAATCTAACTTGAAAACATGGGCAGTTACAATCTGTTACTTGATCATTTTCTTAAGGTTCTGCAGCAAAGGCAAAAACTCACTTTAAATTCTACAGATTTTTTTTTTTTTTTTTTAAATTTAGCTGGGAAAAAAGTACCTTGGCTATGTTGAGTATGAACTTGAAATGCCCATCCCATGCAAAAGTCTTACATGCTTGAAACTGCTTGGTTATCTTGGGCTACTGCTACATGTGATCTGTGTGTGCTTAAATTTATTCTGTGGCAAGTGTTTGTTTAAACAGAGATTTTTTTGTTGCTGTGTTATCTGTAATGGGAACTCTTTATTTCTATGTTCTTGGCTGTTGGTTCTTTTGTAATCAAAATAGCAGATTCAACTGAAGAACCTAAAGTGACTAAACTTCTCTAGGTAGTTCCAGCACTTTTTTCCCTTCTTTTTGTTATCTGATGTGTGAAATAAGAGGGTTTTTTTTATGTTACCAATATAATGCTCTGTAAAGCCACCCTGGCCACATGGTAGAGGTGAACAAACATTAAAGAACGTGGTGTTTCTTAGTTCAATTTCAGCTTGGAAATACACAAAGTATTGAAGTGAAATGTTAGCTCTTCTTGATAGTTTTCTTATGTTTGTCAATACTGCATTTTAAAGCAATAAACAATTTTATTTTCATCAATACTAATAAAAGATAGCTCCATGTAACACAGAATGAAGTGTAGTATCTGGTCTGTTTTGGTACCCCAGATGCAATAGGAATAAAAGAAACTTTTTGGATGTAGCGACAATTAGTACTAAAAGAATTTGGGTTTGATTGTTTTAAATGGAACTTGACCTAATATGGTTGATAATACTTTCCTACTGTAGGACTTACATGCTTGTGATGCTCTTGGTAGGTATTCTTAATATCAAATACTTCCTTGTATTTGTAGAACCTTTGTATTTAAGTTTTAAATAATTTCCTGATCAATTGATGGGGTCTCATACTTGAGTAAAATCAATCTAAACTTTACTTTTTTTGAAAATTGCTTAGACAAGTTAGTAGAAACAGTTTTCAGAATTATACTTCAGTCTGTGTTCGAAGGTCATCTCAAATTACTGGATTGGATAAATACAAGAAAATGGTACATACCTTTATCACCTCTTTCTGATTCAACTTAACTAGTCCATGAAAAGTCCATGGTGCTCTACTAAGTAGGAACACAGTATGCTTTTCTTGTGTTTCTGGTATATCTGGTATGAGTCACTACTCCTACCCGAACACATGAAGCAGTTATTTCTGAATAATGTCATGAGAAGCACGAATGAAGAGGGATTGGCTTTTGAACAGGCATGTTGCTGTTACCAGAGACAGTTTATCACCTTTTCCTCCCGTTTCTTCTACCTACTTTTACCTTTGTGGATAATGGGGAACTACATGTGGCAGTTCCTGAACTAGCAGCACACCAGCAGCTAGCACACCAATTCAGGCCATCTGGGGGTGAGCATTGCATGGCCAGGTGAGCTGATTAGACTTCGTTTTTTATATGACATGAATTAAAGAGGTGTCTTCAGAAATTCCATGTAACCTAGTCCTTAAAGTGTTCAGTGTTGCTGTGGGAAATGAGTCTGTCAGGAAGACCAGCTGTTGACAGACTGGGTTGAAAGTAGCTGAAAAATTATATAGAGGAAGACAGTATTTTTTGAAGTAAATGGAATAATAAATGAACAGCTGTTTTGGTCATCAAGTTTGTGTCTTCATAAAACTCTGGTAATAGTGTGGAGGGAGCACAGTCCAAATAATTTAAAGTGCTTATAGACAGAGTTGGTCTCTAGTGCTTAACCCATCTTATTCTTACAGGTGTATTAAGAAGTTGCTTCTATGTCTTTATTTGCACTTTGTGCCCTTCTGGTTGCAAGCTGTGGAGCTAAATGACAAATTATCTTCAGCTTTTACTATATTAGTAAAGACTACTGTGGATCTTTGTCCTCAGCTCATGTATAGAGTATTTTGTGTCTGGGGAATGTTTTGCGGGGTTTTGTTGTGTCTTGTATTTCTTGGACAGTTTGGTGTTCCTCCTTGTTTTAAGAGGCTGTGATCAGTGTATTCTTGAGCTTTTAGGGTGGTTTCTAGTAGAGGAAGCAGGATTATCTGATAATAAATTTGGTGGATTTTAGAGGAGCATTCTGAGAAGAAGTTGTGAAAGCTGTGGGGGCAGGCAGGCAGGGAGACTGTCTTCATTTTTCTAAAACTAACCAGGGACTGTGTCAAGATTTAAAACTGTATTTTCGAAAAGTACCATATTCATTCTCTCCCTGCCCCCTCCCTCTTCCTGCTTTACTTTTTAAGCCTACAAAAGTACGTTGCTCAAACTTTCAAATTAAATTGATGTGGCAATGCTTGATTTAAACTTTAGGCAACCTGAAATGAAAACTATAGCATAAACTACTTGATTGACTTGTATGTGGAATGTAGAAAATGTAGGAAAGAACATGATAGCCCAGGTGCTTACGAAATGAGATTTGCTTCTTCAGCAGATTGATCAGTGCCTTGGATTTCATTTTCTTCCCAGCATTTAACCTTGTCTAATGTATTTCTAGATCTTTCTGTGTTAGCCTGGAATTATTTCAACCACAGTTCAGGCCGGTCTAGCTTCACCTTCCCAGTTGTGTGCAACAAGGTAGTTTATCCCTACTCCCCTTCCATCTCCCTTTTTTCTCTTTAATTGACCAGTGTTGTCTGTAGCTTTCTTCTTCTTTTTTTTTTTCCCCCCTCTGGGTTTGGAAGAGAAAACATGGACTGTTGACCACAAGAAGTGCATGAGAGAGAGCTATGCAGTAGTTGTTAAAAGATTCTGGGGTCTATCTGGACTAGTCAAAGAAAGAAGCATTGGGGTATTTTGAGGTTCAAGCATCCCATCTTGGAGGAAAAAATATACTTGCAGCAAAAACTTCAATTTCCTGATTTGTTAATGGCAGCGCTCTAGATCAGAAAGTCCACCAAGCCTTACAGGCTTCATCCCTAAGCAGTGAAAGCTGCCAGCTTTACTGTAACTGAAAAAATATTGATTTGAATCTTGTCAGATGTTGTACTGGGATTTGCTAATGCTAGCAAAGCAAAAAGAAAAATTACTTTCCATTGACAGTCAGCCGTAAAGTTCATAAAATGGCTACATGTATTAGAAGTTTTTAGAAAAATTCATTTCTTCTGGATGATGTTTGAGATGCATTGGACTTTAATACTGCCAGATGAAGTTTATGAACTTTTTCATGCAACAACAAGGTTGTTAGGTTTTATGTAATATTTTTTTCAAAGAAAACCATAAATCCTTTCTATGACCTACTTTGTAACCTCTCTTTTTAAGTATAAAAAAGAGGAAGATGTACAGTTATTCACTGAAGGAATTTTTTTACAAAATGGTAAATTTTATTATGGTGTTAACAGCTGAAGCAGTAACATGCTTCAGAGATTTAAAAAATGTCACAAAGTAATAGTGTTGTGGAGAATATAAGCAGCTTTAGCAATAAAGTACTGCCCTGTACATTTTTCCTTTGGTATTTCATGCTGTGACAGAGAACAGTTACAGTCCTTGCAACTTGTGTTATAAACCTAGATCCACTAAAATGTAGGCGTATAACTTGCATTTGCTGATGAAAATGAAATGTTTCTAAGATAATGAATCTTTTTTTTTTCCTTTTTTTTTTTTCTTTTTTTTTTTTTTCCTGTGAGTATGGTCAAAAAATGACAGACTTTTCCATTGAATTTCTTTTTGGGGAAAAGTGGATTGGGCTCAAGGTGGAAAATTGGGAGGTAGAGAAAAATGAGTCTTTAAGAAAGCCCTAACTTACAGAAGACGGAGGAGAACCACTAGGAAATGAAACTTTTCAATGTTTATTCAACAGCCTGGATATCACTCATTGTTGATAATCATACTGGTTTAGTGCCACTTGTACCATATGGCTTAAGATTTCTTTGGACGAATCTACTTGCTTGTAGCTAGGAAGGTGATGTTTTGAAGCTTTCTCTGTTTTGCATAATACATGATTGTAACTGCTTAAGAGCTTTTCTTCAGTGGTCCCTGGTGTGGCAGAAATAAAAACAGATTACTTTCAAAGTAATGTCTTAATACAGACTTTTAAATTATGTATGCTAATCTTTCTTCATGATATATGGGAAGATATGAAATATATTTTTCTCTCTTTGTCTGGACTGGCTTTTCTTAAAAATCCTAATTTGAAATGTGTCCCCTCTTTCTTTTTTTCTTCTTCCCCTTAGATTTGAGTTCTGTGAACCTGCCTTTGTGGTTGGTAATTGTTTGGAAATAGCTTCAGACAGTCATCAGTATGACCGGATTTACTGTGGAGCTGGAGTCCAGAAAGACCATGAAAACTACATGAAAATTTTATTGAAAGTTGGAGGCATTTTAGTAATGCCTATAGAAGATCAGGTGACTTAGTGACAATTTCCCCTTTTTATCTTCTGCTATGAGAAATATATAATTTAAGGAATGCTTTTCAATCTGTATTTGACTAAGTTAATGTTCAACTAACGATACCTTGATTTGGTGTATTGTTGCAGTTAAGCAGATACTAATCTTTTTAATGAAGTCTTGAACCTTTTTCCCTTAAATTTGTATGAAGGCATCAATATCCTGCTTTTAACAGTCTGTTTCGTACTATTTCCTGTGTGTTATACCAGCCTCGGAACTGCTTTGATATCTCCCTGCCACACAGACATTTTCAGTCAGTATTTCAAAATAAAGAAACCACCTCTAAACCAGGAGAATTGATTTCAAAGAATACAAAATAACTATGATTAGTGGGACATTGTAAGGGGAGGAAAAAAATGAAGGGAAAATACTACTTTATTCCCAGCAGTTTTCAGTGTTGCTTTTCTATGTTACATATAACGCTTTTCAGACAGGAGCATATTATTTTAATAATACTTCGCACTTTTATCACTTTTCATCCTTAGACCTCAAAAGGCTTCTCAATGGTAAGTATTATTCTCCCTGTTTTACTTATAGGGAAATTGAGAAAGGTACATCATGTGACTTAAGTTGATGTCCTCCTAAATACAGATAATTACTGAAGTGCTTGTTGATAAGCATGTTAGTTACTTTACTTTCAAAAAAGAATTCTCACGTCATCTATCTGCTTTCTTAAAATACCAAAGAGATTTAAGCGTAGCCTGCATGATTCAGTTCCACAAATAATTTCATTATTTATTCAGTTAAGATACTGTCAGTTGAAATTGATGGAATCCTACCTAAAAGTAGTCACAGTTTAAGAGAGAAATTAAAACTGACTATTTTTACCTTACATACAAATGGGTAGAGGCTTAGAGCATGTAAAGTATGAGGAGCAGCTACAAGATCTGAGATAATCTAGCTTGCAGAAAAACAATGAGGAAATGCTTAATTCCTGTTGTCTTCCTGAAGGGGTGGAGAATTAACCTGATAGACAGGAGTCCAGTTCTTCTCACAGATACACAGCGTGCTGAAAGAGTGTTACAAATTGGCAGCAAGCGAGCTTTCTGCCTGCAAATAAGGAAAGCAGTTTTTCATAGTAAGAATGGTTGAACACTGCAGGAGGTTGCCTAGACAGATGGGGAATCTCAGTCTTGGATCTTTTTTCACTTAATTGGAAAAGCTTCTGATTTAACTTTGTAGTTGGCCCTTTTCAAGGCGGAGGTAGGACTCTGGATGTTGCTTCCAATCTGAAGTATTCTTTGATCTTTTGGAAAAATGAGAAAAAACAAAACTTACCTTAGTTTTTACCTTAGGGCCTTAGTTTTCCGGCTGCATCTCTTCACGTTACCAAAAAGCCTTATTCAGTACTCTAGTGACCAAGTGATATTTCAAGGATTATCAAAGTCCTTTTTGTTCATAAAACAGCCTTAATTTATTAATTTTGAAGCAAAACAAAATAGCACTGTGTTTGAACACCAGTCTGAATAGTATTGAGTATGACAAAATTGTAACCACTGATTTATTTTGGTTTTGTTTTGCAGCTAACACAGATCTTGAGAACAGGACAGAACACATGGGAAAGTAAGAATATCCTTGCTGTTTCATTTGCTCCACTAGTGCAACCAAACAGAAATGACAACGGCAAACATGACACCGTAGGACTGCGTAAGTTTGTATTCCCTCCCTTTGGCTTAAAGGGATGTTACAGTGCCTGAAGTTGGAGGTCTGGAATTTGAGAGGCTCTGCTGTAGAGACGTTCCATTTAGCAAAGCAGTAGCTCACTGATACGTTTTTGTGCTCCTGGTGCATGGTCTGTGTTGCTTCACAGTTAATACTCTGAATTTAAGGGGCAGAATGTTTCCAGCTTGTTTTTCAGCCATGTTTTCCTTTTAGGTTCAGCTTCTCTATTACAGCAGTATAGATAAAATAGGCAGCTAATATGAGGTCCCTCATAGTGCTAACTTTCTCATGGTCTACCAGAGAACATTTTTTTTTCTCTCCCTACTGAAATAGAAAGAAGAGTCTAAACTGGGGGGGTGGTATGATAGAATATTAATAAGCCTGAGTGTGCTTTTATGTCTGTCTGCAATGGATATAGTCATAGTTGGTTTGTTATTAGTCATCGGGATTGGCTTTTTAGCTGCAATGCTTTGAGCAGAGGTAGTGAAGGTATTTAGAAAGTCTGGAAGTACACCTGTTGCCAAGATGGTAAGATAGGATGATAACAGGGAAGGAGAAAAAGCTGATAGAGAAAACCATAGAGTTGAAGTTTTCTGTCAGAGTAGTCAGGGCTAGGAGTAGAATAATACAGAGCTTCGGTAGCACATGGGAAATTAAATAAAGCCAACAAAGAGCCTAAAAGATAACATCTTTTTTCTCCTCTTTTGTTCTGTTGACAACTAACCAAAGTGAACTGTCCCCTTTGCGTGTTTCTTCCCTCCTGTGCAAATGTTTTAACTGTGAAACTGATATAAGCTCTTCAGGAGTCCAGGATGTCCTATCAGCTTGTATTGCCTGTAACTGCTGATCTGGGTTTAATTTTGAGCGTGTGTGAGCTTGTTATGATAGTTACCTTTACATTTTTTATACAAAGTATAGAAGAGCCTTTCCTTTATGTAATCTATTCCTTTGCAGAAACAATTAATTTTGTTTAGTTGAACACTTGTTTTGAGCCCTCAGAAGTAATTTCCTGAAATTAACTTACTAATACAAGATTATTTTTTCCTCTGTTCCATCTGTAATACATAGGTTGTAAAATATCTAACAATGAAATACAGAGGTGGCTAGTCAAACTTTACGATGATTTTATACAGTCTAATTCCCAAGAACAAAAGAGGATTTTCTATCAACATTCCTAAATTTTCAGAGTGAGGAGTGTAGACTGTGGACGTTCAGAGCTGAATGGTTGTACAAGAAAGGTGTTTCCTGTGTTATAATTTCAGAATGATGTTTTAGTGAGAAGAGGAAAAAAATAAGCAAATGTGGTACTGTTCACACTATTTAAAAGAAAAAAGTGTTAGAGACTTACTTGAAGTTGCACTGTAAAATGAGATCAGTGAGAGAGGCTTCTTTCCACTGCTCAGGATGATCTGGTTTTATTTTGAAACTTAAAGAAAAAACATTTGTTGGGTGTGTTGGGCGTACGTGGAAGGGTTTGGGGGTGTAAAAAGCTCAAGAAATAAAATTCTTATCTAATTTTAAAGTAACATTGTCTGTTTGTTTCAAATCCAAAGGCTTATAGTTTATCTTAAAAGTTCAAAGTACTTTAGTGAGCATGCTCCTTCTGAAAACTTTAGCCAGAGGTTGCAGACATCATTGCTAAGTAAACATGGAGTCTATGCCATACTTTGGACAACCCTTGAACGCTTTCTGACACATATGTTGTGTTATGTATAGACTAAAATGAATCTCATATGTAAAATATGTCAGCCCTGCTCAAAGTAGAGTCTTTTTCTTGTAGAAAACTACAGAGGTGGTGTTAAAGGGTTCATTTTATCAATGTAATTATTGGTTAGGATGCCGTTCACTGATAGTAGACAATTGGAAATACATGGACAGTAAATATCCAAAATTTTGCATCCTGTTGCTCTCATTAAAAAATGCTTGAATTTGTTATAATTGGCATACAATCTGCTATTGTGGTTTGGTTCACCTGAACTTATAAACCTGTTCTGGATGGTTAGATAGAGTTTCGTTGTTGAATTTTGAGCTGATTTTATACTAAAGAAATGGGACTTTTTTTTTTTTTTTTTGTTCCCCCCCCCCCCCGGCATGACCTGAAATTACCATTGTCAGTCCGAACATCCCTTCTATCTCAGAGAAATTAATTAGTTTGCAACTGAAGTCATATGTATCTATATATGTAACAATTGATCTTGTTTCAACTACATTGGGAGCTTTTTTAGCTGAATGGATTTTCTGGAAGTATAATTTTTGAAATTATTTCTTCACTAAGTTCTTCCTTCCTGTAGTCCCGATTAATTTTATGGTATTCTGTCCAGGAAGGAAAGTGACAAGAAAGTTGAACGAGCTTCAGCTTCGGTTGGTGTGCTTTCTTTGGTTTTGTTTTCCTTGGAATTAACCATCCATAGCTCATCTAGGACAGGTGTCCAGTAGCCAAGCAGTATTTTTCGTCAGCTGCCTGTCATTGGAAAACATAAAGTTTTGGCTTTTTTCTTACTTGTTGGTTTGGGTTTTTTCCCCTTAGGACTTGAGTAATTTTGATTCCTCTTCTGCAAAGATACAGATGGCTTATCTCATTGGTCACCTGTGAATTAGGCATGTCCCTGCCTCATCAGTTAGATTCAGTAGGAAGTGAGGAAAAGCATGGTGAGCAGAAGAAGAAGGCAGAAGAAAGGCGCTCGCCTAAACGAATGTGGCACAGGTGTAGAAATTGTTCTCCCACAGCAGGATCTTAACAGTGGTAGCAGTAGGTGCTGAGACGTGCCAGGTGCTAAAAAATGACAGTACTTGTTGTATGATTTCTTAAATTTATTTTAGTGATCTGTTCATGCTTTTTACTTTTCTTGCACATCTGTCTAAAGACCTCTGTTTCCTGGACTGTGCCACAGGGTTTGTCAAGGTGATACTATCTAACCTGGTTTCATTTGCATATTGTATCATTCACTAAAATTTCAATTGAATTGTTTTTGAACGTTAGTCTCACTGCCTTGCAGCTAGTTTGGGGTTTTTTGCTAGAGGGAAATTTCACTTAGTATAACTTACTTTTCTTTCATTTTAGCTCCATGTGCTGTTAGGAACCTCCAGGACCTAGCTCGAATATATATCAGACGCACTCTTAGAAACTTCATAAACGAGGAGATGAAAGCCAAGGGTATTGCTCAGAAGGCTCCTCCGAAACGCAAACGCAGGAGATGTCGCAGACGCAGGATTAACACCTATGTGTTTGTTGGTAATCAGCTCATTCCTCAGCCTCTAGATAGTGAAGAAGATGAAAGAATGGAAGATGATAACAAAGAGGAGGAGGATAAAGATCACAGTGAGGCCTTGAAGCCAGAAGAGCCTCCTCGAAATCTGTTGAGAGAGAAAATTATGAGTCTACCATTACCTGAATCTTTAAAAGCATACTTGACCTATTACAGAGAAAAATAACTTGTTTTAAGTAGAGATAATGCCTACTGATAGTTCCTTTATTCTTGAAAATGTAGCATTTATTAAGAAGTAGGTGGACAAATTATTATTAGTCTTTCATCAAGACTGAAGTACAGCGATAAATGGTAACTTGTCTCTATCTTGTCTTTGCTACAAGGAAGACTTGCATTCGACAGTAGAATCCCTTTTTAAAATTCTATTTTTCTTTAAATTTTGAAAATGCTGTTTTAACTCTGATAGAAATATATATTCCATTATGCAGCACTAATCAATATTTTGCATGGTAAGTCTTTTTTGATCCCTAACAGATTTGTATTGATAAAAGGATGAGTGAAATTTTATATATGCTAAATAATTGGTTAAACATGTGCATCTGACTTGATGAGCAATTTGTCTGTATTTATTACTATTAGGGAAACATTTTAAACATGCAGACACTTAACCCTCTAATGTCCAAATCAGACCCTTTTAAAGTTTATTTTACTATGGCTTTGTTGCAATCATTATTACTATGTTGGTATAGATGTATTCCAACGACACAAGTGCAATAAATGTATACAGACACTGAATGAGCTGGCTTTAGTGAAATACGAAAATTCAAGTTCTGAAATGTCAGATGAACCTGCTACTTCTGCAGTTATCTTTTGCCAAAAGATCTTGAGACAACTAACAGCTTCTCTCAGAGCCTTAAGGAAATACCGTATTGAATAAGAAGCAAAGCAATGCTTACTTCAGCTCTGCTTATACTTAACTCCATTCTACACTGTCAGTATTTCTAACTAGAGGCAATTCCTCATTTGTGGGAAGTATAGGGCAGTACATTTTGTTTATCTCTAGAGCTCACAGCATTGAGTCAAAAAGTTTGGTAATGCAAGATTGTAATTTAGATTTCAGTCATCTATATTTACTGCTTTTAAGTAGAGGTAGAATTTCAACAAAGTTTAGTTTGTATTGCTTATTGGGATAGCTATAATAGTAGAAGTTAGAATTTGTTCAGCAAATGCACTTTAGTAAGTGAATTTTATACTTAACATGCATCTCCAAGAAGGTAGACTTGTGCCAGCCTATATTTTGTTTCTGAGCATGGCTCTTAGCACAAAAATATTTATAAAATCATATGCATCTTTTGGAAACCTAAGAGTAGCAGTGCAACTGTGGGGACCCACAATAGTGCTGATTTAAATCCGTCAATGATTTTTCCTCTTCTAGTTGTGAAGTTATTTGCAGTTCTCAGTTATAACTTTGCTTTTACCATCTTAATTTCTTCATTCTGTTGTAACATAACCATGAGGGTAAACAGTTTATTAAGAACTTGGCATGATACGTATTAAAAACCACAATCATTGGAAACATGCCTGTTGGACCCAATGAAAAACATTCCTATTGAAATATCCCCCATGATACACTTTATAATACTGGTGACACTTGTTAATTGTGTAAAACAATGAACAAAATAATGGCGTATTTCTAAAGCAGTAAATGTTCCTATTCCAAATATTTGTAACCAACCAGTATTCATATGGTCTAGCAGTCCAATATTGACTTTAAAATACATCAGCATTTTGTTGCATCTGAGAAGGAAGATCAGACACAATCCCATGACTCTGACTTTTTTTGGTGCATTTCATGCTGTAGTCCCTGTTTTTAAGGTACATCATAGTAATGTTTAAATGGAACTTCATGAAGGCCTGTTGTACCAGCATGTGGAGTTACTTTCCGCAATATATTTACCGTATAAGTAAGCAAAAGTATTTGAAATAAATATTCTGATTTTATTTTAAAAGCAGGAAAACCTTATAGGAAATAGTTTTCCAAAATAATGATACTAATAAAGTAATTGTGATGCTTCAGCTATAAGAATTGAACATAATCTTGTTTTAAATGGGTTATTTTAGATGGAGGTTAAATAATCTGAAGTTTGAGATGTTTGTCTCTTCTTTTCTTGGAATCTACATCCATAAGCTCAAGAATGAGATTACTAAGTATTACTTAAGTACTTCAAGGACTTTATACAGGATGCTTTTTGAGAATAAATTTCTGCATTCTTTCATGGATGTATACTCGGAAAAATGGACAGTGGATGACTTGTCATGAATCTTCAGTATGTAAGTTTTTTTTGGAGTCACTGAAAGAGAATGTTTCCTCTGTGTTTTATATGTGGATTTATTTTACACTCTTGGAATTTATATTTACATAAATAAAAAGGTAGAAACGCAAATTAATTAAAATTTAATTTTTGCCATCTCACTTGATGATGGGGACATTGTTGCAATAAAATGGTTTTTTGTGGTTTCTGCTTGCTTGAATTTCTGTGTTTCTGTGGAAGTATTTTCAGTTATTTGGAAATTCAGGTACCAGTTGTTTCATAATTAGCTCAGTAATCTCTTAATAAAGGCTGTTCTTGAATTTCAGAAGTATATATTCTCACTACATTTGAATTTTTGCAAAGGTTGAAAGATGAGATGTTATTCATGACACAGGGAAAGCTATTTTGGCCCCAGCACTACGTCTGAAGTACTCGAGTGGAGAGTTTCCTCTGGAGAGCCCAGAAGCTAAACTTGAGCTATATACTGAAGAACATTTCCATGGTGTGGTTTTCTTTTTTATAAATATTGAGGGGTTGGTGGTTTTTTTTGTTTTTTTTTTTATCCTCAACTGAGCAGTTATCTGGGTCAAAATAAATAAGGAAAACTTGAAGGTAAGAGCCGCAAGGGTGGTGAGCAACCAGTGAGTCACACTTCCTACTGCAAGTCCTTGATGAAGGTTTATTTTATTGCCAGTTAGAGGAACGATTCAGGATGGGTTGGGTAGGCTGATGGGCAGTGTTATAATTGTGTCACTGTAAGGAAGGATGTGATGAATTCGAACTTCACAGGGGTTTCTCTTCTTTGATCTGGAGCAGTACCGAAGAGCAGTGCAGTCTTTTCAAAAGACCTGAATTTTTAATCCCATGTCATTCAGGACAAACTGAGCAGGTGCCTCCCAAAAACTTGAAAAGAGCAGTTTTCATTGCAATGAGCCTGAACAGCTGTGCTTGGCTGAGCACTCTGTTGCTTGTTCAGGTGCAGGCAACTTAAGTCTGTTTTCTTTTTTTTTAATCCTGTATTTTTTTTCTCTGAAGTACTTTTTAAAATGCATGTTTGCCTGTCAATTTGAAAACAAATAGGGAATGTAATGAAATCTGCTATGTTCTGATTAAAGCTGTTTTAGCTCATTAAATATTTATCCATATGTCCTCAAGAGTGTCTCCTCCTGTCATTCATGTAACTGAGTAAAACTGAAGGCTTTGTGTGATTTACTAATTAATTATAAAAGATAAAGGAGTGGTGCTCTATGTTCTTCTTAGAGGTGTATATGCTGAACTTCACTTTAATGAGCTGCTACTGATTTTGACAACACTTGAATCATGTATGAGGTGTTTTCTATAAACTTGTTCTGAGAAGGTCATCGGAGTGTAACTGGAACAGTGAGGCTTTAAAGGTGTGTGTTTCTTGAGATGCTTTAGTAAAACAACTTCAGTAAAATATAGGTGACTGGCTTGATTAGTTCCTGTCTCTCTCTTGCTTCTGTAGCTTCACAGTGTACATGTCTACTTGTTGAATTACTCTGTTCAAGTAAAGCTCGCTTGTTTAGCCACAAGGCTTGCACCATGTTTATGGTCAGTATGGAAGCAGGAATCTAACGCTGATTTGTCAGTGCTTTTCAGCATGATGGTAACATTTTCTTTCTAGAGTTTTCTGATTGTCATCCTTTGTATTCTGTGATGCTTTAAAGAGTATTGTCAGGGGAGCAAAGAGAACTTGCACATCCCTGTTAAAGCTCTGTCCTCTTCTACTGCAAGCAAGGAGTCTATGTAATACCTTGCCAGGATATTTTGCAAAATACTTTGTGCTGGAGAGAAGAAAAAGCACTGCATTATTTTCTCTCACTTCATGCATTCATGACTAACCATGATTTTAGGATAAAGAGAGAACAGAGAGCAAAACTATAGGTATCAGTATACACTAAATGCTGGTTGTTGGTTTTTTTTATAAGCATTTCCTTTCCATTTTGGTAGCCTTTTTATCCTGGCTGGAAAATAATTCATTAGGGTTTCTAGCTGCTCTGCTGTTTACTTGACTGCACTCAACAGATGATCTCAACAAACTGAAAAATGTTCCTTGCAGGCAAATAGACATGAAGAGTTAAACTGCAGTTCTTTATTACAGTAATACAATCAAATTTGTAGCACATGCTCTTCATTTCTAATCCTCCTCTCGGAGTTATGCTCAGTCTCCCTTTGTGTCCCTTGAGTTTTAAATCCATAGCTTGCAACTGCTTGAGAGGGTAACACAGAGTTCTGTGCCTCTGCCATCTTCTGTGGGCAGAATATTTTGTTCACGGTGATGGTTCCTTCTTACCCTCCTGGGAACACCTTGGGAGTCATTTGTGGGTTGGATAATGTGCTTTTTGCATCTTCATTCGTTGTTCTGCATCTCCGGCTTGTATTCAAGTTATTTGTATATGATAATTCTGCATATGTTAGATACTATATTTCATTGTCTCTGAGACCAGTTTTATCAGGTTTTGGGTCTGCATATTTTTAAAACTGGCTTATTCTAGAGCTGTGCATAGCTCTGGAATCTCCAGTACCAAGGGTGGCCCACACCTGGATCCCTTTGCTGATCCACTTTTCTGCTCTCAAACCAGGGCTGCATTTTCTGCACTACAGCATTGTGTGAGAATGATAAATAGCTTGTTCTTACAACAATAGTGACATGCTACTCTTACCTATATAAAACTGGCCTTGTGGCACACAAGCGTGAAAGAGTGAAAGGTTACCTATTGACAACAGGTCAGCCAGAGAGACTGAAGTGCTTGTCCTGCCATGGGCAATGTCAGTGCCGTACATACGAGACAGAGCTACACAAGCATGAAAACAAGCTTTCATACCTCGACTCTGTGATCGAAAAGCATTTTTTTTCAGGGCTGGAACAGGAGCAGGGATAAAGAGAGACGGATAATTTGTATGGGGGAAGTTACTGGTAAATAAATGGTAGTGACAGATCAGTTTATATCATGAAATTAGCTGCAAGTTTTGATTCCTCTTTAAAAATGTTTCATTTCTGCCATTTACCAGGTCTGTACAATCCATAGTCTTTGTATATGTTAGCTTGAAAGGAGATTTTGCTCCATGTTTTAATCACTTTAAATACCTGGTTTAAATCTTTCTAACCTTATTGTTTGTCTTGGCCTTCAGATTGTCCCTTTACTAAATGGCACAGTGTGATTTTGTGCTGTAGTCAGTAAAAGCAACCCTCTAAAGCACTACTTTTGTACTCTTTGCTCCACATCTAACAATCTCTTCAGCTGACTTTCCATAATCTGTTAACAGTAGTGCCCTTTTTAGATCAACAGCCTACAAAACGAAGTTTGTTATTTGTGGCACTTTGCTTGTTTTAGCTTGTCTCTCTCAAAACTTGATGTGTCTATTTTCTACACAGTCAAAAGTGGCACATCCTTAAAAAATGCTTTTTTACCTTGCTGAAGAATTTTATGTAAAACGTTGTGTGTAATCAAGGACACCAGAAGAGGGCAGCATTGCCTTTCGGGAGCAAAGGCTGGGCGCTGGCAACTGTTAGGAAAGACCAAAAAAATCTACATTGATGTTTTTATAGTGAAATATTTATTTGAGTAATTGCTTAGATACAAACACATATTTGTAAAATGTAGAGTCCGTCTCAGAAGAGTCTTTATGATTTGTCCAAATAATTTTCTGAAATTCCTGTGTTAGGTGTATGGTATAAGTGGTTGTCTTCTGGGTTGTGCTTTAATGCAATCCGAGACCTTTCCAGAATTGTTGTTGTGGATAAAGCCTTTCTTTCATAACTATTCAAGGTACCACACTGTAAAAGGGTCAGTAAGGGTTTGCCTAGCTGTGTAATTGGGCATTCGATGTCTTCAGCTGCCAAAGTTATTTTGGACTTCATCCTAATGCTTACTTGAGACCTTTTGTTGAGAACTGGGCATCTGGGCACATGAGGAAAGCACGGCTATGCAGAAAACTGCTGTGGCTGACACACCCCATGCCTGTGCATGACTTACAGATGTGTAATGCAGTAGCTGCTGTTCAGTGTTGCTTGGAGCAGAGGCATAGGCTGGGAGGCCAGAGTTGTGAAACAAATACACATTATATGTTCTGAAGCCTGTGGCACTATAGCCTGGCCCCTGCAGGACATTTCTGAGAGAAAGAGGTGAAGGAACCTGAAGGAAAGTGCCTCAGAGCTGTGCTTGCTGCTCTGCTGCCCAGGGCCCTAGCAAGACTTTTGTGTCCCTTCCAGATACTCAAGCTATGCCACAAACAGATCCCAGCCCTACCTTCAGCATTTGCAGCACCAACCAACCTCACTGTCCAGGAAACTGACAGCTTTTCAGTCCCGAGAGTTTATAGGCTCTGACAGTTTCTGATTTACTTTCTGAAAATTGGGCAAAATACAAAATGGTGGCCAAAAAAAGAAGTATCACATTTAAGGCACAAACCATATCTATCATACTGTTTCCACAGCTTGATCTCAGTTTTGCTAATGAGGCCAGTGCTGAGATGAGCATTGGCAAAAATCTTGCTCAGATGTAGTTTCAACTTTTCATTGTGACACGTGCCCCGTGAT
>VWZT01004908.1:438849-451019 GCA_013397055.1 Pachycephala philippinensis | reverse complement strand
GGGCATGTTTCATTTATAACACAATGAAAGCAGAATTTCAGAGTTAAAGTCTGAAAAACCAGCGATCCTTGCTTGGAGCCACATCTAATGTAATTTCCTACTGAGGATGCAGTTTGCCAGTTTGGGAGAATTCCCACATCCTACCATGCATAAGTGCTCATGGTCTTTAAAGTGTTCCCTTTCCTTTTCCAATGGTGATGAAAGACAGCCAGCAGATGACAGAGCAGGTGGACACTGTCAACAGTAGATCCTAAATCTGTGTGGTTCGAAGAAAGAGAGAGAGAAGATGGATGGATAAAAAAGGAAGATAAGAGCCTTAAATGAAAAAAAAAGAGAGAGAAACCAAGGACAAACACAGGAGAATAAGTAGATCATGAAATGTTGAATGCCAGAGTAAGCAAAAAGAATTTATATCCTCTCCATTGGTCCATCTTCCCAGCTTCTGGACCCAGGTTTTAGGGCTTTCATATCAAAATTTTAATTTTTTGTGAATGATTAAAATGGAGAAATTCATCTCACCCCACTGTTGACATTGATAAGGTAGAAGGCTTCACCAGCACTAGTCACCTGTTTCCCCTCTCGACAGTGAAGAGAAATGGGCATTTTTAAGGCGTGATTCATCTGACCTATTTTAGGCATTTACATCAGCAGGAGACAAATTGTGGCATGGAAGTGCCTGCTTTTCTCCATTGCCTGGACCTTTCTCACATTACTGCTTCATGCACAAGCAGCTACAATAGATCAGATTACTTAGCTCCTTAGTACCTTTGCATTTAAACTATTTGGTGGCTTGTAATAGTTGACTGTGAGTAGCTGAGGGTTTTGGCTCATTGTCAGCATTTCTCGAAGTTGGTAGAGGCCCCAGCTATTTTTTAATCTTCCATTCTCTGGGCAAAATGAAGCACTGACAATAAAGGTATGTTTCAGGTACACCGAAACATTTTACACATTCTAAAGAAAACCCTTTGGTTTTAACTTTTATCAACTCTTAAAAACATTATTATGGCACTTCTAAAATATATTAAAAAATCAAATATTTTTAAAATTGAGGAGACATTCTACTGTCCTTTGAAATATCTTCTTTGTTCTTTGAAACTGTTTGGCAAATTTGACTTAATTTTGGCTGGGCTTAAAAAGTATTTTTGGCTAGTAAAAGATTTGGAGAGGAAGAAAAAAAAATGACCAGCTCTAATGGCCAGATTAATCACGCCTTTCTATTTTTTCCAAGCTTGATCCTTTTTCTGCAAAGCTCTCAGTTGTATGTCTGTGAAATGATTGCTTGCCCTCACTGCGAGCCGTGGCCAAGTGCTGGGCACCAATTTGCCTGTGCAGGAGCTGGCAGCCAGGCTGGCTGCAGAATGGCTGTGTGGAGCAGCCCAGAGCCCTGCCAGGCAGGGTGCTAATTGCAGGCTGGCAGAGGGCAGCAGAGCTGGGAGGAGGACGGGGGTGTTCAGTGCTTGGAAAAAGCAGATTCAGTGAGTTACTTTGAAGTAGCAATGAACCATCCCCTCGTCTCCTGTACTTGCGGTACGGTTTGGATTGTTGCTGGGATGTGTGACACCTGTAGCTGATGCTCAGAAGGAAAGCCTACAATTCCTTCCCTTAGAAGGGAGCAAATGTTGTGCTGGGGCAATGGCAGTGGGTTGGGAACAGGAGGAAGCTGTGGGAGTGCAGTGAGAATCCCAGATTGTGGTCCAAGCACACAGCGAGGAGGAAGCACGTTTGGTGTTAAACCAGGCAGAAAGATACACCAGCGAAGGGCCATATGACAGAGTTTAGACAAAGAAAAATACAGAGAAGTGATTTGTCTCCACTAGCAGCTGCCTGCTCTGAAAAACGAAGCATCTTTATTTCCCAAATGCCAGCATGACAATGTGGGGCATTTATTTCTATTTATTCTGATCCTAATATTCTTTGGGAAGCCACCTCTATTTGTGCCTTTGCAAACAGGACTGAGATGTCATTCTTTTGCCCATATTTTCGCCTCTAACTGTATCTGCCAGGTAAATACCATAACGACTCATTCTTTGCGTTGAATCTTGGGCTTCCCCAGTTTTGCTGGCACTCAAGTGTTATTAGCGTAATGTATTTTTAGTGAACTCTGTCAGCAGAGCACTGTATGGCTAATCAAGCACTCATTGGGGATAAATGGTAGACTTAATATTCTTATCAGGCTACTGGGGCTTAGAAGTTACCGACCCTTGTTCCACTTATATCAAAGCCACTTACAATGCTACCAGCTTGTAGCAAATTCATTTTCTGTTCATGTCTGATTGCCTATGATGGTGCCTAGGAACAGAAAACAGAAAATGGGAAATGGAAAGGAATGAAGGCCCCTGTTGCCCGAGGCCTTAATGCGATTGCAAGATATTGATCACATTGGATACTTCAGCCTAATCCTCACAGTTTCATAGGCTTTGCAAAAAATGTTTCTCATAAGCACATTCTCAATTACATTTCAACCTTACTGATTCAGAAACACTATTCTTTAAGAGGATCTATTTAATAGCAGTAGTAGCTGCCAATTAAACTAGGGATTTTATTAATTTTCTCAAGTATTTAATCTTGTCTGCTGTTCTTGTGAAAGTTGGATGGTCTAGGGCAAGGTAATGCCATGGATCAAACCTAGGAATTGCTTCCCTCCGGTGCTCTGCCTTTTCCCTAGGAAAGATCAGGGCTGATTGCAAGGGCAGTGATATCTGCCCAAGCACTGAAATTCTCCCTGTGGTGCCTGCTGTGTCCGGCTACATTTTCTCATTTCTGTGAGTTTCCCCAGCCCTGCCACAGTTTCCCCATTCCTGTGATTTCTGCTGCAGCGCTGGCTGGGCTCCTGGGCCCAGCAGCACAGCACAAGGGCTCCTGCAGCCCCTCCTTATCAGTGTCACTGGCCACATCACCTTTACTGGTCTCTGTGTTGGGCAATAGATTTGGCATGAGATTCAGTTTTCCTCTGAGAAGAGAAACCACAGTAAAAGGCAAAGCAAGTAATTCTTTTTCATACTAAAATGAAGAATACTAAAGGAAGGAGGCCTTGTGCAGGCTGACACAAGCACAGAGATCACTAAAAAAAAATCACTTGGGACAGCCGTTAGAAATAGTATAAAAATGGGAAAAACAAGTGCCTCACTTGTTCTATAATTTTGCTTTTATTTCTGGTTCTTTTTCCTGTTTGTTTTGGATTGGTTGGTTGAGTTTTTTTTCTTTTGTGATGTTTTTTTGTTTACTTATTGGGACACAAAAGGAACCACAGTTTTCTATGGATTTTAGGCCTATTGGATGTTGTTCAGAATTTTTCTGTGGCAGATCCAGAACCTCTGCTGCCTTTCTGGATGGGATATGTGTTTGTGCATCTGTGTGAGTGAGTTTCTGTGTATTTTTGGTCATGCACATGTGTGCAATGTGTGTGTGTGCCTTCATATATGTCTGTATCTATGCCTTTGTGTGTCTGCCCAGGTTTGTGCACAATTCTCTGAGTGTTTTCCAAAACCTGGGCTCTGTCCTTGCAGCTACTTGTGCTGGATAACAGCAGCTCACATTGATAATCTCTGCTAATGTCTTGCCACCTACTCTCCACAATATGATTTCGCTGTGCTCCAAAGTCAATCTTTAAGTTTATCTGAGCTTCGGTGAAATTTAAACCCATACATTTTGCAGAGAAAATGGTTCTAGAAGCAAATATTTCAGATGTGTCATGATTTTTTCATGAGACCTTTCTAAAATCAGTTAATTGGTCACCAGTGACTTAAGGTAGGTAACACAGGCTAGAGGACACTACACACATTTCTGCTGCAGACTCTGGATGTTTCTGCTTTGTCCTAAGCAAATCTAATATTAAAAAGACTGGCAAATTTTCAAATATTGATTGTGTTGCTGGTGAATGTAAGTTTGACTCTCCTAAAGAGAAGTCATTCCTTTGAAGGATGGGAGAAGCACAGCAGTTATTGTCCAGTTAGCTTTTATCCAGCACTATTTGCTGCTGTTTGTTATACAGTAATCAAATAAATGTCCTAGTGCTCTGAAGATAAGGATACTTCAGGAGAAATCTTAAAGATTTCTGAGAATTAAAGAGACAAAAGTATACACTTGTAAAGTGTTTTGTTTTAGGATTATTACTTCATCTGATCTTTGTCTTGGTTTACGTAAGTGAAATCATTTCTATATATTTTAAACCTGATATTTTCTTGGAAGTGAAAAAAATTAAATGACCTTAGTTAAAATGAATATTTTAAGTTAGCAGTGAATACTTAATGAGATTTATCAATGCCACAGTAAAGGTATTTCATTTCTTTAGATCAATCTTTTTTGAGTGATCTCCACCAGACAAACTAGCAAAACTGTTCCAAACTACTCTCAGTAAGTCACCACAGGATAAACAAGTTACAGATTCAGGGACTTTGAAATAACTATATACATGCTACTATCCAAATAAGTCAGGTAACCTACTCCTCACATTTTTTGTAGGGCAAACATTTGCAAACTGAAAACTTGAGAAATTTCAGTGGGGTAGCCAACACACCTTGAATGCCTAGTCAAGCTTACTGCACAGTAACATGTGTCTGTAACTAATCAGAAAATTTAATTTTTTTCATTTTAACACTCATTGGTTTTCCGTGTACTGCAGTTGGTATATTATGTTTTGATAGAAGGAATGAATTGATCTTCTCTTCTCTTCTCTTCTCTTCTCTTCTCTTCTCTTCTCTTCTTTTCCCTTTGAGTCTGTAGTGCTGATAGACATAAGAAAATGCATTCATAGTATAGGTTCAAGAATCATGATCTCAGAAAGCTAAAAAATATTTAGAATAGCTGGAGTGTTGTTTAGCTATTCTGTTTCATCAGCATTGATCTTTTAGAAGCAGCAATATTTCTCACAAAAACAGCTTTCCCTTACTGATTAAGTGACATTTGGGGAACAAAGATAATAATTTCTAACAAACGTACCATGCCTTCTATGCAAATGATTCCTTAGCTTTTCACCAGTTTTATGCTGCATGGTGGTACAAAGATCTACAGAAACCATTTCCTAAGGTAAAGGCCAAAAATAAACTCAGACATTTATACCTCCTTTTCAAAAGACTGCAGCTTTGCATTCGTTGTTGAAGCACCTGTGGCTCCTGTTGACTGTGGTAGCAGCAGCTGCCCCCCTGGGGAAAGGAGGGAAGTTTTGTGTACATATAAAACCACTGCTCTCCAGTCCTGAGTGAAATCTTGTGGCTGCTTGAAGGAGTCATGGAGGACTCATTAAACATATTGAAAAAAAAGAGTTTTAGTATGCTGCAAAGTGGGTGTTGGCTGCCAGCTGCCCTTGCAGGAGGTTGCTGGTCTCTGCCTGTGCAGGGGAATTCCATCCCAGAGCCAGGTACCAGCAGGACCAGCCTCCACCCTCTCTACACACTTTGGCACGAGATTCTATTCCCCCTCCACATCTTGGGCTGCAAGTCACCCCCAGGGATCAACTGTACCTGCAACTATGATGGGATTTCTTATCTTCAAAGCACTGCAACATCCTAAATTTATTTCTAGAGGCAAACCCTTATGCTTAGTCACATCTTCCTGAGCATATTTGCCAGAGGTTTATTGTTCCCTTTCATGGCAGGTGAAGCATTCAGAACATAACTAGAAGTAATTATCTTTCATCTTTAAAGCATTCATTATAAATCTGTTTCCAAATCATTCTTACCTTTCTTCCTAAAGTGTGTTGCATTAAATTTTTTACCCACTCTTTCCCCTCAGATAGCATTAAAAACAAATTAAAAATATTTCCTGATATTTCAAATGCAAAATTCATAAAATGTAAAGCAACTGGGTTTAGTTTATAATTTTTGGTGAACCACAGCTTTTCTATAAAGACTGGATATGATGACTCAAGAGTGCAGCTTGCAGATTGGGTAAATAGCTGCTTGGGCTGGAGCCTTTCTTCATTTTCAGGGACTTCTATTTGTTTGTCATTAGCATATATCACTTCAGGAAGATATCCTGCAATTCCCAGGCAAGGAGAAATATGCCATTTCTTCATAAGCATGAGAAAATGCGACAACAAAGCCACCTGAACACATGCATTAAGTCTTTCCCCGTCTTTCCCTAAGCAGCAGTTTTCAGGAAAATGATGTTTTACAGATTGTACACAAAGAAATATCTTTCAAAATGGTTGTCGTCTTCCATTTTCAACAACAAAAGTGATGTCACCAACTTCCTTTCAGGAGGTTATTTTAGAAGGACAGGAAATTTTGCTATTTTCCTTTTGTGATACTCTCCTGGAGAAGAGATTATGCAACCACTCCTGCTGATTGGCTGATTAGCTATTAAAAGTGACAGCAAAAAATTATTGTTTCAGTAAGGGTCACATTGCAGGAAGACACAAGAATTTGGACTGAAATGTTTTCCAGTGAGGTAACGTGACCACTAAGAGCAGAGGGTTTGGGCATATGTGTGTTCAAACATGCACATTCCTGCAGAGTGGAAAAAACATGGTGAAAGCAATGGGAAGGTTAAAGCAGACAAGAAAATTAAAGACAAGATTTGGGAATTTATATTTGCTCATGCCTTCCACCTTTGGAAAAGGGGTTGGAGTTTTTTTGTGGTATTTAATAGGGCCGCTTTAAGAAATTTGGCTTTGTTTTTTTTTTTTTTTTTTTTTTTGTTTGTTTGTTTGTTTTTTTGTTTTTTTTTTAATGTTCAATTTTATGAATAATAAAACAACACAACCATTGCAAGCTTGCTCTGTAATTTGAGCCACGCTAAATCTTTGGTGTAGAATATGTGACAATTTTTGGTTTAGAGAATAGATTTTAATGAACACGTTTACCTGTAAATCTTCCAACAAAAATTGTTCTTCATTCAAAATGAGTGAAAAGTTGGTAGGAGAGATTTTTGTATGTCTTGTGTATGATAAAAGGATTGAATTCCAACGTTAGATTGCACATAAAGCTTCAACTGGCACCTCCACAATGCATGTCCTAAATTCTGTTTGATGTGTATATCAATGTCCTTCAAATACCACAAGCTAAGAAAACCACTGCAAGCTGCCAGGTTTTAAAATTGCCTAGTGCTGGCTGACTGATTAAAGCTACCTTGTCTCTCCGCTGCTATCATTTATGCTATTTAAAACTTAGTCCCTTTTTCACTCCCTGTTTTCAGTGCTATTATCCATCTATCCTGTTTGACTGGGAAATAATCAACATGAGAAATTCCTTTCATGGCAGATGGGTGGTTTTTTTTCTTTTTCAACTATTGCTGTGAGTATCAAGAAGACTTGGCAGTGGATTTTATTTGTGCTTGAAAGGATGATGTATACAGCTCTATTCATATATTTCATATATGTTAATTCTTACTGTTGTTAGCCAGACTTTATGTTCTGTAAATGGAATATTTAACTAGAAACAAAACATTTAAACAGAAAACAAAGGATTATAAAGAACCAAGTTGTAATCAAATGGAATATTAGGCAGAATGTAAGGCAAGTCACACAACTGTAACTGATGGAAAATATTCTTTTGTATATGGAAAGAAAAGGTCGCAAATAAACATTTAAAGATACATATTTAAGTATAAAATGGGGTAATGTTGCATATGAATCTTTTCATTTAATAGGCATTTAGAGATTTTGACACTTACCATGATGTGGGAGGTTGAAATGTGCATTCATCACAAATATTGCCCTGTTCTCAAACACCAGAGTAGGCTTCAAATGTGGCCACATCTTGCATCTCTTAGGAGCCATCCCTCCAATTACAGCCTTGCTAACTTAAAAAAAATGACAAGTAGGCAGCCTGGTTAACACATTTGAAATAACGTCACAGTGCACATGAAATATCACAGAGAGAAGCATAGAGTCACATGGACAAATACTCCATGGAAGTCTGTGTTTGTGGTTTTTAAGGGTGAACTTCAGCAGACCAAGGGAGTTGTTCATGTTAGGTTGTAGCTGCTGGGAGTTCTGGTTAAGATTAAATGCTCTTACTATTCAAGTTACCAAAGAGAAAATATTCTTACATAGCATTTATGTTAGAGGTAATGGGTAGGAGGGCCAATTCTTTAGCAACAGTTTAATAATGTTGAAATCATATTCTGGAATATTTTGATGAGCTCACATAAGGGCATTCCTTAAGATTCATGATTCATAGCTGGTATTTTACTGGTATTTTTAGAGAAGAATTTAGCCCAGCATGTATTTTCAATTCCAGTGTCTTGTAACATTCATTGTTGTACATACTTCTTCTTGCCATGTTTGGTTTTTTGGTTTTATTTGGTTTTATAAAGTCACCATCAGTAACATATCAGCCAGAGACCTCAGATGTATGGGTCTTAGAAAAAAACCCCAGTCTTTTTAACCTTACCTACATAAAGTATTACAAATCAAAACCAATGATGAAAAAACATCATTATGAAAAAACGATGAGCCTCCAAAGACTCCTTACTGTATGAAATTAATTGCAATCTCCACAACAACCCTTCACTGAAGGAAGTTCATTTTAAACTTACCTTCTGTGAACTTTTCATGCACTCAAACAGATGAACTTCTGAGGGAAAAGGCGTGAGATGAGGTTAACAAGAGAGGGAGTGAAAGTGGTCCATGAATGGGCCTGTATGTTAGAAGGTTACTCACAATACGGAAAATGTTAAAAAGCTGTCTAAAGTCCAAAGAAATGTTTCTTTTGCTCTGTGCAACTGATGAAAAAGACACTAAAGCCGCAAACTTGATATGCAACAACAGTAGAATGCATCTCTAAATATATGAAAGGCACTGGGCTGAAACTGGACAAAGCCTTTCACAAGTCTCACCTTTCAGTTTATTCCCAAGGGGATTGCCGTTTCAGAAACTGAAAGATACTTTTCCATATTAAAAAGCCTTTTTTTAACTAGCGTCTTAGTTTATTGTTGACTCATTCAAGTGGCACCCAATAGAGCAACTGAATTTTATTTGGAAACCCACTTAGGGCTTAACAGTTTTGGCAGTATAACTTTCCTCTGGCTTTGGGAGATTTTTCTACAGCTTTTTGCCATGTAAATGTGCCCACTGAGTGATTCAGTGAGAAATTTCCATGAGAATGCACCCTGACAGCAAGAGCCATAGCTATGCCCCAGCATACACTTTCACACAGGATGGGCTGAAAAGCTTTCTGGGAATCACTAAGCATGCAAACTGATTATTTAAACCTTTTCCTTTCTGCATAAGATTCTCAAGGTGAGCATTTGTTTCTAAGTATACCTTGTCAGTTTTAGCCACTGGTGGTTTGAAGCCATTTTCCCACTGATATTGTCTTGATTGATACACACTTAGAGCTTTTCCCACATAGAACTTCAATGACATTTTCTCTACTGCTCATGATTGTCATACTTTGTTCTTAAACAGTAGGAAGTCTGTGGTTTTATTTCCTCCAAGATAGCAGCCTTTCTGTCATTTATGTGTAGGTCTGAAAAGTTTCTTTTACACTGTCTGGTAGTTAATAGAGACCTGTTTCTTCTAGTTGATTAATTTTGCCATGCTTTTGAGAAGCTAAATACTGTTTGAATCTTATGTAGTTTGAGAGTATATGTATTTTTAGAGTTAGCTGCAGTTTCACTTCCTTCTTGATGCCTGGTATATCCTAGTTTTATCTTGCTGCATAGAACCACTTACATGAGTAAAGTTTTCATAGGTGGGAGTTTTGGATGCTGACTCCTTTGGGAACAGGCGGCCTTGGATATAATTGTGTGAGGAGGGATGGGGAGCTGGAAGAACTGACAGAATGAACCTCCTGAGAACTACTGAATGCCGGGGACAGAACTGAACATTTTATTTGGGATCAGAGTGGGTTGTCTGGAATGTGATAGAGAAATTTGTTTTGAAACCGACTGATTAAGAAAAAGGGGTTTTGTTAAGGATCCTTTGAATAGTAAATTTGGGGGTTGGGCTAGCAGAGTTTGGGGGAGAACGGCAGCGTTATTTAGCATTTCATAATTAGGAGGAAATAAGTGACATTGACTGGGCAGCAATTTGTTGGCTATGGTATATCAACTTATGATGAAACAAAATTTTTTGTTTGTTTTGCATGGGAATGGTTTGCCAGCAGGAAACAATCAGCATAAACTCAAGAGCCAGGTATTTCAGGTAGTCTTCAGGTGAAGATAAATAAGGCAAACAAATATATATATGATTTTTTTCTGACTGCAGAATAATTCATTTTGCTATTTGTTCTTCTAGAAAGCTGTACTTTTTCTGCCACTCCTGATGGTTTTCCTGCTGTTTTTTTCCCTGTCAGAATCCCTTAGCCAAACCTGTATCCAGGTGTGTGGCCTGTATTTTATGTAACATGGCTACTGACGTAACTCTACGCTTGTATATGTGTTAAAAATACTTCAAATGCAAACAATATGTTAAAAACACACGCCTAACCTACTTGAGACTGAGAAGGTAACAGTAACACTTTGGAATGCCGAAGAACATTCTGTAATATGAGAAGGAGGAGACCTTCTACAGTATATTCCTTTCAATATAATTCAGGCATAACGCAAAGGTGTCTGTCTATTCTCAGGAGATCAGGATTTAGATATGTTTGGTTCAAGTGTTTCTCTTCTCAACCATTTTTGCACATCATTCATGTAAATCTTAAAAGGTTTTCAGCCAAGCATGAATGTCCTCTTTGTTATTGTTGCTGAAATCACTGCAGCAATGTTCAACAAAGTAATGCCTGCCTGAAAGTCACTTGAAGTGTTTTCACTTAACCTTGTAGGAACCACAGTTTGAATCCTATATGCATGAATTTCAAATTTGTACTCCAAGGTCTGATTATACTCACTTTAAATGATTCTTCAGTCCTTTATAGGAATGGAGTTAGTATTTGGATTCAAGTACAGAAACTAAACTCCGTGTGCAGTTCAGACATGTTTGGATCCTTTGTTTTTTTATTTGGTTAATGTCCACTTCTTACAGCACTGACTTCCAATTCTAATTTGTCACCTAACTTGATTTCGAGAAATTGTTTCCACAAACATAATTATTAGATGAGTGACATGTTTACACTGCTCAAAGTATCTGTCAAAATGTGATGTCGTGATAACAGTAAGGCCAGAGAGCTTTGTGAGACAAAATTAGATATTTTATGGTGTTTTTGAGAGCGGTCACAAAGGCACCCTGTGACATTGTATATTTGCTTTGTGGGGGTTTTATTTGTTTGTTTGTGTGTTTGTTTAGTTTGGTTTGGTTTGGCTTTTTTTTTGAGGAGAAATAAAACCCTCCTGTGCTTCCAGGCATAAAACACAAAACACAGGCTAGAGGAAGCTTTGTCTAAGGCAAGTCATTCTGTTTCCCAGCTTTTAGCCTCAGAAACTGGCCAATGCTAGAGAGGGGTTCCCTGGCACCCAGTCCAAGAGGGGCCATTGATATGTCAGTTAATTTCTTATTCTGAATATTAGTTGTACAGCTAAGGAGAAAGACTCTCATTTATGTTTGCTTCTAATACTAAAAAAAAATACAGAAAATATGTGATACTTTTTTCTGGAGAACTTTTTTACAATAGTTGTTGCCAAACCACACAACTAATAAATAAGCAAAGGAAAAGAAACATCCTGTTAATGAAAAGCTGTGCTGCAAAATGTCACCAAAATAATGCCTCAGCAATGATGAATTTTGTAGTACCATGTCCAAGGACATAAATTTTGCTTTCAACATTTGCAGATTATTTGGATGCTCTCATTTCCATTGTGACTTTAGTATTCTCATTGTTATCACTTCTGTTTGATTGTTGATGTTTTGTAAAAAAAACCAAGTCTTTAAAACGGGCTTTATTTCAACTGTGTTTTGCTGTCATACTGACAAGGAACCATTTTTTGGGTTTTTTTTAATAACAGAAGCTCAATTTCTGTGCATTGACAGAATAGTAGGATGTTGAGAGCATTACTATGCCAGGACATATTCAAAAGAATTTAATGAAACCTTAAACTGAAAAAGGATTGCCAGTTGGGTTTTGAAGTTTGGTTCTTCTGCCCTCCCTGGATTTTTCAATCATTGTCTTTGCAACATTTATTTTGTTTAGTACTGTCCCTAGGTGGTTAATCAGCTCACCTTCCTGCCCTCTGCACTCTCTTCCAGTGACATTTGGCTTCAAACCAATCTTTATCTCCAGTGGTAAATTACCCAATTTTGTGTATTTGCCTAGGTCTACCCTTTTTTTTTTTTTTTTTTTTTTTTTTTT
>VWZT01004908.1:300538-438843 GCA_013397055.1 Pachycephala philippinensis | reverse complement strand
TTTGCTTTTTCTTTTCCTTTTGTCCAATGAGCCCCAAAGAAAAAAATTTAGTTCCTTCTCTCACTGATGCCTGTGGTAGCATATTCCTGCCCCTGTGATTTTCAATCCAGGAAATGAAGATTAGTTTGATGCTTTTCTTTATATCACCAAGCTGTTTAGCAGAAACTGATACTTTCTGATTTTCTGTTGCTCCAGCCAGAGGTATTTGCATAATCAAAATTTACTTTGGGTAGATCTCATAATAATAAATTCAAAATGTCTTTATTTCCTAATTTGAAGGGGCAATGATTTTTTAATAACACATGTAAAAATAGTGTACGTTGTAAGAGATAATTTTGTAATCATTATTAAATTCCTAGTTACTCAACAGTTTGTGAGATTTTATAGACCAGTTGTAAATTCGTTTAATAAATCAGTAGATTTACTTAGGTTAATAAGTCATAAACCAGAGTGTAATTGTTAGAGGTATTTTACTGTGTTGCTGTCTCAGAATGACAGAATGGGTCAGGTTGGAAGGGACCACAGTGGGTCATCTGGTCCCACCTCCCTGCTCCAGCAGGGTCATCCCAGAGCACATGGCACAGGATTGCATCCAGATGGTTCTGGAATATCTCCTGAGGGAGACTCCCCACCCTCCCTGGGTGATCTGTTCCAGTGCCCAGTCACTGAACAGTGAAGAAGTTCTTCCTCATGTTCAGGTGGAACTTCCTGGGCATCTGTTTCTGCCCACGGCCTCTTGTCTTATTAATTGGCACATATAGTTTTCCTCTATGAAAAATAAAATACTACAACTAAATAAATCTCTGCTGAGAGTATTTTGTGAAGCCTTGATATGCTAAATACCGTGTGTTCTTTATTTTGCAGTTTGAGTATTGTTTCCTGAGTATGGTGGATCTGCCATGGGAAATTCACTGTACAGAAGGGTGGAAGAGGAAGAAGTTTGGGTAGCTTGGTATGTGCATGAATGAAGTTGGTTGCATCTAAGGATCAAATCCACAAAAGAGGTCAAGGAGAGGTTTATTGTGGAGAAGAAAGCAAAGAGAACATTTGGAAGAGTACAGTTATGTTCAGATCTCTCAGACCATATCCCACTTCAGGGAAGTAGCAGGTGGACCTTCTTACCTACTTTGTGTGGGCCCTTTCCATCCTTTATGTCATTTCTACTTCAGCAGCATCTGAAGACCTTCAGATTCAGTAGCAGCCGCACTCTGCGAGCTCTTGATGAGCCACTGGACAACTGTTTCTCATAAACCTTGGCCCTGTAAAGCAGAGTGTTTGCCCAGACTCCTTGAACATGCAGACCTCAGTGATTTTAATGGAGCTGCTAGCCTAGAGAAACAGGCACTGTACATGAGTTCTGACAGGTGGACAGAAAGGACTGGGGATGAAGAACAGCAGAGGAAAGGCAAAATAACATGCCCATATAATGCAGTGTATGTCTTCATAGCTATCTAAAAGTAACAGCAGAAGTAATTACAAAACTAACATCAACTTATACAGACAAACCTGAACTATCTTCAAGCTAGAAATCTTGGACAGTGATTACTTTGCCTCTGTTTCCCTCATATTCCTTTAAAATAAGACCAAGACAACACTTCTTGGCTGTTCATAATGGGAAGTCTTGTACCATCTGATGGCTATTATGTGATTCAAATGATATTGCATTGTCTGGGACAGCAATTGTAAGAGATCACTGTACATTCGAGTTTAACGTTATATGACCTCAAACAGCTTTCAGCAAAAGCAGCAGAATCTGTAAAGACAGATTCCACACCAGAAAGAGAGTAAACAAACAGAGTACCAGAGCACAGTGGTTCATATAACCATGGCATCTTGTCGCATCTTCATCAAAACTAAAAGAGCTACAGAGGAAAAAAGCCAAGGAAAGACAACCCTTATGAAAAATAAGAGCAGCAATAAGAAAGCAGACTGAAAAAAATGAAGCATTCTTTAAAATAAACTGCAGCACAGATGTATATACAGAGGGTAGAAGAGATGTGACACACAGGCTTTTAAGAAATAGAAAAGGAATAACAAATGTGCAGTGTTTTGCCCTCAACAAATTAATTTGTCAGGAGCTTGAAGAGTTCTCATGTTTGGTGGGGGTTTTTTTGTTGCTTTTGGGTTTTTTGTTTTGGAAAGAAGGTTGTTTTCACAGAATTCACTATGTGTGCATAACAAGTCATTTAAATCAATGTTGTACACTGTCTTTAGGCAATTATTTTCTCTGCTATTTGTCAAAGGTAAGAAGTAAATTCCAAGCAGTTTTGAACTGCTATTTTGTTGTAATTATCTTTCCCTTTTAAAAAGATACTGTGATTTATGATGCAAAATGAGCGCTTCAGGGTTACTTTCTGGCATTCATTATGTCAAAGAAAGAAACAATTAAAACCCAGGTACATAAGAGAGTGGTAGATGCAAGAGTGTGCAGCGCTGCCTGAAATTAATTTGAAAACTGAAGATTTATTAAATGCACTTCGTGTACTTGAGGGCAGCATTAGATCTATTGGCTGCCATCTGAGTACAATGCCTGCCTCTGCTAAAAATTTTAAACTTTGCTCACATTTTTTGAGAGATTTTGTAGCAGTGTGTGTGTCTGTGAGCAGTGTCTGTGTGTACACATGCACGTATGTGTGCTCTGCTCTCTGCCAGGGAGCCAGGGATCAGATTCCTAGGATACAAGGAGGTTAATGGTGCTCCACTAAGTGTGGCTCAGGGGGAACAACATTAATATTGTTGTCCAGAGACGTGAAAAAATGTGCAGCAATAAGAGATATCTTAAAAGTAGTAATTGAATCCCCTCTTAGGGTTATGTTTTCTGAGTTTCTCTGTTTGGAAGGCAGCAGCTGTGTGATTTCCATTAGTATCCCGTAAGAATTTTTACAGCTTCTGGACTACTGCTACCATAAATCCCACTGGAAATGCTTTAACTGTACCTGTCATCAGCATCTTAGCCTATAATATCCATACTAATTTGTTTTCCCCACTTGACATATCTTCTCTGGAATTCCTGGTACATGGAACCACTGTACAGGGCAGTCTTACAAAAAATTAAGGAGGCCACAAACTTCCTTTCATTGCCTTTACTTAAATATTAGCATATTTGCCAATTTGGAGCTTGGGGGCATGAATTTAGTAATGAAATTATTATAATTTTAAAAAAATTTTATTTCAGAATAAGGTTTGTTGTGGATTTTTTGTTTGCTTGTTAGTTAAAGAGATGAGAACAAATAATAGTTTGAAAACTACTTTTTTCTGAACTCTTTACATATTAGGAACATGGGGAAATATTCAAAAAGATTAGTTTTAGTCATTAAGAGACTAAACTGTAATTTGCAAAAGATCTTCTAGGGACAGGTGGGAACAAATAAAAGCAAGCCCTATTTTGACTGAAAGAAGGATCCTCTCTCTCTTTGGCACTCCCACTCTCTTTTTCTTGCCATTGAATAGAGAGTTATCTTAGGAAGCTCTTGTCTCCAAAAATGTAATTAATTACTTATTGAAGATGACCTTGCCTCAAGTGGTGGGGTATGACCCAGAGAATTCTGAATCTGACTGAATTATTCTGTTATTCCATTTTGATCTAACTTCGCTGAGAGTAGGGGTTGTGATGTTCCTAGTGATGATGGTCTCCATTCTGTATTCTACCTCAGCCTTCCAAACTTCTGTGATTTAGGAGAGAAACTTATTGTTTAAATATGCTGGTCAAAAATAGCACAATATTTTTCTGCTGGCAAGTACCCTGAAGATGTTTTGGATAATTTGGAAAGCAGTCAAAAGTAAGTACATGTGCATTTCAAACATCATCATGATCCCTTCTCCACACAAGTCATCACTCAAATAATTTTGTGCACTTCTGTACATCTTATCGTTAATTTTTGATGGGTACAGTTGGTAGCCTGCACATTTCTGCACACTTGAATCCATTACTAATCAGTATATATTCACTGATTATACAAGCTGCTTTTCATAAACTCCAGGACAGCTGATGACATCAAAATGAAGCAAAGCATTTCATTTTGATGTCAGCTGTCCTGCCACAGCTTATTGGATTGGTGTTCTGTGCTTGTCTACGCTGGGCTTCTTTTTGTCCAAGTTTTAGTATTCTCTGATTTTCCTTATTTAGAAGGGTATCAGCAGCAGAGTGGTGCCAGAAGTCACACTGGTCCCCAATGCACTCCATATTCTAAGCTCAAAGAAGCGTATTACTTTATTAATTCTAATAAATTTGGGTCAAATGTTTGTCTTACCTTGTCAGCATGTTGGATACAAGAAAAAGACTGTTAAATTCAATTATATCAGACTTCCATATTGGTGATATAGAATTTGTATCTGCTTTTAAAGCACTGAGTGCAGGCAAAATAACTCACATCCTTCTCCTCAATTAATATTTGATTGACTGATTTCCGCATTCCGAACTTTGGTTAAGGGATCCTGTGTTTCACGTAGATGGAGTTGCTTAGGGAAGAGATTATTTTCATTGTAATTGAGGTCAGTAATGTGTTGGTTTGGGGGGTTTTTTTGCATTATGTGACCAAGAATCTGAAGAGAATAGGCTGCCATCCATAAGGCAGCACAACTTTTCTTTCTATTGTTGGAACTCGCCACATACAATTTATGTGTTTGATATTATTTTTTGCAATAGATCTCAACCAAAATACATAAGGCAATATACTAGGAAGAAGCATTTTGACATTATATCAAAATATTTCTCTCTTCCTATGCCATTTAAGCATAGATGACCAAGCTGCCTCTATAAATATTTTGTTGAGCACATTCTGAATGAGAATATTAGCCATGCTGCTGGATGACATACAGATGGTTAGTGAGCCCTATTGCTCTATTCTCTGTTCTTATAATTTTCTTGGGTTTTGTACCACATTTTTCAGTGCTTTTCCAATATTTGCAGTCCCTATGGAATGTGTCCAGGTGAGTGTATTAATTCCACTTTTTTTCATACTCCTCTCTTGCCTCTACTCTGAGTAACAGAGTAGCACTTCAAGCACCACTTCATGCTTGTGCATGTCTGTCTGCAACTCAGCCAATACTTCAGAAATCCTTTATCTTTCCAGATTTTTTCCTGACTAAAGATAGATTTTGCACTATGTTGCTCCACCTTGGTCTTTTCATAGCCTGTTACACTTAGACTTTGGCTTGAGGCTTTGTCTTTCTCCTGAGATACTGTCTTATGCCATGGATCATAAATCTCCATCTTGATATAGCCACCAACTCCTGATTGAGAATGGCTTCTTACCAATTTGAATCTCTTTTTTTTTTTTAACGTATGGTTCAAGAAAACAATTTAAACAAATACTCTTAATTCTATTTTCTTTGATAAGACGTACACCTCTTCTTTTGTGAACATGATTGAATTTAAACTATACCATCTCACACCACTAGAAAATTTCAGAGGCAGATAGTCTCTGGGGTTCCCTCCTAATAAAAATTTCTTTCAAATAGAGACTTATCAAAGTTCAGAGAGTATGAAACTACAGAAGTCCCTAGCACAGAAAGACAGAGTTTGTTTTTAATTATTTGGAAATAATTTTAAGTTTTTATGGGTGGAGATATAGAGGATAATTCAAGTAGAAAATGGAAGTTGAAAACTATCCATGTTTACGCAACAATGAAAACTGAGCTTGGATGTCTACTGCCTACAAAAATGAGATTTCCCTCTCAGGTTGTGTCTATATGAGTCTTAAATGAATACCTTTCCTTCACTTTTCTTAACAGATAAGCAGTTCTAGTTCAGGCTGGTAACATTTTATTGCATATCACAAATGGGACCTGGGAAGAAAAAAAGCTGAATACCATTCACTGAAATAATATTTACTTTGTCAGTTTGAATAACATTTGCACTTGCTGCTTCAGTCTTTCTACCAGTATTTGACCTCCATTTCCTCTCCTATCTCTACTGATTATGAGTTATTATTCAAGGTCTAAACACAAAAGTTTATTACTGGTTTTGACCTTGGTCATTCATGTATCTTCTATATCAAGGTCTCACACTTACCTGTCCTCTCATAAATTAAACTGGATTTCATATTTATCAGGCAGTCAGAAATACAGCTACAGCACTACTGGCTCTTGACTTTTGACAGACATTAAATAATCCATAATGAAAAAGGCAAAGTATTTACAGAAAAGACAATATGAAATATGTTCAATTACAGGAGGTCTCAGGTTTTCCACATTTACTTTCTTGATACCTTGCTATGAATTTGATGCAGGCTCTCTTGAACCAAGAAAATGTGTCACTTTCACAGAAACAACATTCTAGTGAGAATACACAAACAGCCAGCCAATCCTCAAAATTCAGGATCAGTTCTATGCTATTGGGAGTAGATTTTCCTGCTGTTGTTATTTCTGGACTTGGAAGTACATTTCCAAGAAGCAGACATCAGCCTTAGAGCTACGGTAAAAACTGTAGCTATTGTACCAACTGGAATAGTCATGGAGCTGTATGGCAGGGGGCCACATGGAAAGAGGGAATAGCTCTGGGAAGTTTTCTAAACTTCTCTTTGAGGATGAAGTGCATGAAAATTTCAAAGTATTCACCCTCAAAGAGAGGATGAAGGCTTCTTAATAAATCTGAGGAAGATGGTTGGGGGAGAGGCATCTGCAGAAAGACAGGCACGTAAACCCAGACGTTTTCAGACAGGTCTGTACTCCACGGGTGCACTGTCCCCTCCAGGTGTCCAGTGTTTGGGTACCAGTCTGGCCACTGGTTTGAGCTCACCCAGGCAGAGGAAGCTGGGAGTCTAAGTCGTCTCTCATTCTGTTGCATAGTGTGTGAGAGGCCCCAGGAACAAAACTCCTTCCTCTGCCTTTCGTTCTGGGCTCCCAGCTCCTGAAGTGGGAGAGAAACATCTAAGCAATATTGAGCAATTAGATTTGGAAATTGGCATTATTTGTCAAACAAAATTTTTGTGTCAGCTTTACAGAAGCAGCTTCACTCCTTGATATATGAAGGAAGATTTTGCAGTTGGTGGTTTCTCAGGACAGGAGACAGCTCTTCTGCTCTACTTGCAATGTGCAAGAAACGTACTCATTAAGGCTTATCCTGAAAAATCACCCACCCTCTTTTTGAAGTTTCATACAACGGGCTTGTAATGTTCATGTGAATGATTGAAAGCCATCTTTTGAGCATGCTAATGCGATTTCATACATTAAATTGTCTCTTAATAGCAGTAAAACCGTGTTTTTTCTCATGCAGGGTTTATACATTTGCTTTAATAATTATAAGAGCAGGCCATTTCCTAGATAATTGCAAACATTCACAAGTCACATTTAAGTTTATGCATAAGGATGTTATAGGTACTGTAAATTTCATGCTTTATGAAAGGTTCAGTCTGATACGTATCTTTTATGCACAGCCATTGATTGATGTGCCAGAGACTAATAAATTTTGTCTGAAGACTTTCACTGCAATTTGATTCCCATTCATTTGCATACGACTTCATTTTCTGAGCAGTGTGAGAGTGCAACTATTTCTCAGTAGCATTAAACTGACCTAAATCTGACATGGAGAGATTACTCCTGGGAGGTGACAGAGCAGAGATATATAAGCACCACTGATAGTAGTGAGAGGACTCAGGCCTATCTCTGTGTGGTACAACTGATTTTGCAGATAATACAACACCACCCAAAGAACGAGGTATAATTTGGCTATTCTAAAATTAGAGAATATTTTTATTTTACTCTCTGAATTCTGATGCTATTTCCAGCTGTAAAGATGTGTTGTGGTATAGTTTATGAAGTACTCAGATGCTAAACTAAAGATCAGATCAAAAAAGCTACACAGGGCAATTAATATTTCTGATTTTAAAAAAGGGTTTGTCAGAGTACAGTAAATAAATCCTAGAGACATGTATTGGGCAATAACGATAAAAGAGGTCTTGAATAATTGCTGATCATGTGAATGCTGCGACAAACAAATCATAGAGGAAAAGTGAAAATATGACCATGCAAATTAGACTGTGTCATATAATTTATGTCAAAATACCAGAAATTTTCACCAGAATTTTGTATTATTACTTTCTAGAATTTAAATGCTTCATACTAAGATCTTAATAATGTGTTAAAATTGGTTTTATTGCAATTATTTATTGGGGGGGGAAATTGGCAAAAACGTCTTTCAGACACCTAGTTTTAAGTTGGTTTGACTAGGCTGACTCCTGCAATCCAGAAAGAGATAGAGGTAACAAATGAGAGAATTCTCCAAAAGTTATTTCACCACATTTATATTAGGCCTAGGATACTTCAGCAGGTAAAAATCTCATGTGACTCCACTGAATGTGCTCAGACAGTACATTTAGAAAGACTATTTATTTTAGTAGATTTTCTCCTCACTGGAAACAACCCAGTGATATCTGCCATGGTCCAAAATACTTTTTTATACAGAAAAGCTCCAGAGAGGATAGCAACGATAATATAAGAACCCAGTTTATTAATATAATAATATGTAAATTGTCTGATTTATTAGAAAGAAGTTAAAAGTTGGTATAAAAAGTGATGGAAAGTAAATTACTTTGATAAGAAGATCCTTATAACTCACTTATGACTCATTCTGGAAACAGTATCTTTGGTAAATATATGAAGAACAACAAATGATTAAATTGTCATTTAAATACAAGCATTCTTTAGGGTAAGCCCATATTTTTGCAGAGAAGCTAGTTTATAACTACTGGCAAATATCTATTCCTTACTTTTATTTGTTGAGGTTTTCTTCTTTCTTTTTCCTCCCAATAGTTACATATAACATTCTTAAGATTTGGATAATTCAGTTGTCAAATTTCAATATCAAAGTTAAAAAATAAGGCCTCTGTTCATGTTTATTGAATGTTATCAGGCTGGAACTGGGCAGGTTTTGGGCAACTACTGTAATTTCATTGTGAGGATCAATTCACCTTTGTCCATTGTCATGATGGACAGGAGGTTAGTTAATGTTAATGTAGTAGTTTTATTAAAGGAAACTATGTTAAATTATCTGAAATATTCATGTTCATCCCACTGCAGTTTAATTTGTAACATCACTTGGTTCTGTTCACACAACTGCTGAAGCTGTAGCTCATTTTCTTTGCTAGTTTAATTTTTATCTGTAACAAGCAGCCACCCCTCACCTTGCCAGACTGTGCACTGATTTATGTATGTTCCTGCCCCTCCAGTTCTGAATGAGAACAACCAATGTTTTTAGCAAAGAAAATTCTCTCTGCCTTGTCCTTCCTAAAAACATTGTAGCCAGTATTTTTGGGGTTTTTTTTCACATTGCAACCATACAACTGTTCTTACTGGCTTTCAGCACAGCAAGCTAGAACAGATCACCTCTCTACAAGGAGAATTTCCAGTTCTTTGTGCTTATTACCTTGATGTTTAGAAACAATGAATAAGCAATTAATTTCCTTGTTCTTTTCCACCTCTATACAACCCCCATGTATCACCTTGAGTCTGACACATATTTGTCTTCCCTCCCACCACCATAGTTAGCAGGTGATGTTTAAGGATAAAACCAGGAAATGTAGGACAGAAACCATCTTACGAAGCATAAATTGTGGCAAGTATGGACCGCGTGATTACTGCAAAGAATCTGAAGGACAAACCTATGAGAATAAATCCTCTTCCTGTGGTTTTTTTTTTGCCAGGACCACATTTTCCTTTGCAGGCTGAAAAACAGGGAAGAAATATGGTGGTGGTTTATTTACCAGCTTCATCAGAGGAGGTATTGCAGCTCTGGTTCTTGGGCTCTCAGGTGCCCTGAGCATCAGTGGGGTACATGAGCAGTGACACTGTGGTCACTATAAATGCACTACACAGTCACTCACGTGGGAAAATCTGGCCCAAGGTTCAGAAACCACTGAGATGTTCTGTTCCTTATTGGAGGAATATGTTATGGGCACGATTTAATGTAATTTGTTTAGAGTCTGGCCCTGTTTTCCTGCATTGGAAAGCCATTGTGACTACAGTAAAGAAATAGGCAAGGAGGCAGCACCTCCTCTGGTGCCAGGTGGGACAACCCGGAGATCCAAGGAAACATCAGGAATATATGGAGAAACCCAGAACAAAAAAAAAAAAAACCAAACAAAAAGCTGGTATCATTTTCTAGAGCAGAAAAGGCTTCATTTAACACACTGCTTGCAAACAGAACATTACTTTATGACAAAAATACCTGCTTGAAAGCTGAGTAGGAAAGTGTTGTCTCCAATTTACGCCTAGGACAGGGAGAGGTGACAATAGCTGTCAGAGGTCACAGTGTGTGTGACAGGAGGAGTGCTGTTTTCCTTTGATAGACTATCCTAAGCTGTTAAGAAAAGTGAACCCCAGGAATTCAGTCATCTGATGGAAAGGGATACTAGAAATCCTTACTTTAAACCAGATAACACAGCTCAAATGTCACCCATCGAAGCCTTGCAGTGAAGTGCTCTGAAATGAGATGCAGGCCGGGGTTGTTAATAGGAACTATTCAACAAGTGTATTTATGAGAATCATAAATAACTCACAAACAGGAAGGAGGGAGTGAAATTAACCCAATCAGCAATTCATTATGAATTATTTGCTCACTCTTAAAGGAGAATAACAAGGACCAGGGTCTCCTCCAGTCTCTAAAGCAAGGTGAGGTGCAGCCAGTCAGCACAGACAGCCTGAAGAACAGGAGCTGTAACAAGAGCAAGCTCTGTCAGGAACCTATTCCAGTCTGGTTTCCTTGTGTAGGACATAGAGAAAAACCCAGAAAAAGGGTGGAGAAAGGGAGCAAAAAGGGAAAGGTGAAAACAAGCAAACTAGCAAGTAAAATTCAAAATCAGACCAAAGTGTCCATGGAATTATTTTCAATTATTAAGGAGTTTTTTTAAATGAATTTTACCCCTGACATTTTAGTTCAGTGTCCTTTAACTTCATTAACTCCATTAGGAAATGCTCAGTCTAAATATCATTTTGCTTCTTGCTTTTTGGACAGTTGGGCTAAAATTCCTCCAAAATAAATTTGGTGGGTGGGAGATGTTATTTGCTGCATATCTTATAAAAAGTTCTATAAATGTGGTGACAAACTTTTGCTGATATCCAGTTCCATACAAATCCTTGTCTTACCCAGTTTATTCTGCAGAGCTAAATTCAAGTCTCTAGCCAGTTGATTTGGATATTAACCCTTAGCATCGTCTATTCACCAGAGGCCAATGATCCTGAAGCTCAAATAAGCTACTGAGCTGATTTTTAAAAAATCCAACAAACAAAAATACTGGAAGTTGATGAGGACCCTATTTTTTTCTATTTTTCTCCTTACATTAACATAATTAAAAATATTTTCTTCAGTTACTGCCAGCTTCTGAAGAAGATTCCAGTCTTGATATAAAATCAGCAGGAGGTAGAGTGTTCACCGTTTTCACTGCTAATTTTAATTTATTTTTACCTTTCCAGCTAAAAATATATATCGTATATTTTTATTTTCAGTTTCAGCTTTCAGTCATCAATTCCTTCTACATTTCTTTTTATACCTCCAGTAGATTAAAGAATCCTTTGTTCCCTGGTGTTTTTTTCCCCATGCATATGGTTATAAACCATTATCAAATCACCTTTCAATCTTTCTTTTTATAAGCTTAACAAAACGAGTGCTTTAAATTTCTCACTGTAAGTCATTACATCTCCAGCCATTAAATATTTTTAATGGCTCTTTTTAACACCCTCACCAACATCCTTTAAAAATACGGAGACCAGAGCAGCACAGAGCACTGCAATAACAACTACACAGAAGTAAGCTCACCTCCCTCTCCTCCCATGTTTATACACCCATGGATGGCATTAACCCTTTTCCCACAGCTCTGCAAAAAGCCTTTTGGAGTCATATATCTACTGTGACCCCTAAATTCCTTTCAGAGTCACTATTTTCCGAGGCAAACTGCTCCATTCTCTAGGCTTAACTTGTACTTCTCAGTCTGTTATCTGACATTTGGTGAGACAGAATGAAACATGTTTTGATTGAAGGGTACCCATTTGCCAAGTAAAGTAACTCCTGCAGACATCTTTTTTTTTTCCATGCCATCAGTCCTCACCTCTTCTGCAAGATTATCAAAAGTGATTTTTTATTCACTTCCATGTAGTTGCTGTAAATGTTTTCAAAGTTTGCTGTTAAGATCCTTCTCAAATCTCAGGCAATCCAAGCAGGGAGAGGTTGGCTCCACAGGCTAAGAGTGAGCTTTGTTTCAGTCATGTGCAAGTTACCCACTTACAAATGCTCCCAACACATCCCCCAAATGCATCTCTGCTTTCCACACAGCTGAAGGAAGGAAGAAAGAACAGTGTTGACGAAGGAAAAGAGGTGTAGAGAAGTCAGTGGGCTTGCTCACAATTACATTCAAAAGTGAGGAATGGAATTCCCATTTCTGTGTCTTATTATTTGTATGTCTTGCCTAACTAGCTATAACCTGTCTAGAATTTTTGTCCCTTTCTCTGTGTGTTTTCCCTTCTCCTCAGACATGAAAAAAGAAAAAAAAAAATTAAAAAAAAAAAAAAAAATTGCCATCAGTTGGTTCCATCTGTCTGGCTTTCTAAAGGGAATATGTTACCTGAATAAGAATTTACAGTAAGTACTAGCTGTATGCTTAAATTCTGGAAGATGCTTTAAGTAGACTATAGTTACTCCTTCTACCTTTAAAAGAACTTTTTTTTTGTGTTACCTTTAAGGAGAGTTTGGATGCATTTGCTAGTGGTCATTTTTTGACAGTGGTGGGGATTTTTGTGTGTGTTTTGAGTTCTCTGGTCCACAGCAAAATAGACTGGTTTGAATATGAAGCCACCAGAAGTTGTATGGATATACAAGCGTTGCCTGTGCCAGCGTCAGTGTTTTTTCACAAATAAAGAGAATGAGTGCAAAGGTTGTGAGATGGAACATCTGACTCAGAGCCAGGTCTGCTGGGAGATTCATGGACAAAAGGTAGAAAACTTCTGGGGAGGATGAATCATTCAAGGCCAGGAAAGAGGTAGGTCAGCCTCTGAGAAGAGGTCCTAGGGGAAGAAAGGCAGATCCGTCTAAACGATGGTGCAGATATCCCAATGGGATTAGAGTGCCAGGCTCAGAAACAAAGAGGCTAAGATTAGATTTGGTGCTTGTGGTCTCCCCTCCAGTATCGAGTTCATTAAAGCTGCAGGAACTGATTCAGTGTGGGGAGGTTTCCTGACCTCGAGGTCACACAATAAGCTTGTTTCATAAGGCATACACAGTTTCCAGCTCTGCTTTCTCATTCACTTTCTCTCTTGCTCTCCCCTTCCCCACGCTCTTTGTAGCCTCTAGTCCCAGGCTTTCCCTTTGGGACCTTTATCATATCTCACTGTCCTTGTGTCTCAGGCTTTGTCCCACCATCAGTAACCTTGCAGGCCCACACCCTTCTCCCATTGCTTCCCAAGAACCACAGTCCTTTCCACACAGGACTGCCCTTCCCATCACTGTCTCTCCCTGTTTGACCCTGGGATCTTTCCTCTCATCCTGCTGCTCGACTTTATCTTCCCCATATTTGGGAGGCTTCATTCTGCAATCCCCCTGAGCCCTTACCAGGATGGCACTGAGAGCACCAGAACAGACTCTCAGATTTCAGGCATCTGCTGCACCAGGTGTGACCTGAAGTGTCTCAGAAGATGATCCAAAGTCATTCTTATCCCGAGCAGGAGCGTTGCCAGTGTGGATGGTAACTTCTGGGAATATGTAACTGTTAAAGCATTTAACAAGATGTTAAATTCACCTGCCAAGAATGCGTGATTTCCCAAAGATGTATCAGGTTTGACTAGACTTTTACAGGTAAGGCAAATCTCTCACAAAGGCCATTCTATCTCTCTGTCTAATTCCAAATCATGAGAATGTTAATGTTTTAAAATAATAGATTTTCTTTTCAAAAAAAACCCCAACCTTGTGACTTTGTTTTGCCTTGTGCAGAAAAGTTAAGGAAAAGTTTTCTTAAAGGAGTGATAAGATCAGTTTGCCTGACTTGATCTAACTTTGCAGTAACAATTTTGAAACAAGGCAGAAAAAAGTCAATATTTCAGGATAAAATGAGTCACATCTTTTATTCCATATAGCCTTCAATGTAACTAGCTGTTTGAAATTATGCAAGAAACCAGAATTAACACACTTGGCTGCTGAAGAAAAAATAAACCCAGGGCACAAATCAATAGTATTTTCAATAACATCTGTGAAGGCTGACAAATCACAGCTCCACGGCATTCTCCCCAACCCAGTGGTGTAACTTTGTTCCAGTGATGTCTCAGAGGGTCAGTGACTCAAATTTCCTGCAGAAAATAGGCTTTTCTTAGAGCTCTTCTACCCAAACATTGACAGGTCCAAGGCCTGTTCAGTTATTGATATGTGATTTTAACTTCCAAATCTTTATCTCTCATGTAGCAATTCCCCATTTAATGGAGACTGGTTTTTGTCCTCCTGGATTTATCATTGTTCTGTAACAGTGTTTTAACTGCATTTCTAATCTGTTAAATCATATCTTGCAAATGCAATTTATATTGATCTAGAATTCAATTTTTCTTAATTTGGTTTCTGATAGTATTGTATGAAAACATTTGCACAAGCAATTTAGTATGTATTACAAAAGGATGAGGTATCAAGTCTGATATTTCTTTTGTTGAATAGATAAATATCCATTTTATTCTCTTAAATTATCCTAACAATAAAAAAAAAAAATCTGTATTACAAAGGAGCTTTAAAGAATTAGTGGTGGGTAACATTCTTTCTGCAGTTATTTAAAGAATTAGTTGTGGATACCATTCTTTTTGCTGTAGTTATGCTATTGCTTCCTTCTCAATCTAGTTATTTAGAGTATTTACAGATAGCTGTAATTTTAAATATTTAGAGGCTTGATTTACCTGTTCTGATTTTTTACTCTGAATGCTTATGAAGTGACACCTAAACTTCGTTGTATGGCACGTGATACAACATATAAACCCTAACAAATCCCAATCCTAAATCTTTGCATCAGACTACCCATGGAACAAGCAGTAAATTCACAATAAATACATTGATTTCAAAGTGTGTGCTTTGGGCTGGAAGACTTACATGAAAAAACAGTGTTTGGCCTATTGATTTCTGCCAATTATTCGTATTTGCCTATGTGTGATCATTACACCAAACCTGTAGTTTAAACTTTAAAAGAACAATCCTAACAATACAGCTGTTATAAAGCATTAGAGTCTACGAAGTCTCCCAAGTAGTAACTGTGCATTAAACTCACCATTTAAGAAATGCTAGACATGGAAATGAGAGAAATCGGGTGCATTTTCTCAGGTTCACTTAGATAACCAAACAGCCTGAGAGCAAATGGAAACATTGCAGGTGTAGCTTGATCCATGGTGTGGTCTATCAAAGATCTATGGCAGACCACTAACCTAAATTTTTAAAAGTAGGCTGTGCCCGTGGATGTGAAGCAGGAGATTTCTAGGGTAAAGAATGTCCCCCAACTTGTCACCTTGGAGAGCAGTTTGAAAACTGATCCGCTTCCTGTGTTGCTTGCCAAAACAAAAATTAAATCAAATATAACCTTATAAATATCATAGATTTTCCCTTATCACTAACAAGTGCTTAAACAGATATATTTTCTGTAACCAAATTTAACTCTGAGCAGTCAGTAAGTAGAATATATGCAGATTACATAAAGGTCTTTTTTCCAAACTCTGTGACAAAGTTGTTCTGAGGGTCCAAATTCTCAGTATTCTGTTACACTTTTGATTTTCCTTCAGCTGCAGCATATGTGCAACATAGGCCCCCACTATTTTATTTTGATGAGCACAAACCCAGTGCAATGTGAACGACCAGAAATGTGCTTTGTGGATCAAAGTTTGGAAAGCAATAAAAAAGAATTTTAAAGAAGGAGTACCAATTACTGTATCTTCTGATCAAACTTCCATGGTTCAGAATTTCAGAGGCTTATTCCAGTAAACCAGCAAGAGTTTTAAAAATTTGTTTCTCCTGAGATTTAACTGCATCACATTTCCTCTGTGGCTAGAGAAGTTTAGCATCTGAAGGCCAGCTCATTTTTCACCACTCTTACAATTACCAGAAACTGAGGCCCTCAAAACTTGTGAGTCAACACCTTCTCCCAGTGTTTCCTGACAAATTCTAAGATGCACCTGGCTGCCCTTGGCTTGTGGCACCATTCCAGCTTTCAGGGATCATTGGAACAACACAGTTCCTTGTGCTCATGACATCTTCCTGGGGTTTTTCAGTTAAATATTAAGGGCCAGAGCTCTCACCATCTCTATGGCAACTTAGGACACCCTATAGACAAAATTAGCTGCCAGGTTTCCTGTCAAGTTTGACTCTTCAGCAACCGTGCAGCTGGGATGGTGAGAAGTTGCCAGATTGCAGGAAATAATTATAGTAAAATTCCACAAAAATGCAAATATGTAAACCAAAGCTAATTAAAATAGAGAAACGATCATAGTAATTGACCTTTACAGAACTCGTACAGTATGGACGTCAAATGGGAAAATAAGTGCAACCAGGTGATGGTGATGAAACAGTAAATATAATTCCATGGTAACCCTCCCCTTTCCTGCATCTCATTTTAATTCTGCCTAAACACATAACAGACTGTGCTTCAGGGGTCCTTACAGAGAATTAAAGCACAAAATCCTTGTAGGTTTTTTGTCACCTTGGGGTTTTTTGATAGGGTTTTTTATGTGAGGTTTTTTTTTAGGGCGGGTGAGGGTGGAGAGGTGTGTGACTGGGGGGTTTTTTGAGCAGATTAAGGAGAAAATTAGTACCTAAATTCTTTCACAAACAATTGTGAAAGATCTCAGGCTGATTTGAGCTTGCTTCAACTCCAGTTTTTCCTTTCACCTATGCCTTAAACAATCCCTGCCCCTGCCCAGGTTGCTGTGCTTCATTCCTTGGAGTTCACTAAGGCAGCAGAAATCAATCCACATCCTGTTCCCGTTGTTCAGTGAGTTAAAGTGACTCACACAGTGGTCTGTAAGTGGCAAAAGTTGACTGGCAGGACTCTACAGCCTCAGGGGGTGGTGGAAAAGGACCTGGCAGCAAACCATGAGATCACATCTGCTCAATCACAAGGGTTTGCACAAAGAGCCTTTTTTGACAAACTGACTGTAGAAAGAACTCCACAGCCAGAACCTTTGCTTTTCAGCTAAAAGTTGTGTGGTCTTTTTTAGGAAGAATGTAGCAGTGCTCCAGAAACAATCTGGGCCTAACAAAGGAGCTACCCAGGTTTTGACCCCTGGAGATCCCTGTATTGTGTCCTGAAAATTAAGTGGGTCATGTAAGAATTTGCAAGGCTTAACAGCGCTGTTATAAAGCATTACCTACAGTGGGAGTAGAAAAAGAGCAAAATATTAAGTTTCAGGATGTGCCACTTCAACACAAAATGACTGTTCCTCACATCTCTACCTCTTAATACACGAGGGTAGTGAAAACAGTGTGCTGTGAAGAACTTCTCCAGTAAAGTGAAAGGTGAGAAAGAAGTGAGAGAAAATGCTGTCTTGAAAGAGGAATGCTCTAAATACCTTAATAATGAGTGATAAAATCAGAGAATTACATGATACATTCTCTAGCTAGCAGTGTTATTTAGTAGAGATCAAAAAAAATGAAGAAAAGTAAAAGCAAAAAAAAAAAAAGATAAATGTTGTGACTTGGCAAAAAAAACCATACTGAATGAACTTTTTATTAGTTCATCTGTCTTTTCAAGTGATATTTGGTAGTTAAGTGAATGGTGAAAGACACAAGGTCTACAAGGAAAGACTTAGAAAATAATGAAAGGAGGAACAAAGCTACTAAAACTCCACTTAGTTACAGATGAAGATTCGTTTGCAGCAGCAGGGGTCTGCCCTAAGCAATGCTTCCAGAATACGGCCACAAAGCATAAAACCTTAAATGAGCTAACAGGTGGGGAGGAGTACACATTTTGTTATTACTTTAATGTGGGGGAAATAAATTCATGTCTTTAAATGTTAGCATTGCATAGCTGAGTCAATGCCTTTGGAATGACCTGCCTTGTACAGATCTTGTGGATTAACACAATTTAGTAGTCTTAAACATAATTTCTGAAGTCCTAGCTGGATTCATGTATCTTTGTTTAAAGTCATAATCAGGTGAGTTTGTTCTGAATCATCTGTTTACACATGCAGTCTCTGGACTTCTGGCTTTTGTAGCAAAAAACCCCACCATAATTTAAAAATACCATCTTTTTTTTTTTTTTTCCTCTTTGCACAGAGGATTAGACTAATAGAAAGTTTATCTTTTTTAAATCAACAAGATTTTGTACATTTTTTAAATCATATTAGTCATCAAGGCACTACAGTAAGTTTCTGCAGCGTGTTTTCTGACATGCAGATATTGAGAATTCATGTTTATTTAATTGCAGGGAAAAGAATGTTTTGCCATTTTTCTCTAGGAAAGCAAGAACCAACACAGAAATGCGACAGGCTGTAAATTTGATGAGATGTCTTGTACTGCAATTTTTTATTTATCCTCGTGGGACTCTTTGAGCTTTTCCAGATCTACCTTTTACCACAGAATCGCCTGATGTTCTTCATCAGCTTTTAAAACCAGAATTGTTACAAATGAGAGCTTACAGTGGCAGCCCTGGTTTATTTTATGTGATGCCGCCACATAATAATTGTATTACATAAGTTTGGCAGCATTTCACAGCTGCACTAAGTCATGCTAATGGGAGGTATCCAGTTCCTAATGTTGAAAACTGCTTCTACACAGAAGCTGATTGAATAGGTTTGCTCACTAGCAAAGGCTCACTCATTTATTTCAGTTTTTAAAGGGAGGCCTGACATTATCCAATTTGTATGTCTGATGAAAAGTTTCATTAAAGGGAAGATAAAGTGGTGTGGAATGAAATCTGAGTGTTCACAAAGGGGGAAAAAAAAAAAAAACAAATGAAATTTTCTTTCTACATTATTTTTTCTAACCAAGAGACCAGAAAGAAGAGCCTTCTTAAGTTACAAATTTAAAGTACTTTCAGGTTTATCTGATACCTCTGAGACTCTACCAAATTTTCTTAATCACAAGCCTGTCTCCAAGGGGTTATGTAAAGCTCAGCTGGGGCCAGTGTGGTTAAGCTGAGGTTTAATGAAGAGCTCAGACTCTTCAGGATGGAGGTTGTACAGTAAACCAACAGTTTATAGGGTCCAGGGTGGTCCAACTGGTGCCAAGTGTGCCCCTGGGACTCCTTCCTACTGTTCACAGAAACACAGACACCTCCCTGCCTGTGTGGGGCAAACAGCTGCTCCTTCTGGCCCCCTGCACACCTTCAAACATCTGTCCAGGCAGGGGATCCCCATCCCTGCACCCTCACCCCTCTTTTCCATCAGCCACTATCTGGTTTGCTTGTCCCTGTGGCAGCAGATGCTCCTGCTTCCCAGCTGCACCCAGCATGGATCCTGCCTGTATGTGCATCTGGAGTGAGCACTGGGAAAGCTCTGCACCTGTTCTACTCCCTGTCTCAGAGAAGGCAGTGGCCATGCAGAGCAATTTATAAACCATTTTTGACCTATGTGTGTCTTTTTTATTCTCCACTAGCAGGTAGTGATGGCACCATCACCATTTCAAACCCCAAGTGACTCAGTTTGTGATGTGCTGAGCAGGCTCCAGATGCGAACCTGGCACTGCCTCCTCAGGAAACACAGTGTTACTGCTAAATTCTGCCTGGGCTCACCAAGTAGCTACAGTGACGATGGGTTTTATAATCTTGAAAGTGTCTCAATGCCTGAGATTCCTGCGTCTACAGGCGTCTGCATCTGTGCATGAAGACGAGGGAATCTCAGGCATTGAGACACTTTCAAGATTATAAAACCCACCATCTATGCATGTGGATGGCTCTGGAAGAATGTGGCAGACACAGGAGACTTAAGCACTGGATTAAACATCCTGTGTGCAAATCTCATCATAATGGTTCACTTTGTTTCATGGGAACAGATACCGGATATTAGTACAAGGAAAAGCTAACAGACCTGAGACAACCTTAAGTGTTTAAAACAATAATAAAAAATATATTCAAGTTTATTAATCTACTATAAACCTAGTAATGTGAGTGCTTACCTTCTGTTTTCACTTTCCCAAAGCTGTGCTTTTCTAAACTGAAAGATTCAGGAAGCCTCTGTTGCATTTCCGGGTCTGGAGCTCAGGTTTCAGATCATCCTTCAGGGTAGATTATAGACAAGTCTGGGAGGGCCTAACTTGTGACACAGAAACTTTGCCAGCTTTCATGGTTTTGTGTCAAACACAGCTCATGTACCGTAGGACAGGCAGGAGGAGAACAGTGGGCACAGTACTGCTTCCTGAAAAAGCTTCTCCTTGCTCCTTGGGGAGCCTGAGTCTTCAGCCAAGGGATCAGGGCACTGAAAGATGAAACACAGGGTACAGTCTTTGCCTGCAGCAGTAACTATGAATATTATTAGATAAAATAAATCCTCGGAATAGGAATGGAAATCCAAGCTTTCACTCTTTTCATGAAAATATTTAAACCTTCATGATGGATTGGAATTTAAAATCATCCTTGAACTCAGTGACCACTTCCTAGCACACTCTGCTTTGGCACAGGGTATTTTCTAGCTCCTATTTCGGGAAGAAAAGTCATTTGCCTGAGAACTACCTTTGAAATACTCAGCTTTATGTTGCCAGAGCTCCTTTACAAAACTGCCTGTAGTGGTAACAAGTCTATGCAAGGTCTGATGCATAAGTCAATCTTACAACATTTTATTCACAGTGCAGGAGAGACACAAGAGTAATTTCAAAAGGCATTTGCTGTTTTAATGGAACAAAATATCCAAGTATGGAAAGTGCTATATGAAGGAGACAGCATCTTCCAGCTACACAAAAAAATGAAAATTAAATCTATGTAACCATGATCAAAGGAAAAATATAACTCACTTATAAAGTAAAAAGAATAAAAAGTGCTAACTAGGTTATGGTCTTCAGACCAGGATCAGGTTGAGAGAGGGAAGCTCATGTGTCCAACACCTTTTTAAAGAAATAAAGACTACACAAAAATAAGAACTTTTAACACACCAGAATATTCCCAAGGTTGAATTAAAATATAGTTCACCTTTCAGCATTGTACAAAAGACACTGTTAAAATAAATGGTGCTAATTTAGTGCGAGGGTAAAATGACCTGATTGACAGCTGTGGGGAATTTTGTTCAGAAAACAGTAGTAGAAAGGCAAATTTCCCTACGTTGTCATCATCAATTCACCTTACCTAGAAAGAGCTATCACAGAGGTAATTACTGCGTCAAACCTGCTCGTATTTTTTTATCTTCTTTTGGTCACATGGCTTCTGCCTCACTGGGTTTTAGATTGATACTGTCGAGCTCTTTTCACCTAGTCCAGCAAGCAGGCATCTTATCATGCTGGCCAGGATGCTCTGGGGAGTTGACAGATCCCAGATCAAAAACTGGCATGATGCACTCAATGTGTCTGTGCATGGCCAGAGGTGCAGCACAGCAGCAAAGCAGTTTGTGTGGCCACACACCCGTGCCTATGTCCATGACTGTGTCCATGCTCATGCCCTGCCCGTGTCCTGCTCGTGCATGTGGCTGCTCAGACCAGCACAGCCCCGCTCCAGGGCTGTGCCTGGGCTGGGCCTGGGCCAGGGATGCCCTGGGCTGTCCCTTGTGGATGAGGTGCTGCTGCAAAGGAACCTGGATTGGGTACTCTGAGCCTGTTCCACAGTGTGAGCCGTGGCACAGTACATTGGGGTGATTCCTAAATCAGCCTCCTAAAAGGCGTGCTCCTGGTCCCAGCTGCAAGGCTGACTCTCCTGGCTCTTCCACACCCCTTCAGCTACAGGTCCCGTTGGCTGGAATTAACTGCAGGTGCAAAAACACCATAGCAGCCAAATCCTGAGGAACTGGTTCAGTGGTAATGATGCCTTACGTTTTAACTTATATATTTTTCAAATTCTGTATTCCTAGTGTGTAACTCTGAAGTGTCCTGTAGCCTGTTAATTGCTGTTCTCTCATGCTAAGATAGATATAACAAAGTCTCTCCAGGCGTGCTCTCCAAGGACACCCAGCCCCTCCTAGGCCCAAAATGTGTAACCCAGCATCTTGAGAAGGGGGGCAAGCTGAGGGGAAATTGCATCATTAGCTAAAGTTTAATTGGTGAAATTGGGTTGATATGCAAATGGACCAAAGCTATAAAAGTGTGAAGAACTCGTGACTCGGGGTCCATCTTGGGTGTAGCCTTTGGCCTGCCCAGGGTGCACCTCTGAAGGCCTTTCAAATAAATATCCACCTTTATTCTCTTATTCCTGTGTAGTCTCTGTTTCTAGGTTGGCCTCTTTAGGCATCAGTAAGGTTTGATTTAAGTATTCCCTTTGAATTTGTACTGAGTGCAGGTGTCAAGGAGGAGTGAGGTCTCTGTGAGTACTGGCTGGAGCTGCTCCGTGCCCAACACAGCTGATTCCAGACATCTCCAACTGACCCAGCATGGCAGCCACACAGAAGGGGCTGAAAGTGCCAAACGCAGACAGAGAACAAAAAGAGTCAGAAACAGAAGAGGCAAGGTCAGAGGAGCAGCACGAGGAGGGAGAAGAAGAGGAGAAGGTTCTACCTGGCACCAGACAAGGCACCCACTTCAGCCCATGCAGAAGGCCATTCCCAAAGGAGCTGCTGCCATGCAGAGCCCACACTGGAGCAGGGGAAAGATGTGAGAAGGAGAAAACCTCAGAGAGGAACAGCTGTGTTTGTACTGTGAGCCTCTGGCCTGCCTGCACTGCTCATGTGGTGGAGTCTGGGGAGAACATGTGAAGCCAACCCTGGGAAAAGGAGGGGAAGTGTTGTTTTCNCAGTTTGTGTCTGTCCACAAAGGTAATTGATGTCCCTGTCCTTATCCGAACACAGCAACTGTCTTATTCTTTCTCTTTTCTTCCCCTCATCCCACTGAGTGAGGTAACTGAGCAGCTGGGTGGGATTTTAGCTGTCAGCCAAGGCTAACCCACCACAGTTGTGGGTTTTTTTGGTTGTTTTTTTTTTTTTTTAATGACAATTACTCTAAAATACCTACTTTGGGGGTTTTTTGTTGCTGTTTTTGTTTTGGGGCACTTGCAAATATTCAAATAATTCCAGCTAAAAGAAGACTGCTCTTAGTTTGGGATGTTTTGCATTTGAATAAAAGCATGCCCAAAAAATTGACCCCGATGGATAAAAGAGAAAGTTCTTCAAAGACATTGAGTGAAATTAAGTTACTGAAAATGTTTTGTTAAGCTTTGGATGAGTCCCTTGGGGAAATTTCTAAGCAGAGCTTCTGATGCCTCCATGTTCTCTACAGGTTAAAAGAAAATTTAGAATTGAAGTTAATGCTCTTTGAACCTAAAATCAATACGAACTCAGAATAACACAGCAGTGAAAAAGTGATTTTAATTCAAAACAGAAAGCAGAATGCATCCCTGGTCATTTTAGATTTAGAAAAATTAATTAACTTTGACACAAGTACAAGTGAGCTGGCTCATTGCATGTCTTCCGAAGTCCAAGACAATCTTCTTAACAATCTGCTTAGTATAATTGGAGTAAATGGGGAAATACATTTGAAAATGTCAGAATTGCAATCGATGTAATTGACCAGAAAGGGGTAACAGCTTTGTTACTCCCTTATGCAGCCAATGAAATGTTCTATTTTAATGAGACTATCCCAGAGAGGTTTAAATTTAAAATTATAAAGAATACATTCAGCAGCCTGCAGAAGGTGAGATGGAATTCCATTCAGTTCCTGGAGTTCTCAATGTAGACAGAAGTTTTGATGATAGACTTTGAAAAAAATAAGGTTCTTGTCCCAGTGAGACATTAACTGATCTCAATTACCTTAGAGCTAATCAGTGTTAAGGATGCTGAAAGTTAATAGTTTTTGCTGGAGTACCATGGCTTATCTACATTTCCCTGATACTTGAAAAAAGGTTTTTTCATGTTCTTTGTACTGAAGATTAACCTTGTAAATATTCATGCTTAGGTGAGGAATGGAAATACAGGATGAAGACACATGAAGAGCTCTGACAGTCATGTAGTGAGTTTGAATACAGATTAGAAGAAAACTGTTTCAAAGTGAAAACCAAAGTTTAAAAATCCACAATTCCATCATATAATTTTTTTACCAGAGTTTGCTTGTATTTTGAATAGCTCACATTAATAATTTCAGTTTCAGGAGCAACCCTTGTGCTCCAAGTAAAATTTCTCCTGTTAACTCTTAAGGTGGACTCCTTAATGTCATCTTTATCATAAAGTGTATTGGTTCCTTTGGCTGAAAATGTGCTACTTTTTTGACACTGAATGAGCTAAAAACTCAAAATGAAAATGAAATTTTCCAGTACCACAGAAACAAAAAATTCTGTAATATGAATATCCTTTGGTTCTTTACATATGAACTGTTTGTCAATGTTTGGTGATGTTCTAGTTGTTGCTGTTCCTGTCAGAAGGTAATATTAATCTCAATAATCATATTAATGTTACAAAAACACAGTAAACCCCAGTCTTTCTTCAGCACAGAAATCTTACCAGAGCTGATTTTGTCTTTGTTAGGTTGGGGTTTTTTGGGGTTCTTTAGGGGTAGGTTTTCAGCAGCACAGTATCCAGAAGGATTTTTTTTTCTTGGGTTTATTCTGCAAGCGATCCTCAACTGTTTGCAGCTGCCTACATCTGCTGTGTCTGTGCACTCAGAGATGATCACTGGAAAGAGAATTGCTTCATATGTATATCACAGCTGGAGGACAGTCCGTATGTTCACAACCTCAGTGAGATTTTATCCGGCTGTCAGACCGACAGAGAAAACACTGAGAAGTGGAACAAAATTCATTTCAATATCTATTTTGCCTGTGTGGAGAATGTGATCGAACACAAACATAATTCTCCCCAAAAGCCCAGATATTAATGAAATTAGGACACAGTTTATGAGTAAAGAAAATGAAATAGATACTAATCAGATATTAAAGCATTTGAGTGTTTTCCCTGTGTAATAGATATGGGGACAAATTTTGAAGGCTTTATTCAACCCTTAGCTGAAACAATGAAAGCCATGGACTGCTTCTCTGGAAAGGAAGCAAAGCAAAACCCACAAAAACCTCTATACAAGGATGTCCCCTCAGGCCAGTTTGCACAGCTGGCAACCTACAGGTGTTTAGGTGTGCACAGAAGCAAAAAGATGGGTTGGGTAGAGAACAATTTTGTGGAGACATTACACCTTGCACTGAAATTTCTTAGAACTGAAAATAAAAATGCCTTAATTTGCTCCCCCTCCTGCCTTGTTATACTTCCATAGATATCTTCGTACTGAATGATAACAGTGGAATCCCTTCCCTTCCCTTCCCTTCCTTTCCCTTCCCTTCCCTTCCCTTCCCTTCCCTTCCCTTCCCTTCCCTTCCCTTCCTTCCCTTCTTTTCAGAATTTTGAAACATTTCCAGTTTCAGTGTCATCCACCTCTTCTTTGATCCCACAAGATCACTTTATCAGTCTCACTGTTTAATCCTTCTCCCCAAGTCTGCTTCAGTATCAGAGACTTTCCTGGACTTTGTACAAATTTAGAAAGCTCTTGAAGACTGTAAAGGTATGAAAAACTAAAAAGGTATGGATACAAGGAATTAAAGTTTAAAATAGGATTTCTGAAGTGGAGGTCTGCTAAATTAGTGGTCTTTGATCAGTTATTAACCTGAGTTCAGGAAGAAAATTCATAAAGTTTTGAAATACTGAGTACAAGAAATGAATGTTTGAAATATACTTAGCTGCTGAAACTTTTAAAAGTATAATCCACAGAATAATTTAGAGTATGCCCAATGTCCCTAGTGGCAGTGATGACATTTTAATCTTTGGCAAGATTAAGGAAGCATGCAGGCAAACTTTTGGGATATTTGACTGACTGCCTGACAGCTATTAATCTAACATTTCACAATGCCAACTGAAATTGAATGAAATAATGCTGCAGATCTTTTTCTCCAAGAAATTTCAGAGAGATAGACATAAAAATATAAAAGAAAAGAGAACCACAAAGAAGCTCAACATTTGTATTGCGAAATTTCTTTCCATACAGCCCGACACTCTGTGGAAAAGGTACCTTAACACCACTTCTCATCTGATGAGCTGAGGTGGAGCCTTCTTATTCTAAGCCAGGAAAATCACCAAAGTGTGATTTCCTTTTTTAAATCTGTCTCCTCACGTACCTTACCCCACAGCTGAACCTGCTAGAGACTTCTATTCATGATCACTTACATGTTTTACCAGACTTTTTCCCACTGGCTGCAGGATATAAATTACTGTCTGCCTCCTGGTTCAGTCTAAGTGAAATATCACGTGTGAACAGTGATGGTTAATGATGACCAGATGTCAGCATCTCAAATTCTGACATCTTTCTTAAGAAAAGGTTTGAATACTGACTGACTCTAACATCATTTCCCTCTGTAACTTTGGGCAAACCACTTGTGGCAAAAACCCCACCATAAAACCCAAACAAACAAACAAACAAAACTCCCCTGTACATTAATTTTATCTATCTAGTTTAGACAATCTAGAGTCTGAATTTTCAAAACTTCTAAAGTCCTTATGGAAGCTAGAGGGAAAAGTAAACCTTGGGTACATTTTATAATCATGCCATAAATACTTGAATTTGGTAACGGGCCATCTTAGGTGGAAAAATGAATTGTTGAAGAGCAACACAGGAAGACAGCCAGGTAGTATCCAAAGAACATTTTGCCCAGATTCAAACAATCCAGACACATGTTTTATACCGATTTTGTCGTCTTCTTACAGAAAAAAGCCAGAAAGGAAGTGGGCAGAAGGAAACTGGGCACATGAGTAAAGGGCAGCTCAGGCTTTTCCAAGATAAGGATTGTTCAGATGGACAGACTTGAGACCCTACAGAAATGTTCACTTCAACAGGCAAACACAGAGTTGCTCCCCAGAAGGAATCAGCCAGACTTGAGAGTTAATATTTTCCTGTATCCTGTTTGAAGTGATTCTCTTTGGAAACAGTTCCCAGGAAAAGAAAACAGTTCATCCATCTAGAGAAAAAATTGCCCCCAAGGAAGGGACAATCCCTCAGTTTTCAAGCAAAAAGTGTACTTGGGCTGCACAGAAAGAACGAGATAAGCCAAATTTACCATTGTGCCAACCTCAAGACAGACATTTCACAAAAGAAAAGGGGCCTGCCTAGGGCCTGAGACAGAGCCTGTCCTGCAGAGAGAGCTAACGAGGTGTATTTAGGTGTGACTCTGTATGCTAGATGTTCGTGGTGGATAGTGTGTGCCACTAAAATCAGTATGGTATTTCCATGATTCTATCCCTTTCCTTTTCACCTCTGCATTTTTAAATGAAGACAAGCATCTCTGAATGCATAGGTGGATTTAAAATTGTTTGCCACATAACAAAAGATCTATGAAAACTCCTGATCTTGAATCCAAGAAAAAAGTGGCATCATTATTATGTACTGGCACTCATCATAAGCCGTGAGAATGCTTTTAGCTGAAAATAGTAGCTTGCCTTTTTTGCATAGTGAAGGACCACCAGTATTTCTTATTTGTTTTGTATTGATTTACACATACAAAGTTCTTCTATATCCTTAATAGAAGCAATTATATCCTATTAAGATATTTTAGTCCTGGAACCAAATTTTTACCAGTTCAAATCATTTATACTAAATGCTATATAACTGCTCTGAGTTTTTTTTATTTCCATGTAAACGTCTAATTTCATCCTTCTCAATATATGTGTTGACACTATTGTTATAGTTAAACTAAAATTCCTAATAATCAAAAGCCAGTGATCATAGCAAAGCTTGCTGTTAATAGTTGCCTAGCCATCTAGAATTGTGGTTTGTTATGTTCATCATGCAATGGCATAATGTCATTGTTAGGAAGTTCTTTCCCATATAATTCATTAATTATTTAAGCACTATGGGGTTGTTATTGAAGACCTTTTATAGTGCCGTGTGTAACATAAAGATACTACTACTAAAATAATTTAAGTAAAAAGTAACTCTCACCCTGAAAACAATTTTTCAAGAGGATTTAGTAAGTAAAAGATTATTCAGGAACAAAAAGTCCATTTAGAGTTGCTCAGGTTTGGCTATTTTCCCCAAACACTGAGTCTCGCTTGGAAAGACATATATTTATCTTCAGTCAGTGAAATCTGTAATAAAGAAATTTAGAATAATCAACAAGACAAAAATGTAAAACCTTACAAATAAGCCATCCCATTTCCAGCCACAGAGGATTCAGAAAGCTGAACTGTTGTCCTCTCAGGCATCTGAAACATAGGGAATATTTGATGCAAGGTGTTAAACATCCTTTGCACTGAAAGCCACGGATTGGAAAGAATCCTCAAAACTGAAAGGAAGAGACCACCATTAGGAAAAGAGTAGAGGTTTGAAGGACTGATAATTCCAGAATAATGTCTGTGGTTTCCTCTGCTGAAAGCAACAATTCCTTTTTGAAGAATATCATAAAGTTATGTACCATTCAGGTAAAGTAGTACAGAAAATACCAAAATATGTGATAAAAGACCTAAGAAGGGAGGCAATCATCAGAATACAATCAACTCTGACAATCTCCAATATTGCGCTTTTGCTGTGCTTTTGATCCCACAAATATCACATGTGCATTGGGAATGACCCAAAAGAAAGGGTGTAACTTGGAGTTTACCATGGGCTTGAGGCCAAAATGATGGAAAGTTGTGTAAGCAGTGGCTGGAGAGTCAACGCTTTAACTGGGAGGTTCTGGTCAATAATTGTCTAATCAACAACCTGATTAACACTGCTGTTAACTAAGAAAGCTAAATTCATTCGATTTATCATATTTCAGTTTTTTATTCCAATACCTTCTTCAAATAGAAAACGTGAATAGATTTTGGGAGAAACACAATACAAATGTATTTGTGCCAAAGGACATGATACAGACTAAATGGATTCCTTTGGGTTGAGACTTCAAAGTAATTCCTGAAAGAAATGTAGTCCAACTGAGTCTAAATATAGAACTGTAGCTCTGACCTTTAGATGTGAATTTCTATGCTTTTATTTCAGACTTAACATCCTTGCAAGGGTAGAGCAGCTTGGATATGTTTCAGGGGTCAAAAATAAGAAAAAACTTGCTATCTGGCAATCAAAAAGAGAAGCCAATCAACCCAACAGAGAGTTAAAAATAAATAATGGTGACCAGAAAACATACAGGATTATAGCCAAGGGATACGTGTGCATGAGGTGATCAGGGGACTGTAGATAGCCCAGGGCAACAGGTTTATGTCTTGCCAGCAAGTTGCTTTCAGGTTATATGAAATTGCCATATGATTCTGGTGGAAGTATTGTCCCACCTGATTTACAAGGTTCTCCTGGATGAGAGAAAGGTAAAACGATACTCTGTGGAGATGGAAAAAAACCAAACTGATAATCATTGTTCACTATGATTTTTACTGTGCCGGTGTTTTCTCTTAAGAAGGAGAAGCTAATATGCCTCTCATTTGAAATCTATCTTGTTACAGGCCTTATAATAATAACACATGGACAAAAAAATACCAGTTTCATGGGAAATTGAGTAATTGTAATAACTTATTTTGTTTAAAGAGCTTTTACTATCATTTACATAGGAACTCTACATAGAGCCACTATTTTGTAAATGGCTCTATGCAAGGAAATTCACATTCAGCTGACCAGGGAGAAGATGTAAGGATTAATTAATTTGAATTACAGAACTGAGGGAAAAAAGCTCCTGTCACATCCTCACAGCTGCCTCTTCTCACACTATTTTAAAAGTTAAGTTGAAATAGGGTTACAAGAACTGTTTCTGTGAAGTCAAATAAAAAGCTACTCAGGGTTTCATCCAGCATGGAGGCTTCATGAGCACAATTAAAAAAACCAAACTAGTAGTTTTAAACATTTCGGGTGATTACTTGTTTTAGTACAGGTTTTACAGACTTCACAGAATGTGCAGATTTGCTCTAGTGCTGCTTTTTCTTTCAGAGTGAAGGAACTTCAGATTAATCTCTTAATATAGAAACTCTCTAGAAATTGCTTTACATCAGTTTTGTTCCCCTTGTCTGTTAAGTGCAAACAAATACCCAGATCTGTTATTCTCCTGTGATTTCAGTTGTGTTCTTTGAAATGACGTGCCAACACTGTGAGTGACACATCCATCCTCTGGTAATTTGTCATTGATAGATTATTCTTTAATTAAAGTTTCAAGATGGATTTTCTTGTACTGGGGAAACGCAGCTTTACAGTTTTATCTGGAGGCATAAGGTAACAGTGCAGATCTATAAATAGATGTCATTTAACAGAAAGATAAATAAATACATATTTTTATATATTTATATGCATTCACATCAGTATTTGTAATACCTTTATCTTTGTTAAATACATATAGAGCAATTTTAACCCCCAAATTTAAACACTTTCTTAGACTAAAAACACTGATGCAAATCAATACATGTTTCAGTAGACTGGTGTTGGTGCATGTCTGTTCAACACACTGCTATCTGATCCCATGACTTGTAATGTTAATAACAAAATCAATCAAGTGCCACACAAGTGAATTGAAAGACTACTACGGCCAAATTTGAAAATAGAATTAAGAACCACAAAACTGATTAACACTGCATAACCTTGAGACCACTTGAACTCTGCAAAGGCTGTAATTTTTTATTTAGAGAGAGACTCGTCAAAGTATTTTTAGAGTATGACAGGGTCAAGCTCATCACGAAATAAGGTGGAAGACACACTTATTTAAAAGATGGATGCAGTAAGAGGTATAAGGCCATGATTTACATAAAACAATTTGAACTCATCTCTCTCAAAACAAACCAGCAAACAAACAAGGCTCCAAAACTCCCAAACAAATAAATAAAAAATAGTAAAACAAAGGGAGTGATATAGGTATTTTTCAAAATAAGGGGCTAGGTGACCTAAGAACTGAGAATATGTTGACTCTTTTGAGCTCTGCATTTGCCCAGCCATCCCAGCAGAGCACTTCTTAACAAAGCAACATTTTTCCAGTGAATTCATTTATAATTCTAAAGCAGCTAGGTTTTTCCTGTGGTTTTTTTTTTCCTTGCCTGTTGCAAGGTGATGAGTTGGGAGTGAAAGAACTGGCAGATTTTCTCTTCACAGACAGGTGTGATTTAGGGGTATTGTTTCTATTTTCAGTATCCTGTGACTCACAGAGATTTGGAGTGCAAGGTTTGCACAAAATGTAATGAGTTGAAGCCTTAATAAATATTTACATCTCTAGTGCAAAACTAAATAAACTATGGGTCCAGAGTACTGTAACCTTTCATTAAAAAAAATGTAAACTAGCCCCCACAGGACACGTCAGCTTCTCATACATCATATGAAATCCAACACAAACATTCAGCAGCAGTAGTATGCTTTGCAGCATTTATTAAACTTGCTCCTTTATCCTCCCTCCTTATGATTCTTCTAATAATGTATTATGTGGCAAAAGATTATTGGGTTTGTGTTGGCTTTTTTAATGAAAAAGTCACAAAATATGTGCCATGGAGATATGAGAAAATTACATAGTTGTTAGGAGAGAGTATGGAACCTATAATGCAACACAACATAATTGGTGTGCAAGTTGCCTTCCTTACTGATTTCTGTCAAAATCCTAATTCATATCTCGTTTCTTTCCAGCTTCCTTTGGCAATTTTATACTGCATAGAAAGTGTTCCATTTGTCAAAGGTTAATAAATAACTAGTTAACGAATAACTATAGCATGCTTGTAGTTATCAATAAGTGATTATTTAACATTTAATAATGAACTATTTATTAAAACATATGTTCATCTTTTACTAACATTTTAATTAAAGTCTGCTTTATAAATAATCCCCAAGAAATTACTTATTCCCATTTATGAGGTAGTCTTAACTCTCTAAGGTGTTCATGATTTCCAGAATTCTGCAACCATGCTCACTCTGTTTTGGATATCAAAAATATATTAAATCCGTATTCTTTTGTATGTTCTGCCTGGTTTCCTTTGTCTGCTCACACTTTTCTTTTTCACCATCCTTTTCTGAACATTTGTTGTGCTTCTTCAGCCAAAGACCCCACTTTAATTTATACTGGCCACCTTATCCACAAGTCATTCCATTCTGGTGAGACAATATCTCTTTGCTGGAGACAGAAAAAAAAACATAAAAAAAGAGGGGTGTGGGGGAGGGGGGGTGGGAAAGGAAGAAAATTTAAAATGTGTTTTATATTATTGGACTGTTGCCAGCAGCACAAAATAGCTTATAACCTGGCCTGGTAGAAGTCTGAAAAGGTAGGTAAGCTTCAAGCACAGTTTTACCATCAGAAATAGGCATGAAGACAAATTCATATTCATAAAACATACAAGATCATGCTCAAGATGTTTTAATTCTTTTTCTTTAACCAGGGAGCAGCAATGCTTAAGTTACCCTTTTCTTCATGAAATGTATAATGGTGCTCTTTTAAGACATGCTGCATTGTAATTACTGCTTTGCTACTGCAGTGTACTTCAGGGAATTGTAACTCACTGAACAAAGGTATCTTGCTTTTAGTTGCTGAACAGGCAATTAGCTTTCCCCAAAATGGCATTTTCATATCCCAGCAGCCCCATGAAGCAAGGAAAAAAGTCTATACATCATATCTTGAGCTCTCGTCTGTTTCATAGACTCCGAGGTTCCTTTCACACATGCTGCTGATCTGCGTTTGTCAGTGAAAAATCAGAATAACAAAGCAACATTCCACTCCCTCTTGTCACTTGTCATATCTTTCCACCAAAGGAAATTTGCACTGATCAGCTGTAGCAATTTGGGAGTATTCAGCATAGAAGCTGCCTCCTCTTTTCTATCTTTTACAAGGAAGGTCCTGGGTTGTGTGTGCCTGGGGAGAATTTATCCTGAGTCCTAGCGTTTGATCCTGTACATCCCCAAACTTTCATAGTTTTGAGGGAAGCTTCCTCCATAAGCATTGCTCCTACGAGGGTTTCCTGCAAAACATCAGTGGAGTTTTAGCCCCAAGAAAAAAGAACACTTTAGATTTGTCCCCCCTGAATAAAGCTGAAACTCAGAAAGATTTATTATGACAAAGTAATGGTTAAATCTAGGGGAAAAATATTACAAAAAAGTAGTGCAAAAAAATCCCCAAACCCCATCGTCAACCACCTTTCCTTGCTGTCTCCTAAGATTTCTTGGTGGTATGTCTTGGGAGGGAAAAAAGTCCTCCACACCTGATTCCTACCTTTTAAAACTGACCTCTAAAATGAACGTAGGGAGCTGGTGGCATAGCCTTCTTTACCCCACCTGCTTTGCTTCAGGAGCATCTATGTATTCCTTTCCTTTTCTCTATGGTAAAACCTCCCCTCCTATCCTTCCTTTCTGAGCATCCTTTTCTTCACTTTTTCATGAGATGGTGGCTTTAGATTTATTCTAGATATGTAAAAGTACTAATCATCCTTCCTTGTTCAAGATTGGTATCCAAGACAAATAATGCAGCTGAAGCGAAGAGGATCCCTCATTTTTGTGAAGAGTTTACAGTCCCATGGCATTCCTCAGTCTCACATTCTTCGTGTTTATAGTGACTTTCATACTGAGTTCAATCTTTTCCAGAACTCTCACTGTGGAAGGAATAGGATCATCCCCTATATGAGTGATCTCAGGATTGTCCTGACTTGCCTACACTGTGGACAAAGATTCCTGGGAACTCAGGCTCAACTTTGGCTCATTGACCTTAAGCAGAGCCTAGGCCACAGCTGTGTCCATGCAGCCTTTTGAGAGGAAAAAAGAAAAGCAAAGCTTTGTACTGTGGAACATTTCAGAGGTCTTAAATAAGTTTTCTTCTTGTTGTAAGAGAGTATATTTTTAGTGAGAATTGTCAATCACTGCNTGACTTGCCTACACTGTGGACAAGGATTCCTGGGAACTCAGGCTCAACTTTGGCTCATTGACCTTAAGCAGAGCCTAGGCCACAGCTGTGTCCATGCAGCCTTTTGATGGGGGAAAAAAAAAAAAAAAACAACAAAAAAAACCCCCAAAGCTTTGTATTATGGAACATTTCAGAGGTCTTAAATAAGTTTTCTTCTTGTTGTAAGAGAGTATATTTTTAGTGAGAATTGTCAATCACTGCAACAACCTCCCCAGGGATGTGGTGGACTACCCATCACTGGAGGTCTTCAAGGTGTGGTTGGACAGGACTCCATAATCTGATCTAGGCTCCCTTTCCTATGGAGGACTGGACAAGAGCATCTTTCAAGGTCACTCCCAACCTGGGCTTTTTTATGATTCCATAAATCCATTATTCCATAGGATTCTGTGAGTAGCAGGTCTCTATGAGCTTGCGAAGGGAGAGGTTTTAAGGATTTTGCTTTCCAATTTGGAACATCTACAGCTGTGCACTAGGAGAGGACATGTATAACAGCTACCATATTACCTAAATGGTCCAAACAGAAAATTAAAGTGCTCATCCTCACAGAATAGAAATTTTGACCATGTTTGTATTCAAAAATTAATTTTTTTAGTCCCTCAGCTAACCTTTTTCTGTTCAAAAGGTGAGCTAGTTCCTTTTCGTTATACTAATGCCATTTTTTTCACTCTTTTTGATCTTTAATATTCTCTATGGGACATTCTTGCACATGTGGTTGTATTTTAAGTCCAATGTAATCCATTAGGCCTCATATTTATTCAATTAGTCTCCCACTTGATACATCAGAATACCTGTTATTCTCACTCTCTACAAAGCCAGCTGTGTATGACAGATCATTCCCCATCAGTGACACAGACCCAACTGAAGCAATTCCTACAATTGCCCTACAAATTCATAGCAGCATAATTACTCGAGGCAAATGAAGAAGATCAGCTTCCTGAGTTAACCGGAAAAAATTAGATTTTTTTTTTTTTAATATGGATTATTCCAGGAAATATTTCAGGGGAAAACTGTGATCCTGTCTAACAAAAACAATCATGCCACATTGACAGAAATGTACTGTGTGTGGCTATTCCAGTGTGCTGCCACAGATTTCTGTGAGGCTTGGGTGACAGCAGGCAATTGCCATCAAGAGAGCAGCAACTCCTCTTAGGCTCTCTGCAAAGTGCTGATGTGTCCACAGCCTCGGTGAACAAACAGCTTGCTTTCTGTACAGCTGAAACAAGCTGTGTCAACAAGACAGAATTTGAATTATTACATGCTGCTGTTACATCTATAGAAGCAGAAGAAGGGAGTAGATGATTATGGCACAGAGCTTGTGGTTAGGGAGGGAGTAATAGTAGCTCTTCAGCATTAGTTGTTGATGGAAAACATCTGCTTCCTTTTCCATCCCCATGAAACAGGCACTTGGGAAATGTTCCCGGATGATATCTCTCTGATCTGGGTCATTCCTCTGCTTGGAAGTCTTACGCAACGTTTGGATCCAGTGAGAAATCATTAAATGTCAGAATGGAAAGCAGATAAGGGATCTGCTGCCTGCATTCCTACATCATGTCTGACGTGTGGCATATGGCCTCTAAGAGGATGAAAAGTGATGCCAGCCCCTGCTGCGGCAGCGGGCAGCACAAGAGGCCCTTTATTCTTCCCTGGGGTGGGAGTGGGGGAAATCCAGATTCCTGGACTGGTTCCATCAGAACCCAGCACAGCCCAACGCCCAGAACCCAGCACACTGAGCTCAGAGGTTGACTAGCCCTACATCATGAGTGGGAGGGGAATGCTACACAAGTTGCTGGGCAGGGGCTTTATTTTCTACTGATTACAAATATCCCTTTTTTTTCCCCCCCAGGCACTTGCTTTCTTTTCAGGACTAAAGTTTATTCATGTTCTTCAAGGTAAACCACACGATGCATCACCATGCAAAAAATGTATGGAATGTGATGCAAAGGAGTGATGGTTTTGCTTAGCCACCATTTTTTCAAATTTTGTTACCAGCACATTTAATCCACCATACCAAAAAATAAATGATCCAAGTTGTGAAATAATGAATGAAAGAGAATAAGGATATTAGAAGAGAGGCAATTTTTCATTTTGAATCCAAATTTAACCAAAGGGTGGCAGGATTGATTTCATGGTCTCATGAAGCAGCACCTACAAAGGAAGAAATGGGGGCTTTCTATATAAAGAATTTCTGATTGCAGAAAGTGTGAATACAGAACAGTTCCCCAGCCAGTGTTTTAATCATTCAGAGTCTGAAAGGAGCTATATTTGTATATATAAACTGTATATGAACATCCATATAGAGAGAGTATATAGTCTTACAGATAGGAACATTACTGAGCCCTACAGATAAGCAGGAAGGAAGATAACAAGCCTTTCTTTTATATTCCTTAATGATACACATACAGGAATCTTTTTTTTTTTTTATTGTGTGAGTTTATATGTAATTAGTAGATAAGTGAGGTGAGGGAGATAAGAGTTTTATTTCAAGGTGCCTTTATTTTATGTGTGTAGAATGTATCAGTGTTAAAATGCCTGTATGTAATTAAGCATTTTATTCACATTGTGTGTATGTCAGATTGGTTACTATTATTGTGTTCAAGTCTCAGAGCAACTTGGTTTAAAACCTATAAGGACTGTATTAAATAAAGCAGGAAAGCAAGTCTTAAAAGTTTCCCCACATATTGGTGGACTATGATAAAGCATCTCTTCACAGCTAAAGCATCCAACCATTATGCTTCATAAATCCAAATCTGTATTACTCACATTTATTTACAATATTTTGGGAGAAACCTGGCATCCTACCAGAAATACAGTTTAAAAAGCAATAAATGTCAGAGAAAAAAATCCCTTCTGTCATCAAGTGATAAAAGAAGGAGTTTGCTAAATATATGGTGATGAATTAAAATATTACTAGTAAGACAGAGCCTATACATAACCTTGGAAGAGAAATTCTGGAGATGAAGAGATACTGTAGTACAAGCTAGCTGTTCTGTAAATAACAAAATGAAGTACTACAATGAGCCATCTGCTTGCTCTTAATGGAGACAATTGGAAATTCTCATACTGAATTTATTTATTTACTTTAAAAGGGCATAATTTCTTTCATTTATCTTTAAGCATTTAGAAATATTAATTACAATGTCTAAGGAAGGTATCAGAGGGAGATGGATTTGAAGTAGCAGGATCTGGGTCTTATTCTGTTCCTTGGTCTGTGACAAATCAATTTAAAAACATTGATTTGGCTTCCCTAATACACAGAATGGGATAGCAAAGCCAAGAAATTGCTCCCCTAAAAACAGGCTCATCTCTCTTGATTCAGTGGGACTGTTGCTCACTTCTATTGTTCACTAAGGTCTAAATGCACAACAGCATTTTGGGGGAAAACCCCAAGAAAACTACAAAGCTCAAAGCTGGGATTTCAAAAATTCCTAAACTCTGTTCCTGAAGTATTGCTAGTGGAAAAGCAACTAGGAGCAAAACTGCACTGACTGCTTGCATCCCACCATAAAAATAATTGATGATATGTGGAAGGGAATACTTTTGCCTAACAGCATAGCAACAGTGCATTTATCCATGATCTAGGACATTTGGATTAAGTGTTCTCCACTCACCTATTTGAATATTTTCCTACAATTTAAATATGTTTTTTCCTCTGTGACACAAAGGTGCCAGCATGCCATTACTACAGCTGTAGTGACCCACCATTTTAGAATACATAAACCCCTGTACCATGTCTTTGAAAGCTAAGGGGCAAAATCAGAAAAATGTGGATAACTACAGTCAGCAGCCAGTCACAGGACCTCCTCCTGAACATGCTGGCAACCTCAAGCAGCACAGCTCTCAGATTTTACAAGCCCTGTTTTGATGTGGCCTGGCTCAGGAGATGGCATGTGAGGCAGTTCCACTGCTGAAATTGTTCAGTGTGCATGAAATAATTAAATCCCCACAAGAGAGAATAAAAGATCATTACAAAAGTGTAGAGGAATGGTAGTCAAGTCTGATATTCCAGTGTGTACTAAAACAGAGTAGCAAACATTTGAAGGAATGCTTTATGGCCCAATAGGTTAGATACACATTTGATGATGCTGAAATGTGTCCCTGTATTTCCTGCATTCAGAACCAATGCTTTTATTGTTAGATTGACAAGGAAAGCCATCTCTTCATCTGCGTTTTTTCAGAAAGGGTTGGATTTAAACACTCAGTACTTAGGCCATTGACAAACATTTCAGTTTCTAAGCTTCAGCCCTGTGCCATATGCAAGGTAAATGAAGGAATTATGCAGGACAAAAGAATTGTTTGTTTGTCAGCCTAAGATGGCAGGAGTATGAACTCTTACAGGGGCATGCCTGATATTATTGCTTCCAATGCATAAAAGGACTTACTGCTCTAAGTACCTACAAAATTATGAATATGCTCCAATTCTTTTCTTATGTAAACAGTTTCTGCTGCCATCGCAAAGATATTATTGGTGGACAAAGGGAAAAAAATCTGTGTGGTAGTGAATGTCAAGCTGGCTTTCATAAGCTATCACACTCCATTAAGATGAAGGATACGCTGAAAAAATATACACCCCCACAAGGTAATATAAATGCCCGTAGCCAACAGGATCAAAAATTTGGCAGCTTTTATGCTGATATTTCTGATACCATAGACAAGGCCCCTGTCTCATGGCAAGGGCAATAGGACAAGGAACTGGGACTTTTTTTCCGACATGAAAAGCCATTTCATTTCCCTGGAGGTGTTACAGAAAGCTGGTAGAGAACACTGGTTACTTTAGCACAATAGAGCCCTGAAGGATAATCCAAAAAGCAGACACGGGTTTTGAAAAATATCCTGGATTGAATAATTTCATCAAGGTAACTGTCAGAGAGCTACTTGAAAAGTCAAAATGGAAAATTGTGATTTTTACCTTATGAAGCGATTCAACACCTCTAGTGTTGATAGGAACAGGGTTGGGTGGACAGAGGAAGTTATAACAGTCAACCCTAAATCATATATGTAAATCTTTAAAAGAAAATATTAGGTAAAAAATTTGGATGGAAAAACATTATTGTTAGAGATTTTTTTCCAGCACCTAAATGCCAAAAAAGTAGCCTTTTTTTTAACAAGGAAGTAACATTCAAATAGTAGAAAAGAGATTTGGATTTATGACTGTTGATGTTTATTCTTCTTTTCTTCTAACAGATCATTAACTTATAACACAACGCGTTTCTGAGTCTGTCTTGGTCTACAAAGATACAAAGCCCATGGGAATATTTGAAAAGAGCCCTTTCAAACTCTGATGGGCTGATGTCTTTACTTCCTTCATTTCCCTAAATCCTCCAAAAAACTGTGGCATTATTCCTCCTTTTTTCCCCACAGTGTAAGAGGGAGTCCAATCACAAGTGAATGTGAGGGAAAGGGCTTGTGGTACCAAGTTCAGCGAGCTGATACACCTTTGAATGAGAGCATCACACAGTTGGATATCAGAGCACTCTAAATATTAAATTAGCACTAGTGAAAGACAGCTATGCATTGTTAGGGATGTCTTTAAAGAGGAAAAACACTTTTCTCACCCTTCCCTTTACATCTGTATAGCAAAACTTCCATTAGGAAGAATTCTCTCACTTTATTGTGCTTCACTATGCGAGGTTCAAATATAAAAAGTTTTTATGGGTTTATCATAAATCTTCAGGTTATACTCCAAATAAAAAAATCCAACTAAACAGAAACAAAATTCCCCCCCACACCTCTCTTTAAAGTACATAAATATAAATACATATAGATGCTCCTGTATACTGAAGGCCTTCCAGTCACAGAAGTGTAGCTGAGACAATTATTTTAACTCCATTTACTTGGCATCAGTTATGTATACTTTCAATGTTGTCTTCACAGAGGAAGATTTGGGTTTGTTTGCTTCTTTAAATTGAAAAATCCATTTCTATTTTCCTCCTGGGAAAGATGTCTGGAGAGCATTAATCTTTGAGCAGAGATAAATTATAGTAGAAGTAATAAAAACAAACAAAATAGTAAATTGTGTAGAGTATACATCTAGACTTCTTTTCACCTTTTCTCCTTACATAAAGAAGGCAGAGCTAGTGAAAATGGAATTGAAATAGCAAAATTATTGGTATGGTTAGAAAAGATGATTAAGCCTTTTTCCTATACAGCTTCTTATTGCAGGTTTTCTTGCTCCATTCTCTGAAACAATTGTTTCTGGACACTTTGCCATACAGGACATCAGGCTCCATAAACCTGTTGGTTTGCACCGACTTTTGGTTTCTGTTGGTCTGCTCTAAACAAGTTGATGTAGCTTTTGTTCCTGTGAGGTCACATGTACAAAATTTTCTCCTGAATTTACCTAATATTTCCCCTGCTCCCCCTTAGCAAACCTATATTCTTTTAGGCAGCTCTTATGGCACAGTTAATGTCATACATTAAGATCATTTTAAGTGTTTGGATAAAGTCACACTTGCCTATTATCAGAGACTCATTACGTTTTGTCAGATCTTTGGCAGAACTTGAAAAAATACTAAATTACTACAAGAAGGCTTTTGCTTTATGTGGTCTGAAGATCGATAGCAAATAAAAAAAAAGACAAACTATGCCTGTGCTGGAGTTGTAATTTAATGTATTGCTAACATCTGCTTCCTCTGCATGACTAGGCACACTCACACTTCTATTTGTTCTCTATTACCGAAATTTTCAGTTCTTTGTATGAACTATGTGTTACTGTCACATTTAATATAGAAATCCTGCATAAAAGAACTCTCACACATGTAAGTTTAATGTCCCCAGCTTCAATTCCTTCCTCTGAAGGGCTATGAACCCACTTCTCTCGCCTTGCAGGTGAAGGTTTGAATCAGTATACGACAGGCTTATGTGAGAGCAGATGCTCTCACGCCCTCTTATTGTGATTGTTCCATTTTAATATCAAATATAAGATTAATATGCCATATTCAGTAGAGCAGAAGGAGAGGGTGAACAAGCACCTGAACAGAAATGTGACCCAATATATTTGCTCTCAGGGTACTTGCCTAGAAAAAAAAGGACACGCTGTTACTCTTCCTGCAACAATCCATACTTAAAATCTTTAAACTTGTGCTGGAATTTCAAGAGGAACCGAGACTTCTTAGCAAACGTTGTCATAACAAGTCACAAGGTGTGCTTACAGCTCTCCATCTCTGGTCCATACCACACAGAACTTTTTCAGCAGGAAGGATGAAGACTGAAGAGTACTATAAAGTCTTATGTGGACTAATTAATTAAAAATGTCCAAGAAGAAAGGAAAGATTCAAACATCTAAACCTCTCACTAGTGGAAGCATATGCTAATGGCTAATCCACAGAGGAAATGAGGGTCAGAATAGGAGGAGATTTATTTTTTCTTGCTTTGCACAAACACAATATAGAAGTGTCTTCTAAGGATGAGCCTCAACGAGCGAGAGAAGTGAGGACAACTCAGTGTTTCAGTTTTGGTGGGCTTTAAGTCAGGCTAAGCAGTCAGATAGTTACATGTCTCAGAGTCCTTAAGTAGAACCCCACGACAATTAGTGACCTGCTGCTGCTAAGGATGCAGCTGAGTGGGGGTCACTTGACTATTTAAAATTTACATTAGGTAATGATAGGTCTAAGCACTGAAGATGAGCAAGGGCCCACTGGCAAAGACACACAAAGCCGTGCTTGTGTCACCATGCTTCAAGCTGGGCCAGCACGATGCTCTGGGCTCTCAGCTGCAGCCCTGCTCCAGGCTGGTCCCACTGCTCACAGGGTGTTTTCGTGTTTTCCAGCAGCACAGATATGCAATTCCCAGCTTGGAGTCAGCTCCAGCTCCATCTCAGCAGACTTCAGAAGGCCTGGAGAGGTTTTATGCATCTGGTCCAAGTCACAAGAAAATGGAGATTGGTCATGGTACTCCAGTGTGAAATTGCAGGTGAGAAAAAAAAGCCACTTTGCCATCCCAAAAGCTTAAAAGTTGTTGAAAACCTGAACAGAAACTGTTATTACGAGTTCAAACCACAAAAATAATTGCATAAAATAAAAAAAGACGCAAACCCTGTGTTCTACCCCTGTTGCTCTGTTTGTCAGTTTGTGACTAAGTTTTCCAGCATCAAAAATGCAGGCTGTATCCTGCAGATGAGCCAGTTGATTTGGAGGTCAACATTAAGCCAACCATCAGCCTTTCAAAGGCTTCCTCACTAACCTCTTTAGACTGTCTACAGCCTTAACTTGTGTACAAAACAAGTGATCAGCATAGCAACAAATCCTTAAAGTAAATGGAGAAGTAGCACGGTACATTTAATATATGTCTAGACAATAGCCATAGTGTTAGTTTCTGAATTACAGCATAACAAACAGGGGCATATACAGGTTAATTAGTAATAAAGTTGAACTATTAAAGTGGATCTCAGTTAATTCATTGGTTTTCAAAGTATTTCAGGCTAGATGGATTCTAGCCAAGGCTCCAAGCTTATGAAACAGTGATTCATGGCTAATAAGGGCAAATGCCCTAGAGATACGAATATTTGTTACCCCAACACACTGACCTTTCCCCAAAGAGGCAGAAATTTAATTATCTCCTTTGAAAAGCACAATTATAGAAAAAGTCAAAACCTGATTTATATTCAGTTTCTGCATTTTTCACAGATAAATAAGTAGGCAGAAAGAGAAACTGAAGGAACATTTGAAAATAGCCATAACCAAAATTAATATATCTGTGTGAGTGTATTTTTGGGGGACTGAAGAAGATTTCTTCTGCTGCTGGTTTTGTCAGCTCTTTCAATTTCGGCTCACTTTAGGTCATAAGTCATATGACACAAACCTTTATTTACAACAAAGCCAAAACTCAGAAAACTGCATTGTCTCTCTCTCTTTGGGTGTCTCAGCTCTGGTTGGGTTTATTGGCTTCACTGGCAAGGTAAATAACTGGTCAGAGGGGTCAGTGACAGATCCCCAGTGGCAGGTAGAAGAGTGTAGCTGCCAGTCCCAGATTCACCACCAGAAGATTCCAGCACATTCCCACACTGGCATGCCTTGCAGGGGTTGTTGCTTCAACTCTGAGTGCAAATGCCAAATAAAAAGGGGCTGTGGTCAAAAAATCAAATTCCGTGCAGCTTTACTCAAAGATGTATTTTTCATCTGTTTTACCGTATGGGGAATTACCTGCATTAATTTTGTTCCTTGTACCAAGACTCCTCCAACAGCTAAAATCATGACACTGAGAAAATGGGAGGATTAAGTCAGCAATTGTCCACGGTTAAGCCATCTACATTAAAACATAACAAAAAACCTTCTTAATTATAAATGGCAAACAAGCTGAATGCAGATTAGCTGACACACTTCCATCAAGTATGATTCTTTTACAGTGATCTGAGCTCTGATCTACTGTACTCACATGGGATCTCTGGGGAATCTATCTCTTGTAAGATCATATCTTAATTTGCTTGGGTAATATTTTTAGCAATTTGATGTCTTCCTACCCCCTTTCCCACCAATGAAATAAATCATATTGTGGTCATTAAGTAAACCCATTCATCCAGCTCCATTTGCTATAATTCTGCCTGCTACCGTGTAGCCTGGGGCTATTGATCAAGCACAGCATTCCCATCCAAGAGTGTGTATGTGAGCATGTGTTTAATTAGAAACTTAATTTATTGCAATGACAGCATGGAAACTTTTAAACACAGGAATTTTCAGCCCTATTTCCAGCTCTTAAAAACATGCATGCCTTGTTTGATGGCAGATAGCTTATTTCATTTATACAAAAAAAATATTTCCATGATTAAAATTAATTATGAAAATGTTTTATGCATCTATTTTTCATACACTCCCTTTAAGAGTTTATAAGGCTCCCAAAGGTAGAAACAAAAGTTATTTGAACCAGTGCATGCCTTTGCTATATTACAGGGACTGGAAGGCACCTCCAAACGCCTGCCTGGAGCAGGGTCACCTACAGGGGTTGCTGAGGACCATGTCTAGTTGGCTTCTTAATATCTCCAAGGATGGAGATTCCATAGGCTCTGTGGGCAACCTGTGACACAGCCCAACCACCACTCTCACAAAATAAAGTGTGTTCTTATGGCTACATGGGATTTGTTATATTTCAGTTGGTGCCTGTTGCCTCTTGACCTGTTAGTAGGAGACACCAAGAAGAGTCTGGCTCTGTCTTCTTTACTTCCTCAACCAGGTATTTATATACATTTTATATAGATATAGATAATCAATATACATTGGTAATAGCCCTGTTGAAGTCAAGATAAACAAAAAACCCACTGCTCACCCTTCTTTACTGAGTCAGTCACTTCATCCTGAAACGTTCTCTGGTTGGTCAGGCTTGATTCCCCCTTCATGAATCCATGCTGGCTACTCCAAATCAACTTGTTTGGAAAGGATTTCTGAAAGACCGAAATAAGGCTGAGCATCTTGTTGTTCCCTGCATCCTCCTTGTTGAAGACAGAGGTGACATTTGCTTTCTTCCAGTTCTCAGAAGTCTTATTCATCAGCACAACCTTTCACAAATAACAGAGGGAGAACTGGTAGTGACATGGGACAGCTCCCTCAGCACCTCCTGGCTTTATCCCATCAGGTTCCAGGGACTTGTGTATGTCCAGGCTGTTTAGGTGTTCCTTTGCCAGGTCCTCCTCAACAAGAGTAAGTCTGCCTTGCTCCAGACTTTCCCTCACAGCTCAAGGGCCTGGGATTCCAGTGAGCAAAACTTACCAGCGAGGATCAAGGTGAAGAAGGCACTGAGAAAGAGTCTCACTATCTTCCATGTGTCCTGTCAGCAGGTCCCCTGTGCCATTTTTGCAACAGAGCCACATTTTCATGTTGAACTATCTACAGACACCCTTTCCCTGGCCATTCAGATCCCTCATCAGGTCCAACTCCTGGTGAGCTTTGGCTATCCCAACCCTGTCTGCACACCTGGGCAGTGTCTCTATATTCACCCCAGGTCACCTGCCCCTTCTTCCATGCTTCACACATCCTTTATCTTTGAGTTATCTTGTTCGCTATCCAGGATTCCTGCCACCTTTGCAAGGCATGAAGGGGTCCAAAGGAGCAGTGTGCCTAGCTGACAGCACGATTTCAGAGCAGCAGCATGTTGCCATTTTCTGCCTGAAGCAGTGAAGGCTGTCACAACCATTTATTTGGGGCACTGCAAGCCACGTAACTATTATTTTTCCCCACAGGAATCCACCTCCTGGTGAGTGTGAAGCCCAGCAGTCGGCATGCCTGCTGTGGGGACCTCTCCCTCCTCTGAGGACACATGGCAGCAGGCTCCCAGCTCTCTGATGGAGGTCACCATCCCTCCCTCGTGGCCTGGGAGGGGGGATGGAGCCAGGGCAGGCTCGGGTCGCTGCCTGCTGATCACCTGCAGCACAGACATGAGCTGAATGACAGAGCGAGCAAAAGCACCAGTGAAGCAGACAAATGTGATAAAAGATGCTGTGAGGGCGGCTTGAATAATCCTGTGAAGAGCACTGGCTTGTCATCGGGGTACTAAAACCTTGGAAAATTCACATGCGAGGGATGCAGAATTTTCCTCGTTTCTTGGTCATAACACAGCAATTCCAAGGTCTGTTGCACAGCTAAAACTTAGATTACAATAGGCAAATTGAGCTTTCATAATTTTCATCTGGAATATCAGAATTTAAAACACCTCCCTCACCCCATTTCAAATGAGAACTTTCTCTGGCTCTCCCTCATTCCTTCCAATTGTAAAAACCTTACCCATTCCCTATATTTCCTAGTTATTTCCTTCTCAAAATACAATTTTTTTCCTAATATTTTTGTATTAAATATGAACATGCTTACTGCCAGAACAGAAACAACTCACTCCTCTCTTACAAGGCTGCAGCTGAAGCTTCTCCTAAGATTAAAGGAAAATCCCTCCTAGGTATGATTTGATTTGAGCATTAGCAAGACATCTGCCAAGATATTAGCACAATTATCCAATATAGTATGCACTCTTCTAATTTACTATTTTATTTATTTATTTATTTCCAACATTGACCATGTTTCATTAACTAATACTTCATTTCCAGTAACCATTAGGTGCTGTCCAAGAAGTTGGCTAAGAAAAAAGCAGAGATAACCTCAAGATTCATTATCTCCCCAAGTAACACACTCCTGGTCACAGAACCTGGAGAACAGGGAGGAAGACGTTGTGCTCCTGTCAGGAATACCCTTCAACCCTATTTTGGAAATAAATAGGAATTTACCAATTTCTCCACATCCCACTTTTGTCTCTGGACATTGCATCTTATTATACTGCATGCTGCTTCAAAAAAGAAAAAAAAAATCAAAAAAGAGAATGACAGAAAATTTTTGTGTTGTGTTCCACTTTATGCCCAGCACTAGTAAAGCAACTTAGATGTGGTAAAGAAGTAAGAAGTACCTGTGTTCTCTGCTATAGTTTGACAACCCTATTTGTCATGTTAGAACCCCGGGAAATCCATTTCTTAGAGATGTTTAGCATCTTTTTTTTTAATCATAGGAAAGAGACAAAAAGACTCATGCAAAACTTTGTCAAGCACTAAAGAGATTATGCCCAATGTCCTTCCAGTAGTTTGATATTCAATATTTCCCTAAATGCATTCCAACTGCTGAACGGGGTTGGGTTTTTTTAAGAACATACTGGAAAATACATAGACCTCTAATGTTTCCTCTCTTGTGTTGGTTCCCAGCAATAATTGGATACTTCTCCTCCCTTTTGGGGGAGAAAGTTATCTTTACCACACGAGACACTGTTTTTTGGTTTTCATCTCCAGATGTCTGAGAACCTCAACTCAAAGATTTGCCCAGAGGCGCACATCCCTGACTGGGACAGATACAGTACTGCTGTGATGCTTTAAAGGTTCAGTCTTTCCCTGTGGTGGTTTGGGATTTTATAAGGAAGACAGTGACTCGAAAGCAATGTTGTAACCGAGGACCCTAGGTCATGGAAAAGGTTAAATTTCTCTTGCATTTTCTATTTTATTACTCATTTTACTTCTTTTTCTTGCCTCATCCTCCACGCACTGGAGGCAGTTCCATCACAGGGATATTTCACCCCCAGGTTGTCCCTCCAGGGCAGGCAACAGAAACTTATTTTTCTATCTCATTCTACAAATGCTCTTTTCTACAATTCCTCTGTTTCTTCTAATATTATATCTGTACCAAAGTTTTTGACTCCGTGAGGTTTTTTACTTCTCTGTTGTTACTCGCAATTAGCTTAACAACTTATCACTCATCCACAGAGGCTTTAAATAATTTATATTTCAGGTTTTGCTTTGCAGTATTTCCTCCCAATCCTTTTGCAAATTATTCTTTTTTTTTGTCCTCAAGAGTTCTTTGCTCATAAACACTGCCAATCTATTTTACTTAATACATTTCTGATTGTATTAAATTGGAACATTTACATGTTAATACACCTGTATTTGTATCCAAAATCCATCCCTAATGATCATGGTACTTACCATATCCATTTTACTTAATAAAATTCAGTCTGAAGTTTTTCCTTGCTGAGTTGCCTGTAACACATACTGATATAAAAATGAGTTCTACATGAAACTATAGTCCTCCTTATTAATGATTGAATAAATTATACAAATTAAAATTCCCTAGATATCACTGCAGTCACTAATCTAATGCTCTCAGCCATCTCTGAGTGTGCTTCCCTACCCTGAACCACAGGTGGTAAACACTTTTTCCTTCCCCCTCAATACTTCAATTTAAACTGAGTCCAAATTTCCACATTCCCCTTCATTTTTAATAATCCTCATCAAAAGCTGAAAGGAGTTATTAACTCACAGTGCCACCTTTCCCAATTTTCCTTACGAAACATTCTGATGCAGAGGATGTCTTCCGAATTCCTAATCTAGTCATGACAGCACACACTACACAAATAAGAATTGACTAGGCATTTCTGTAAGGTAATTAGGCATTACCTAATACTATTTACTATTTGTAAATAGTATTAGTAAAATAAAAAGAAATATTTAGAACCATTGTCAATAGAAAGACTATTGAGACCTTGTATATACTTGATGTGCCCATATGTTTCTTTTATGAATTGATTTAAGATCAACATTTTAAAGTTGTTGTTGTTGTTTTAATAAAAAACATGACAACCAAACTTGTCTTTCTCCAGAACCAACAGGGCAAAGATCTTGGTCTTCAGAAGAGGAGCTTCTTCCAAAACTCTCTTTAAAACCCCCAATCTCTGTAGAAGATTCATTTCTATATACATAATAAAGGGAATATAAAACTGAATAAAAACACTGGTAGGCTGCTGCTGTGTTGGAGACTGATTTCCTTTATATTTGCACACTGTCATGAAAATTGATTTTTCTGCTTCTCCTCTCTCTTCCTTGCCCCTTTTTTCCCCCATATCCTTGTGAGGGTGGACTGGGTGAATGTGGAGCAACACGTTGCTGATTACTTGTTCATACACAGCTATGGACAGACAGACAAGCTATCCAAAGTTTTCCTGGATTAGTAGTATTTATTTGAGTATCTCTCCCTCAACAGCTGTCAGTTACATGAACTTGTAGAATTGAAATAATCTTGGAAAAGCTCTGTCTTTCTGTTTAGTTAAAACTGACCCATGGGTTCAGACGTTAATGGAAAACAGAAGGAGAGCAGAGACACAGGACAGCATGCAAAAACAAACTTCCTCTTTTAGCAGCCCAGGATATAAAGTAGGAAAGTGAATTATCTCTGTCTGATCTACACTTTATTTTGTGCCTCAATGGGTACACCACGCCCAGGAAGCCAGTTTTTCACATTCCTTCTCTAAATTTAATAGTGTCAAAGAAAATCATGGGTGTGTTCTGATGACTTGGCTGCCAGTGAGAAGTACTTCCCTACTGCTTCCCTCATGGGCCACAGGCCAGAAATCTCTATTTCTTCGTGCTACAGACTTAACTATATGACCAGTCCTTGTGCACCAATACTAGTAGACCTTAAAAGATGGATAATGAAAAATAAGTATCAAAATCAGACATTTCTTCTCCTAATTCATGAAAAATTGATTTTCTTTCTCTGTAAAATATCAGAACAATATTCTAGATGGTGAATTTTAAAAAGAAGTTTTTTGCCTGTCCGAGGATGACTTGAAACTTCAGGATGCACAAAGGAGAAATTTCCTTCTGGAGAGCATCACTTCTTAGACCTATGCCTGCATATCAGTAAGAGAGACACTTGAATGTCTGGAAAAAACCAGAAGTTTGCCTCAGTCTAATATTGCACTGAGTGGCATAAGAATGTGATGCTTCCTCTCAGCCTACCCTTCCTCTCTTATTCTACTAAAGGGGAAAATGCACAGAGTCAAGGTACCTTGCATTTCTTCCCAGAACAATTTTAAACCTTTTTTTTTCTTTTTCCTGTGCCAGACTAGATACTTGACAAAAAGCGTCTCAACTATTTCTTCCTTTACCTCAGGCTACTTCACCATTTCTTTCAAGGTTTTATTTGGGACATTAGTAAGTCTTCTGCTTTATTTTAAGGATGGTAAAGTCTAGAAATATGATCAGAGTAAGGGACTGGGACAAGAATACAAACACTTTCTGTACCCTGTGTTCATTATCAGTCCCTGGCTGCCATTCATTTTTCCTATGTCCTTAACTCTTCAGCATCTTTTCAGATTTGCTTTCTTCTGGATCTTCTTTTTCTGCTGACTTACAATACACCAGTGTTTTAAAATGATAAATCAAATTATTTTTATTCTCTTTTCCTCTCTAAAATTCATTTGACTGATGTACACTCACAATTTTATAATAATTTCTGAACTTCATTTGCTTTATTCTCATCCATTTTAAAGCCAGAAGGATCTTATTTTGAAGTGCTTTCTGCAGCTACAGGACTTAAACCCTCTTTTTTTGCTCTATAAAATAAACGCTGACATTTTATCACAATCACAGGCCTTCAGCTAATTAGAACTTTAAGAGAAACAAAACTGTTGCAAAACTTGTGGTGGAATAGAGTGAGCAGCACGGCAGCTCCTGGTGTCCATCTTCAACGTGCTAAAAGGGAGACAAGGAAAAAAAGGAAACAACCACACCAGAAAACCACAGCTTGAAGAAATGGGCCAAATAATTCCCATTCTCTTGGTCTGGTGTGTTGCAAGCATCCCTCCTGTGAACAAATAACATGCACATGGTCCTTGGCTGACTGTACATTTTCCTTCTCAAAGACGTTTGATTTGGATTAATATATTCACTGTATATTTTGTGTCTGTGCTCAGAACAAATGCACACCCACATATTTATGTGCTATCATTTTCTCACTGTGTGAAAAACATATTGTTTGAACTTACTGGAATGACCAGTGGTAATAAATCATAGCATGAAATACATTTGATGTGTCACTTCTGTCAGTAAGCCATGGCGGAAAGGGGGAAAAAAATTACCTCATGCATATGTTTCAGGGACATTTTGTTCTTGTTTCTCATTGTCTCACTTTTCCTGACTCCAGTCAGAAACTCGGCAAACGAGGAGTGACTTGTTTAGCACCCTCCAAATGTGCTGAAATGAGTTTAGTCACAGCCCACACAGAATGCTATTTCTGTTTACTGAAGTCCAAATCTGCTCTACAACTGAGGATCGTGGATCAAAGATCAGCCAGCAGGCAACTGATATTTAATTTCCATACCTTGCATGCAGAAGAAGACCAAAAAATTTGACATTTAGCAGGCTTTCCACAAAATAGGTGTAAGCATCATGCAAGTGGGTTTTATATAAAATATATATAAGGATCATAAAATGGGCTCAATCAAACAGCAGAATATATTAATCATAAAAGTGTGACAAGAGATTTTGACAGCAAGGTAATTGTCCAGTTCTCATAAGGCTTATTTTGTAGAACATTTTTTCAAGTCCACATTAACTGTTTTCTTTTGGATTACACTATTAAAAATACTATTTCCCTTAATCAGGTTATCCAAAATGCTTTTAAGATGTGTTTATGGCATATCTGATGATATAATAAAGTTCATTTAGCTCCTATAAATATTATTAAAGGGGTGTTTTCTGCAGGTCATTCTTCTTCCACACCAGGCCACACCAGGCAGTGATATATTATGCCATTAGGAGGCCATCTTCAGCACAGTTTCTCCACCATATATATATATTTTTAATTATTCTTTCTTTGTCAGAGTGAGTGACATTTTACTGGTTGCTGTACTGGAAGTGTCAGGCAGTTGACAAAGTGCTCCATGGACCTGTCCTTCCACTCATCAATTCCTTGCAGGTGTGCAGTTTTGCTTTTAAACACTATAATTCTATGTCAGATGAGATGTATAGGAGCTTAGGGGGTCTATTCAATAAGCCATAAATTCTGTGGGTGGTTCTTTATATTACTCTAAGTTGGGGTGCCTTTGCTCCTTTCAGCTCAACACAGTTCTTTATTATTTTCACATTCATAAGGAAAGGAAAGGAAAGGAAAGGAAAGGAAAGGAAAGGAAAGGAAAGGAAAGGAAAGGAAAGGAAAGGAAAGGAAAGGAAAGGAAAGNGCTCCTTTCAGCTCAACACAGTTCTTTATTATTTTCATATGCATAAGGAAAGGAAAGGAAAGGAAAGGAAAGGAAAGGAAAGGAAAGGAAAGGAAAGGAAAGGAAAGGAAAGGAAAGGAAAGGAAAGGAAAGGAAAGGAAAGGAAAGGAAAGGAAAGGAAAGGAGCAGGCTTTTTTTATTTCTTTGCAATACAATTCGTATTCTCTCCAATCTGACACATGCACAACTCCTACTTAGGGTGGCAACCTTTGTGCTCCACTTGCTTTCTGTCTCTTTATCCTAATTGGGTTAGAATAAATATTATATTGCTCTGTGAATGCCAGAGAGGAAAGTATTCTTGAGGCAAAAAATATAAGGAGTTGGAAAGAAGAATGAAGCAAATAGAGACCAAATGGAGTTTTGCTGGATCCTAGGAGAATTGCCCAATTTGACAACAGACAGGTTTGAAACAACTTTTAAATTTATCAAAAAAAAGGTGCAAGCTCAGCATCAGGTACTAGTTAAGATTTTTTGTGATAGCCCCATACCTACACTTCCCCTTCACACACCTGATATTATAAGGGTGTGATCAGCTGGAAGGTGCTAAGGACTATGGTTTGGGAACAGCAAGAAATGTACACACCCACTTCAAGTTCAGCTGCCTGTCTTGACAGACAACTTCACATATTTGCTCTTCAGGCTGCATTTTCTCTCAAACCTATGACTATGGCTCAAAACTAACTTCATTATTGGTTTGGATCCATTTCTATACTGCCCAGCACACAGTGAATCAAATTGTCACAGAGGTGGCATAGGTGTGTTAATGCAGAGCTCTGCTGAGGGGAATGCCTTTAAGCCAAGTAGTTCTTTCATAAGGCCTAACATAAAGACAACAGAAATGGAAAATCTATCACTTACGCATGGGATATATTGCACATATTAATCACCTTTGCATCAAACCTCTGTGACTTCTCATGTTAATCCATGCAACTATAGCTTGCACATAAGGCTCTTTTTCTTGGAGATTTTACCTATTACAGAGGACTTAGTACCTAGGCATTTTTCCACTGGAAGAGATTATCAATATAATCAGGGTAATCTCTCAAACTCCTTTCCCAGAAATTAAAGTTGTTTTCTATAATGTCTCAAAATACACAGCATTTTTTACTCAGTGCTTAGCTTTATTTTCTCTCCTTTCTCTGAGAAAGCTTTTCTAGCTTTTTAATGCCTTGCTCTTGTTGGATCAAACCTACAATAGATAACCAAGCTAGTACTTTTTCAGAGGTAAAACTCAGTTCTCCTAGCCAATATTTTAGCACTATCAAATACCTCTCAAAAGCATTTAGATGAATTAAAAATCTCTTTTTATTCTAACTAATCCACTGATTCATTTTATGTAAATTTCCTATTTCAGTAAAACATGTTAATACATGTAATAGACATTTAAATTAGCAAGGTAAATTTAGAAAAGAGAGGATGGACTAGAGTCTCTGTACAGACCTAGTGATTTATAGGTCCTGATATTTTTCAGTAATGTCACTGCTAAAATGCTTTGAGATTAAAACTGAATTATATCAGGTAAAACATTAATGAAATTTTAGCATAGGAGCTGAATTTTACACTAGCCCAAATTCAGAAAATGCGTCTTGCAGTAGCAGACTAAAGCACCTAAACTAGGAGGGCCCCTGTTCTGCTCATGGAGAAACAGATTGCTCAGAAATTCAGCCCACCCAAAATCCCAGCTTGTACCTGGCATCTCCTGTGGCTAAATTCACATCATGGAAAGCACTCACTCCGCTGCAAAATCCTCGGTGCCCATTCACAGAGCAACCCCTGACTACCCAGGATGGACCATGTCCCTCTTGGGTAAAAGGTCCATGTACACACTGAATGTTAGATTATTATCCCTTCTTGGGCTCAGCTAAAATTCTTTGGGCACAGCATGAAGATACCAAGGAGCAGATAAGAATGCAGAGGCAGCAGGAATCACACTGGAGGTGTGCAGAGAGCTGAAGGAGTCCAAGCTGCTGCAGTTGCATCCATATGGTAGAGAGGTGGTTCTAGGACCATTTCCCAGAGCTGCAACATGTTTTCCTCTCAAAAGGAATGAGCTGATTTGCTGTGAAAGACAGCCTTGCATTGTGTGTGATAAGGAGGCAGGACTGCTAACAGGGTCTCAGTCATCAGATGGTGTAGATTTAAAGGTTTAATCTTCTAGGGATCCTATGGAATATCTACTGTGCTTTAAAAATAAATCAAAACCTAAACCTAAACCCCTAAAACAATAACAAAAAAACCCCCCAACAACAAATCAGAACCAATGCAGAACAACAGCTCCTTTCTTCTTTCGTGCACCAAAAAATAAATCCAAACCCAAAAAACCCAAAAAGGATTAAAGAGCAAACCTGAACCCTTGTACCCTGATCTGCCCATGCTTCATAATTTTCTCACTCCCTTAGTTTGTTTTAATCTTCACCATCAAACTGCCCAGATCACACCTACCACATTCTTGATTATTTTAGATTGTTTTTTACTTTCAGACATAGGGCTTGGCCTCTGGTCCTTTTTTTAAATTTAGCAGGTTAGTTTTATTTGATTTAGTCTGGGTGAATTCAAGCCTGTGGATTTTATAGTGATAATAAAATTGCTCCAGTTCTTCAATTGATATTTACTGTGGACCATAGGTACACACAAAAAAAGTTTTGCTTTCTCTTGTTGCACAGATTTTTGCAGTGAAGCAGTAATTAATGAAAAAACAATAAAATTTTTCTCTTGAATCATTTTATAAAGCAAATTGTTGCATTTACAATTATTTGTAAACTTTCTCAGTGGATGTGATGTCTCAGAAAAACAACAAAACTTTATGTTACAAGCCCATTGTTATCTCAACATACAGGTAAAAGTATATATACACTTTATGGCATAAAGTGTCAAAGAGGTCTTGCTGCCAGCAAAAACCAATTTATTGCAGTATGTGGGTAAACATATTGCAATCAAATATTTATCAGTGAAGAATTTACCTTCCCTTAGCTTAGTCAAATGCCATACTGGGACAGAAAGGCAAAAAACAACCTATGCATATTTTAACTTGCTAAAAATACCTCTGCTTGCTTTTTCCCTTGGCAAAAGTAGATAACCACAACGGGGCGTGGCAGAAACATGAAATCTGCATGGCCTAGTCTCTCTATTAACTTTCAAAAATCAACTGAAATAGAGCAGTTAAACATAACTAAAGTATTTTTCAGACCGACAACTACGCTTCAGTGAAAACCATTGAAGGTTAGGCTTCTAAGAGCCTCAATCATTTTTGAAAAATTACTGTAAGTTCTTAAAAATCACAGAGTAGTTTTGGAAATTACAGCCAATAGAAATAGTCTCATGTTCTCTAATGACTTTTCATAAAGTGCAGCAGGAGACACCAGCATATTTTTTCTGATATATTACAAAATAAGAAGAATTAGCGAAGTAAGGATACAAGCCATAGCCATATCTGTTGAAATGCACGTGAAGTATGAAACATCTATCCAGTGTGGTGAGATACTTGTATTATCTATTTAATTAACACAGCAATACACTGCACCCATTAAACACAGAAATTGTGTGATAATAATCCAGTAGGGAGAGCTAGAGCGTAATACTTTTGCCAAGCACTTAATGCCAAGGATTCAGACTGCATAATCAATTAGAGAAGACATTGCTATTATGATATGCATTTCTGAAGGACCTCTCCAAAATGCCTAAGCTCTCTTATTTACATTTTGGCTTGTGCTGGTTGCCTCAAGGAAAGAAACCAATCTTTCCTCCCTCCAATATGAGGGAGCTTTACAGCTTTTCAGAGACACACAGCTGTGTCCTTCCGCAGCCTGTTGTCCATCCTGTACTGAAATAATTTGCCACAACACAAAGGCTGTGACACTCTGGATTCAACACCATCTCCAGAACAGTGACAACAAGCTGTCAGCTAAGTCAGTACCCCTTGGTGTGTAGTCCCATTTTTCTAACATCGAACTTCACAATAAAAATTGAATTTGGTCCAACGACTGTACAACCATTGCTTGGATATTGTTGTAAATCAGCCTTAATCATTATGTTCCTACAGGGGTTTATGTCAGGAAAGTGTGCAGAATTGCAGCTTCCAATGAATAGAACATTACCTGAAATTTCATGAAACCAAGATATCTTGTATAAAAATATTCTAGTTTACTACTTGCTCTTATTTGGATGAATTTTATGTCCCTCCGTATTTAATATAGCTATAAAGATTACAACTCTGCATGAGATAGATAGATAGATAGATAGATAGATAGATAGATAGATAGACAGAAAAATAGATACCTGTACAATGGATAAGACTGTACAGGCCAATATTCTCCAGCCCAGGGCAGTGTTATTCCTCTCCCTGCTTTCTTCCCTCCCCATGTGATTGAACACCATATGTCTGCAGTGTGTTAACAGATCTCCCAAATCTTTTCAGCTCTTCTTGCACACTCATCTAAGAAATATGGCTCAGTTATAGCTAAAAGACCTGCTTCATGAAGCAAATTGTTTTCCCTGAGTTCTTGGGAATGCCAGTTGGACCCAGTCATGGTGCAGAGCAGAAATCCATGTGCAGAACTGCATTACAGAGCGCTGAGAGGCAGGACACAGACACCACACAAAGGAAATGTCCTACAAATGTCTTGGCTCCAAGTGATTGCTGAGCAGCCTGCACTCGTAACAGCAGGAAAATTACTGAGTAGAGAGTGAAGCAATTAAAAGCTGCACTGGGTCTGGCACATTCCTGAGACACAGAGGGCAACTGAACAAATTTAATAATGCTGCACTCTACATTTGTCAACACTAAAAATATCCACTCAGAAAAGTTATTTCTGTCCAATATCAGTCAGTCCTAGGGCACACAGTTATTATCAGATTTTTGCACAGAAAATCGTTGTATAGACATTTGGGCAGTTATGCACACCGTGTAATAGTTGCTCGGAAGGGAGAGTGATGTTTATCCAGAAAGTGTATTTATCTAGGGAGATATCCAGAAGGTAAAGAGAGAACACAGTGGTCTGCTAACATTTGTAAAAAATGATCAATGGTCAGAGATCAAATCTTGCAAAGCTGAGTTGCGTTTGACAAGTGTGGTAATGTGATGGAAGGAAAATATTAAAGGGTTATTTGAAAAATGAGGATTATAATTAAACTTGCCCTTTATCTGAAATATTTTGACTACAAAAACTACACTGTTCACAGGTACCACCGGTCTTGCTGCCACATTATTGTCTGTCTACAAAAAATATGAACAAACCCTCTTTTAACTCAAAAAAATAAATTGTGAAAGCCAAGTAAAAACAAAATTTCGAAACAGGGTTTGTATTAAAGATGTATTTTTTCCAGGCAGAAATATATGCAATGTATGGTGATGTACAGATGACACCAAGCACCATTATTATTGATGCCAGGGTAGAAATGGTGTTCAAGCAACAAAGCACTTGTCAAATAGACACGTGGAATTGGATACCAGTTCATATTTTTCACTAGAAAGTAACAAAACAGAACCAGTACAAGAGGCACTGTCCCCTGCTAACCCCCTGCTCAAGAGAAAAAAAGGAAAAAGCACATCAGTCCCATTAGAAACTGATGCCGGAGTGATTTGGGGCTAACAAACAACACCAGGGATGAAACACCCACCGTAATCCCTGATCCCGAGAGCTGCCATTGCTTGGGGAAGGCTGAGCTCTGGTGTGCGAAGGGGAGAGATGGCAACTGCAGCTGTGCTGTCATAACAAGGTTAACCCGCAGTCAGGGGAAGTTGTCAATCTAAATGGAGACATATTGTGGAGGGACCAGGCTCGGCTCTCCCGGCCTCCCGAGGGAGGGATGCCACGGGAGCTGAGTCACTCCTCCTGCCCAAGGAGGCCTCAGTGAGACAATTGCCTCCTTGGCTGAGCCAAGTGGAGGAGCTCGTGTCCATTTGGGCTGATAAAATTGCGACTAATGGGTTTATCCTTTTGCAGCAGCAGCAGGAGCAAGCGCTGCTGAAATTTTAGAGGATAGCAACAGATTATCACAAGAGGATTAGGCTTGTTAATTGATATTTCTGGTACATTTGACTGGAAAAGGAAGGCATCAGGATGCGGATGCTGAGCTGTCTCTGGAAAGAGGTGGTTGAAATTGGGGCTTTTGCTATGGCACAGCTGCTCGTGGGTGAGAAGTTTCTCAGCCTTATGTAAAACAAACCACTTGGGGGTGAGGAACACCAAAACAGCCAAAGTTTCTTGGTCCCCCGAGGACTGTGAGTGTGAAGGGGTTTGGTATCCCCCACCTGTCTCCTACCCCCTCCTCCACACCTCCAGTACTGCTGGTAACACCCAAGTGCAAGTAAAGGCAATAAACATCCCTCTCTCTCTCTGATATTTGCCTTAGCACCTTTCATCCAAAATGAATAATATACCTTTGCTGATGTTTCTTTGGAAATTATGTAGCTTCAAGAGATCACATAGGAAATCAGACCAGCTTTAACTTGTAATGAAAACTGGTTAAAATTTATGCTGTTCTTCACTTTTATTATTTATTACATCCTTGCCTGAGTATATTGATTTTGTGCCAACCTCTGTTCTTGTCACAGTTTTTGTCACACAAATGAGGTTCCAGAAATGTAATGCCTATATTTTATGAAATACAGTCCTATGCCATTTCAGGATGACCTTTTCAGTATTCTGCATTCTGATGGGTTGGCTGTTTCTGAGGCAGGGGCCTATTTCCATCTACACCTTATCCCCTCAACACTTACGTTTTAAAAGTAATTTAAACAGAGGTTGCTATATCAATTTATTTTGTTTGTATTGGCATGCAGAGTTGATAATCTCCTTTCTGAAAAACTGGTGAACTCTAGACAGGTGGCTTTTCATTGTACGTGCCTCCATGCAGTCTCCGTGTAGGAATGAAGTTTTAACTACAGCATTAATTTTAGTATTAGGATATGTTAAACCAACGGGACTGTTTTTCTTTTGCTTCCAAGCTATTCTAAATGTACATTTGAAACAGCATTATGAAGCACACTAGTGAAACAACAGTTTACCCAAAGGAGTATCCCTCAGCTGTAAGTGACTGACCAAGAAGGAGCAGAGGCCCCAAAAACAGACACACAGACTTACAGAGTCATCACAGTGTCACCACAGAGTGGTGGAGCATACACAAGATGCAGAGAAGAACCTAAGTGACTTGCCCTACAGTGGCAGGGTGAGTTCTTTTAGTGTCTCTATCTGTAGGCAGAAGGGATATAATAAATAGCTGTTTATGGTCATTCCTTATTGACTTTTCTGACAGTAAAGTAAGAAAAAGGCACAGAAAAACTTTCTTTAAAAAGTATACCTGGTTCTCAGCTCTTTTCCTTTTTGTTCAGCATCATAATAGCTCCTTGCAGGACTCATGAAGGCATCTGTTCCAGTTAATCACCCCCTGTCCCACAGATCACAGGAGCTGCTGACTCTTTATTTCTCTTATGACATCCTTAGCATGTGGCATTTTCCCCAGTAATTTACTTTTGCACTGAGTATTTTAGAACACACAACAAAAGACTGTGAAATTATGTACCTTCACAAGACAATCCAGTGGGTAAGCTATTTAATCAGAATTCAGAAAGCTGAGAAATTTTGTTAGTCCCTATTATGGCTCTGGAGATCCTCTGAGCCTCTGAGCCCACGCTCTGAGCCTCTGCTGCCGTGGCAGCACTTCCCATCCATCTATTTCGGCCAGCGGTTCCCAGAAGCACGAGCTCAGAGGGAGCTGACAGCCAGCCAGATCTCAACACAGCAGTGCAAGTGTAGTGACAATGGCTCATCTGTGACAGATCATCTAGTTCCTGTGTGCCGTGGAGACAATTTGTGTACACACAGGAAATTCAGTCCATCCAGGACGTCTTTGCCTTGCTGCACACGCTTTTGTCACCTGTGTAGCTCGTGCAGAAGTCCTGACACATCCTGAGCACTTCAGATTCCCAATGCACGCGCACTTTTCGTGTGCATTTATTTCTGCCTGGAAAATGTATGAGCTGGGCGACTCCCAAGGATGTGCAATGGGAAAGCAATCCTAACAGATTTTTGGCCAGCTGAAGTCTCTGCTGTGTGTACTCAGGGCGGGCAACTTGGGCATAGTGGGGTATTGCTTCAAAACATAGCGACTCCCGAAAGCTTAAAAAGAAACATTTTATCTGGGGGAAGGGAAAGGGGTGGGAATAAAGGACTGGGGGATTTTTCCTATCCTCATTCAGAAGGAAAGCTGAGCAGTGCTAACTAATACAGAGCAACTCTGGGGCTGCATCACCCACCAGCAGTGACAAACCAGCGCAGCACTCTTCCCTGCTCAGGTGGGTGCCCTTTGTGCAGCACTGTGCCATGCCACCACCACTTTGTTTTGAACATCAGCATCCTGCTGCTTCTCCTGGGGAACCTCTGCCTCTCATCAAGGCAGGCAGAGAACCCCCACAGAAATATCCCAGGCACTGCAAAGCAGGCCAGCTTGAGCTGATCTGCACTATCTTGCTGGAACTAGAAGTTTCTCTGGGTTGTCTGTTCATCTCACTACACCTTTTACAGGACAGGGTGTTACAGGACAGATCAGCCTATTCATAGTTTTCAGAAAAAAAATACTTTGGATAACGTATTTTGGGCATGAAATTGCAGACAGAGCAGTCAAAACAATGAGGCATTTACACCTCATGTATTCTCATGCTGGAATTATTGAAAAACCTAAACTGCTGTTCAGTCAGAGAAAGGCCTTCCTGCCCTGCCTGCACAGCTACTTGAAAGAATTAATTAAGTCAGAGGGGAAAAAAGTACTCTTCTCCAGCAAACAAGCAAACTTTTAAATAACGTGTACTTTAGTCCCTGAATGTGTAGTCAGACCTCTGAGCAGTTAGTTATCTTCACACATTTCAAAGCCATTACTGTGAAAAAGTCAAGGAAACATGAGCAAAAAAATGAAAGTGTAAATACATGTGAGGCAAAACCTTTCCTGCAGAGAACAAGAACCCAGAAAAGCTTATAGATCAAACAGTTTAAGGAAATACATTACCATTTTGGATTCGTAAGGGTTTTCTTAGGAGGATTAAACACCTCCTTTAGAAAAAGTTCATCTTAAAAGCTGTCACTTCTCATCCACAATGCCCTGGAGGTTTAGTAGAGCAGACAGCATTGCAAGTCAGAATTTTATTCAGCATTTCCAAGTCAGTCTCATAAAATTCAGGCAAGCCTAAATGAATGTTTGGGAAAGACAAGTTTTGTTGAAAAACATTCCTGAGCTGTATAAATAACGACAGCCAAACAGCAGGAGCAGGGTGTGGGACATGGAAAGGCTGTAATAAATGCAAACAAGACACTTTGTGAGTAACAAGGCACAGCTACGCTGTGATCACCAACACGGGCTGTACCTAGAGCAAACGTTTTCAGAATCCTGCAGCGATGTTAGAACAGTAACATTTCACTGATGTAAACACATCAGTGCTGATCTATCCCAGCTGAGCACCTGGCTCTTGAGCCCTCTTCAGATCTGCCTCTGTAGGCAAAATAAGAGCCAGACAGAGCTGGACATCACACCGGGCACAAACAAATAGAAATTACAGTCTGTAAACTGCACAACACGCTGTAACTACACGAGCCAATGGAATACTTACTCTTTCCCAGTGAGGACAAAGAGGCATGGGCTGGGAAACCTGGAAAGGCATGGGCTGAGCTCAGCTGCAGCCAAATAAATTCCCAGGGCCACCAGGCAATTCACCAGAGTCCTGTTGCCCACTTCAGCTTGGGAAGAAGAAGCTGTGGCACCGTCCAGAGGGTGAGAGGAGCCAGGTCAGGCAGAGCTCACCAAAGCTGGGAGGTGGGTGTGTGAGACAAAAGGTGCCACATAGCCAAGATTTCCAAACCCTGACATGCAGTGAACTGGCTGATGGCACCCCGTCTGAGTTGTTTTCTCGTGCCAAATCACATTAAAAAGAGCTAAAATACATAAAACATCTCCTAATATGAAGTTGCCTTGAAACAATGGCTGGAGTTGTCCCAGAGATGCTGTGTGAATATGGGAATTGCTCCATGTGATCCTGATGCATCCACAAAACAATTTCCCTACTAAACTGTTTGAGCCAGCTTCGTGAAAGGCAAAACAGGCAATGCTTTAGGCAGTAAAACTACTCTGGAAAAGTGCAGTGTGCACTGCCCTGTCACCCAGAGCTGGGTGGGTAGCAGCAGCTGAAGGACAGAGGATCCATGCTTCCAGGGAGGAACCCACTGAAGCAGCTGGATCACTGCCTCCAGGATTCTTCCCTGGTCCCACAGCAGTGACACAGCAGCAAGACTCAGTCTCTGAGCCCTCTCCTCCCTGTGTGTTCCTCTCTTCATCCCACATCAGCTTTCCCCCGACTTTTGTCCAGCAGCCCAGTGCCTACCTCTGACTTATATGAAAAGTCAGTTTCTGCTCACTCTTGAGAATTTTTGGGAGCTGTAAACTAGTGCTGGAATTGCTGCTCCTCATACTGAAGACAGTAGCTGGATGGAAAGAGGCAGACCAAAGGTGTGGCCCCAGTGCTATACCGTTCATTTGTTCTGTTTGTATGTAAGCTAAAATAATCTAAGCTGGGATTCTTCCCTCCAGGCTGTCCTTTTTTGTTTCTGGGAATGTTAAAATCTAACCTCAGCTCCACACATTTAAAATGGCTAAATAAGTACAATCCTTGCTGGGGGAAGGAGGAGTGAAATGGAGACATTTGAAGATGGAAATATTAAAGATTATGAGGCACCAGAAGCTATATCAGTGGGGTTTCTGTAGGCAAGAGAGAACAAAAGAAAGATCTACATGGTCTAAACACACCTATATGTTTTAGAAGACAAAAAAAATAAAAAGACATAAAAAATATCTACTGTTATATTCTCCCTGTCTAGATATTAAATACTACAGAGAAGCACAATGTGTTCATTTACCTGAACACTTCCTCATAAAAACAATTCTACTCCCTCGCTTCTTCCAGCTGAGCATTATCAGAGTGCTTTCCTTCTATTTATGGCTTAAAATGTTGATTTTATTCTGTATGCAGAAAAAAAGATGCAAACAAGAAATTCTAGTCAATACCTAAAACCTTCTGTCACAAAGGAGTCTTGTCAGAATTTCATATAAACAAAATATGGAAATTTGAACCAGTGGCAGATCTAAAATAATAATAAAAAATTATATTTTACATATATAATAAATATTCCTCTTTTTTCTTTTCCCACACACTGGCAAGATTGTCCCTTTACCTGACTTCCCATTGGCCCAAATTCCAAACCAGGTATGTGAAGAGAACATAGTTACTCACACCATAAAACTGTCTTTTTAGATGTGGATAAAAAGATTATTTTCCCGAATTCTTGCAGGAACTTCCAGCTGAGACAACAGAGATTCACTCCAGAGGGTACCTCAAGTTCCCCAGTCCTCGTCTGTGTTTATGGCCATACCTACAATCAGAAGTGGCATAATAACCCCTTTATTTTGGTACTGATGATGATGGTGACAACTTCTACCATTCAGCCATTCATGGGCAAAAGAGACATGTAGTAGATGACAAGAGAGATGCCAGGTTTTTAAAATTCTAAGGTACTCATAGGTCCCCAAGTTACAGTTTGGGTCTTAAAATCTGAAAATGGTGAGTTCTAGTCGTGGGAGCATGAAACTTCACAGTTTTAAAGCTTTTTAGAACAACCTGGGAGAGCTGGTAAAGTTTCTTTTAAAAAGGAAAGGAAAAAAAAAATAAAAGGAAGGGGAAAAAAAAAGTTTTGTTTGTTTGTGTGTTTCACACCATAACCTGACCCCAGGAGCTGACACTTTAAGGGGAGAATGAGTGTCACAGGACAATTTACTGTAAAGCACACAAGAACATAGAGAACATAAATCCAATCCAGAAAGAGCAATAATTGAGTACTGATTATGGAACCGGAACATTGAGGGAACAATGACTGGAAATCAGTGTGAAAACAAAGAAATAAAGCTAAATAGCTCTTGTTTCTCCCAATCTTTTTTTTCTCCCAAGCAAAATGACTTCCAGAAGAAAAAGACTAACTATGATGATGTTTCTCTGTTTTGAAAGTGATTATCCTACAGAGATCAGTATTTTACTCTTCCTTATAGTTTCAAAACTTTTTTCTTCTTCATGTGGATTTCAAATTAAGTACATTAGAATTGCTAATAACATTCCTTACTTAGCTAAGAATATGTCAGGTCAATTCAGCAACAGAATGAGTCCAAGAACAGCAGAGCTGGAACAGAAATAGATGTAATTATTCTGTTTTCAGTAAAAAGTACATTTGCAAGATCCTGCAAAGAAATGAATATTCAAAACAAACACATTGTCAGGAAAACAAAAGCCAAAAACCAAACCAAAACCAAAGAAACCAACAAAAACCGAACCACTCTTATTAAGTAAAGAAAGGAAATATGGGCCCAGTAATCACTGTAAAACAACAAATTTCATTTCTGACATCAAAGAACAAGGTGAGGAAATGGAAATATCGGCCTTTGACAACTGAAGGGGAAATGTGATGATGAGTGAATCCAGTGAATGACATGAGCTGTGTTCCATGGCAGCTTATATCACCAAATCCAGCCCAGAATATCAGCAAAACAGCGTGATGACTGTTCAGTGGGGGGTGTGAAATGACTTCAGGGATTTCTGTCTGGAAATTGTACCCATGAATTCACCTTAACAAAAACAAGTTCTAAATAATTTGGTTTAGAGTAAATATTTTTGGCTCAATATGAGAAATTAATTGATTATATGTAATTTGGTCTACCATATAAAGGTGGATAATTAATACACCTTGATGGCCACTGTGTGAAATTCTCCATAATTTTTCATTATAACCCCACAGGTACCTGCCACCTCTCCAGTGGCAGGCATACTGCATCTAGCCTAGAAATTATACAGGTTGAAGAGGCACTATCATTTTACCAGTTTCTCTTTCAGGAATCAGCAACAGGCATGACACTCATCACAAAAGCAGATGTACTTGGTTTTATTCAGTGGGGCAATACTCTATCCTTATAGCCTTGGAGCTATAAACTTCAGATACTAGGTCACATTCTGTGGGTCTATCTGCATCATTCCTTGGCTGGAGCAAATATGGCTCATTATGTTCTGTCAGCAGGGTGAATTTGAGTAAAGGTATAAAATATCACAGCTGGGTAAAAAGGTCTTACCACCCTGAAGATCTTAGTCTTGTAGTAGAAATTAAAAATCCCTCTACGTCCTGCACATAGTTTTAACTCATACTCTTGCAAAGAAGAAACTAATGCCAATTTCATGGTACTGTTCATTTTATAAGCTGTACAAAGCCCCAGAGAACTGTACTTCCTTCCACAAAGGAGAAAGTAAATTCTCAGGTAAATATGCCAGTACCTGGCGTGCAACCAGATGCACAGATGATTTCTCACAAGTTACGCAAAGCTTCAGTATGGAGGTGTGATTGCCTCATGGCCCACCAGGGCCCAGTTCCTCAGCCTCATCCCACAGCAAAACAGACTTTAAGGCACAGAGAAAGTGATTTTTGGTCAATTCTTTGCCAGATAGATCTAAGCTTAAATCATCTCTGATAGCAGGGCTTCTCCTTGTACTGTCTCTCCCAAAGAGGTCAGCTGAAAGCTGATGGACTTCCAAGACAGTTCTCTGAGCATATTTTGAAATGGATATTCTAAGTTTACCAAATGCAGAGCAAATTCATTTTACTTTGAAACAGTGGAAAGGGTATTTCATTGTTCTCTGAATCAACGGTGGCATTAAGACTTGTTGGTTAATTATCAAAGAGATTATAGGATCATCTTTGATTGTTTCATTAACTATACCAACAAAGCTTGCTCAAATTTATTTTTACACAAATTCCATGACAAGGCTATGAAAAACAAGGTGCTTCTGTCATTAAACTGCAGTTTCATTATTCCTTTGTTCCATCATTTCAGACATGCACTGAACATCAAGAGCCAATCTGAAGAGTAACTGGGATATCAAACCTAGTGTAGCCTCGCTAGAAGTAAAAATCCTCACCTTAATACCCAAATCTTACAGGGCTCTTTGTAGCTCTGTCCCTTGGATCCTCATAAGCAATTTAATTGGTATAAACTTGAAGCTTAATTCAAATTGGAAAAATCCCTTTAAGGCACTGAAAAATTTTGAAGGTTAAGAAGTACTTTTCATTTCTCCCATCAGGGAGATGGCAAGGTGGAGTGAGGGGTGTGAAGCCAGAAGTTTGAAGTGAAAGGCCAGAGATATTGTAAGGCTCCAGAAGGAAGAGACACTCGGGAATACTCAGGAATAGGAGTGAAAATTAGGCCTAATCATCTCCTTTGTTTTCAGTGGTCCTAGTTAGACAGGATACACTGCTGAGATTTTGGGCTCTGGTTTAGTTTATGAGTTAGATTTAAGACTTAATTTTAAGTGCCAAGATATGACTTAGATTGAGGGCAAAGTTTCAGGTCTTAATAATTTTGTAGTCTTTAAAATTAAAACCAGGAGCGTCTCTTGGATTTTATTTTATCTGAATGGGAAGAGGAGCTTGCCTGTAATAGTAAATTGGACTCAACACCTATACAGCATTATTTTATGGTTTACTGGACATTTATTTTAGTGAAGTCTGCATCTGCATTACATTAAAGTTGAAAGGAAAGACACAAATGAAACTCAAATTCAGACCCAAGCAACAGTCGAGTCAGCTATGGAGCTGCTAACTGCATTTGTATTGATTAAATTTACATTCTGGAAATAATGAAACTACTTCTGCTGCATTTACCTTATCATGATCCTAAGCAAGGCAGAATTATTATGCAAAAGGAAACATTAATACAAATAATCAGGTTCAGGGAGAGAAAATAAACAAAACAAAACCCACAGCCCAAACACAAAAAAACTCTTGCTTTTTTCCTCTCTCCCTCCCCAAAGCTACATAATTTACTCCCAGTCCATAAGGTCCTTAGTTCCAGTGATTGGGATGATGGATGGCTCTACTTCAGCTGCAGCAAGAGAAGATACAGCAATGCATCACTCCGCAGGAAAAAACAATAGAGCGAACAAAGCAGCAGGACAATGTGGTGGGCAGGAAAGCCAGGGGAATTCTCTGCTGGTGGAAAAACAGACAGCCCTGCACTGGAGAATGTAAAACACAGCGTGGAGGGTTGCAGTCATTGTGGCCATGCTTGTTGAAACCTGATTGAGAGGGGTGACCAACAACTGCAGGAGGGGAAGATCTTTTCTTCTTGAGTTCTGGTGTTTTTACAGGAGTAAAGGCCATGGTAGGTATGCCATAGCCTAATTTCTGCCTGTGTTTGTAATTTAAAATGTTTGGAAGTGAGTCAGGTCAGTTCACGGTTAATCTCTGTGAAATTTAGGTGACTCTGAAATTTACCTGTGAAATTCTATAGCAATCAATGAAAACATTTCTGTTTTAATGTAAGTCAGTGTTCAAACTCAAATCCAATAAATCAACAATTGCTGTGCTGAAGCCATCGTAGTTCCTAACATAAAACTCAGCAACAAATGTAATAAAAAAAGGAATACCACTATTAAATATTACATTTTTTTGGCAAGAAGCAAAAGCACGAGTGATGGCCTGAGGAAATTCTGAAGGCTTAGGTGAAATGCTTAAAACAAACAAGACACATCCAAAATATATTCATTATTTATGTACGTTTTCAGCACATAATGCAGTAATAGTGAATTAATTACAGCTTGTAATTTAGATGATTCAGACAGAATATGAGGAGATAAATATAACCATAAACAAATAAATCTACATAATACACAATGCGAAAATTCAAGGGCACTTTCAAATGCCTGGAGGGGGTAGAAAATACTGAAGCTCTTTGTTTGAATGAAATGCTGCAATAGGACACTTTTTACACTTTTACAGGAAATCAAGTTCATCATCCAGATAAACTCATATGGAACTCTAATGATTTTTCATTGCTAAGCATGTTAATACTGCTCACTGTTCAACCTTTCTCTCATTTTCCATGGTAAAACCTATTGAGTAGCATGTAATTTTGCTGAATTTTAAACAATGAAATGGAGTGTTTCCCATTCTGGTTGAATTCTCACAGGAAACACCTCTACCATTTCTACGGCAAGATAGATAATATTTCACCCACCCGAAAAAACTCTGTGAACATTCTTTGAACAGCAATGATATCTGCAGTTTTGTAGAGCAGTTTTATGACAGCTGGAAAGGGATCTACTGGATTACTGGATTTCTCTTTTTACTGGATTTCTCTTTTGCTTCTCTTCTGAGATTCAGCAACAATTTACACAAATAAATAACTTTTGTAAATGCAAGTGTGACTTCAGTTAACTAAAATATCTTGAAAGCTGAGCCTTGCAGAGCAGAAACAAAGTTCTCAGATGACAACTCCAGCTCTGGGAATGCATCTACAACTTTTCTGTAAACCCTTTGCGAGGGAGACAAAGTGAATTTCATGTTCAGGGTGGAGAGGAGTGCCCTGCCCAGGATGTGCATGCCCTGCCTGCACGTGCCTCCCACTCCCTGTGTGCTGTAGGCAAGCAGTTGGCCAGGATTAGCTGGACATTTCTTCTTGGAGCTGGAACTGATTGAGAAAAATGTTTGAGCCCTACAGTTGCAACTGAACCCATGTTTTTCTTGCTTTAACATCCAAAATAGCATTCAGCACTCTCAAAAGCCAGTTATACATGTGAAGTTGAACCCCAAAATGAGTGTACACTTTAAACTTTTATCTCTGTGAGCCAGCTCCCAACATCCCTCAGTGACTGCACAGGCAAGATACATTCATTAATGTGTCTAAAGCACTAAAACATTAGAATGGTGATAGGAGAGAAAAGCCCATCAGGAATTAATAATTTTTGCTTTGGAGCAGAGTTTTAATGGACTGTAGTTAAGTAAAGCCTATGACCTTGTATTGACCATGGAAGATGAAACAAAATATTGAATCAGTAAGAGAGTGCTGTTAATTTTGTACACTGAATAAAGAAAGGATCCTATGGACATAATCTACATGTTCATGCAATTACAGATTAGTATATTACTAAATACACAGCAGAGGGACCAAGTCAGAATCTTGGCTTTTTTGTTTCCTGACTTCTGAATAGTGGATTTGACAAGTTTATTATACTTTCGTATGTATTCAAAATAAATGTTCATATTCAACATGAATATTCAGAATTCCAGAGAAATTAAATTTCTGCAGAATTGAAATTTGTCTTCCAGTTGGAACCTACTCATCTTGCATTTTTTTTTTTAAACCCCAAATTCAGAATATTTGCTTTTGTTGAATTGATCTGAAATAGTGCTTTTTAAATCTGATCATTAAGCCTCTTATTACAATTCTCTTCTGGTGAATTATCACATTTTTTAAAAGTCACAACCCCTTCTGGTATGAAAATAGATGTTAGAACATTATTACTAAGGTTGTAAAATCAAGCAATCATAACAAAAAATTGAAGGATTTGTCTTCAGCTGATGCCTCATCCCCTCCCCCTATCATCCATTTGCCATAGTCAAATCAGGATAATAATCTGAGAATACATTCTCTGCAATGGATTGGACTCTGTAAAACTACACCTCTTCTAGCAAAACTGTCCATGTTCTGACTGCCATGTGCACATTTGGTCATGCCATTCCAAAGTTTACATTTTAGTATGAGATAAGGTACAGGGAAGAGGCAGAAAAAATTACTGTCATGCTTTTTTTTCTATAGGGGAACTGAGGTCGAGTATAACTCTACAGTTTAGAAATTAGATAAATGAAAGAACATGCATGAGATAATAAAATATAACATAAACTAAAACAACTGTAATACAATAATAAAATATAATCAAACAACAGCTACAAAATCATGAATTGCTTGGATAAAGTAGAGAAGAGAACATTCATGTTTGTAATATGAGACTGAGAAGGAAGTCAGTGAAAGAAAGTACTGCTCATGCTATAATCAGATGAAGCTACTCATTGCAGTAGCATTTTGTAAATCTGCTTAGAATATGAATGAGTAAAGAAGAAATGAGATAAAATGAAGGAAATCTCCCTGAATATCTATGAAACTCAGTGATGAAACTGAACTTCTGGTTCATCAAATCACAAACTACAGTTTACTTGCAAATGAATGACCAGTTACAGAATTTGGAGACTATATTGGGGAAAAAAAATTACCCCATGTTTTCCATTTCTTAAGATCTCAACAATCTCATAATTTGACCCTATCAGAGGTCAAATACTGGGTTGGAAGCACCTTTAGTCTGCTCCTAACTGCTGTATTTACTATGTAATAATCCTGGAAAAAGGTTTTAATTTTAATGTGCTATCAGCTGAGCTGGCTCCTGAAATGAGACAAAGAATGCATCCACTTGAATGTTATAACAACCTTTTCCCTAACTGAGGAAAAATATCTGCTGTATTCATGAACACCTCAGGTTGTTTCTATTTGTTGCATGGTTTTTGGTTGTTTTTTATTTCAATATGCAGTATCCCCATTTCATACATGAAAGGCCATAGATTTTTCATCAATGCCAAAAATTCTCACTTTACTTGGGATATGAAAGGTCTAGCAGCTACAGGTTGACCGAAACTTTTTGAATACAAGTCATGTATACTTTACTGGGTGATTGAAGGGGGTCAGCTTGGCTCCTGCCTGCCTTTCTTTTACTTTCCCACTTGTTTATGGGTTTTCACGAAGTAGTCCTGACCACGTGCTGTGGAACCAAGTGTGATCAGAGATTTCTCAGAGTCAGAAGTCTTGACTCCTGCTCCCCTTGCTGTCAGGCACCTGCCGTGTCTGATGGCTGCATGCAGACACCGAGCTGGCAAAGCCCTTGGGAAGAAATCGGTCAGGCCCTCTTTCTCTCTATTTCTAACTTTTATTTTAATTCCACCAAAGAGTTAATGTGCAATTTTAATTCATACAACCCCTCTGCCAGACAGCTCTGATATTGGGCAGCATTCTCCATACTCTCGAATCCCACATTAGGCTTAATGTGCTCTGAGAGGTGGCGGGCATCTGACACGGCTCCAGAAGAGGAGGGAAGAAAAGAGAGACTCGGAGTCATTAGCAGGATTCTGAACCCAGCAGAAATGAAAGCCTCGCACACTCCAACTGTTCTCTGCTGTCACTGTGATTATTAACTTCATGATAACACTAAGTTTGTAAGCAAATTTGTAGCTCAGCTGGGGGAAAGATTGGAATAGACTACATTTTTTTTCTCTCTCATTAAACACTTCAAATACAACTGAGAGGAATTTTAATATTTAAAAAGAGAGATTCAAAAGCTATTTACTTCTGGGCAGCTTATTCTAAAACCACCTCAGCTTATTTTTCTCCCATGCATCTCTAATAAGCAAATATATGCTCACAGTTAACTCTAGAAATCTTTGCTATTTGGTGAAAATGGAAATAATTTAAGTCTCTAAAGTGCTTCCGCTTAAAGCTTCTCTCCTCTACTCCACCCTGGCCTCGTTCTTCTTCTCATTTCAACGTTGTTAAGATAAGCAGGCAAAGTCCTTTATTGATATTCATCATAAAAATACAGGATTTCCCCCTTTCCAGAAGACATGTCACTACTAATTTGGCCGAAAACCATCACCATGTGTCAGGCTATTCAACTCCACAGAAGCCTACTGCGGCTGCAGGTCGTGTTGTTGTTTCACTGTGTACTGCTTTTGTTTCAGCCGCACCACAGAAACCCTCCATTTTTCCAGCATGAGCAGCCAGCTTTGTGAGCTGAGATGGGACAAGACAGCCGGAAGCAGCACTTCAAGAAGGGACCTGTTCCCTGGTCTGTGGAAGGATACTGGGTGAGGGTACCAGTGAGACTAAAAGGCTGATGTACTTGAGAAAGAAGGGTTCAGGGGGTAGGGGCTTCCTAGAATTAACAAAGCCCCTCAGTATCTTGAGGCAACTTACACAGTGAAGTGGTGAAAAGAAATAAATGTGTAACAACAGCAAAACTATTCGTTTAAGTCTATTGCTAGTTTTTGACTGAATGGCTTTGTTTCACCAATGAAATTATTTTATTTATTAAGGATAGAAGTATTTCCAGTAAAGCCTCATTGAGCTTACTAAGCATAAGAACATTTTCGTTTATTTTGTTTCTTTCAACACAATAACAAGTGAGGGAATGAAGAAACATTCCTACTGCCTTTACTAAGGCCAAGATTATATTCAGAATAGTCCCTTAATTATCCTTACCTAGTATAGCCACTATTTAAAAATCCCACTCAATAGTTAAGGAAGAAATCTCTTTACAGTTACTAATTAAACAGTAATAGCAGATAAAGCTTACTGAAGAGTACAATGCCATTTTCAACTGTATTTCCTCCTTGAATATCATACATATTTTCTCCAACATTTGGCTAGGCAGGTGGCCAGCAGGCACTGTCAAGATAATTTATGTCTCTTGTTTATTTGAATAATTAAAGTAACAACAGCACTGGAACCCTGCAATTTTTGCACAACCCCAGCTTACACAATAATTTCCCATTCCTTCTACTCTTGTCCTCTTCTCCCACAAAAGAAATCCCATGCATGAGAAGGAGGCTCCTAACAAATCAGTAAGGTCCAAGGAAGTAGATCTTTGTGAAAGGAACAAATTTCTGTTCAGTTCACTGACAAGAGAAGAAAACTCAAGCAGCAACTTACAAATCTGCCTCCTGCCCCATGTATCAAACATCCCACACCCACCTCAGTTGCATCCTTCTCCAGGGATCTCCGTGGACATCCAGCTTCACCCAGCCCTGCTGCTCGTGTGCTGCAGGCAGCATTTGACTGTGACTGCAGGCTTGGTGTGTGTGAGCAGCTCCAGTTCTGTTTCTGAAGGACAGAGGAGTTAATGCAAAAACTGTAACCTCGAATTTTTACCAAGAAATGGAAAACACTATCGAGGGGTTCTGAGTCTCTTCAACTCTCACCCCATCATGGCTTCTATGTGGCTGCACTTGCCCATATGGAAGTGAAGGAACAACTGATTGTGATCTGGATTGATTCCTGTGACCAGCTAAATCTGATGTATTCCACTGCTTTTGGTCAAAAAACCTGGTCAGGCTAAGAGGCCTAACATCACTGACCATAGGACAGCCAGAGTAACTCACAACTGGACTACAGTCTTGACAGGTCTCTACATATTTTCTTTGTTGTTACCTTTCTTTTCTTGAATTTTCTTCATAATTTCTCCATGTTTCAGGAGATTTTTCTGAGATTCATGTGGAATATGGATGTCTCCCTGTGCTACAGCAACATGGCTGGCCTTGCAATGCAACACAGCTGCATTTGATGGGTCTTTTTATAGCCCTCCAACACCTTTTCAAAACCTTCAGGTGGTCGTAAAAAAGGAGAAAACAAAGCAATCTAACTGAAAGCTTTTTTTTTTCATGTCTGTAAAATAATTAGGAGCCCCAAGTCCTGTACTCACAAGCCAGGAGCAAAGTCTGAAGCAACATAAATTATATAAATTGCTTTGCAGATGAGCACATTAGCTAAAAGAGGTCTGTTTTTTCCTGCTAGGCAGAATTATTTTGCACCAGTATGGGGGAACCAAACCTTTGCCATACTAATCCTCAAAACTGGTGGGTGGCATTATAATCCTGGCATTATTGTTTATGCTCTCTGATGAGTAATGTCCAGGACTCCAAGCTGTAAGGTAGCAAGTTCCTTTAGTTAGTAAAAGATTTTAGATTATCATGTTCACAGAGTTCCTTCTGTTATGTTTTTTACCTCCATACACATATCTTGCTATGAGTTAAAAAAAAAAAACCACCAACCCCAAAAAAACCAGCCAATCAATAGATAGTAGTTAATGTGATACTTGTAACATGACAACTTGTTCACTTCCCCCAATAAAAAATAAAGGATGTGCAGAGCAGGGTTACAATTTATGGAGTATTGCCAGTCAGTCACTCAGCTTCAAGAGGCAGAATACTCTGCCTGTGTTATCTGCTGATTCATCACATGACTGAATGTTTTTCTCTTTTTAAAAGGCAATATTTTGAGGCCATACATCTATTTCTTTGGGGAAGTCCAGAGCAAAATCAGATGTCAGACATACATAAATGAGATGCTAAAATATAGTAAGCATATCTGACAGTTCAAAGTACATTATTTCTTTGCTGTCTGTCTCAGTGAATTTCTGAAAGAGAAAATAATATTACCTCCTTTATTGCAAATTGTATTATGAGACAGAATAGTTTTGTTCTATAGCCCTGGTAATCTTCTTGTATTTCTACTACTAGAGAAATTGTTTTTAGTCTGGGACATTTCTTGACTTGAATTCTACTTCTTTCAACATATCAGTCCAGCAACAAAAAGCTTTTATTTTGGTAGGCTTCTGTTTTTGGAAGAATGTTTGCTGCCATGTTGGAAATCCTGACACCATGTCTCTAATTTTACAACTGAGTATAATGGTCTTGGTTCTAAACTGACCTTTGCTTTAAGAAAATATATTTATTAAACTTCTCAGCTAGATTTTCTTGTGGGANTGTTTAGTAGAAAAAAAAAAAAAAAAACAACAAAAAAAACCCAGAAAAAACCAAACAGCAAATCAACAACCCACCAAACAAAAAATGAAAGTATTTAAACTCTGTTCAGACAATTGGAATGACATTCCTGTATGTATTTCTGCTTTTAGTATTCTTATTTTCTTATTCAGCTTCTTATTCTTCTGCTTTCTTATTCTGCTTTATTTTTTCTTAGGTTTTGGTATTCTGCTTATAGCTCTAGAAAACCTATTCTTTTCAAAGTGCTGTTCATTTCCAACTGTTATTTTGAAAAAATTACAAGCCCATTTATTCCCTTACTGAGCTGCTACAATTCAAAGTTGTTTACATACACATGAATGTTCATGGTCATATTTATTGATAAATATAGATCAATTCCTAGAGGGAAAAAGTCTCCAATTTCAGTGTAAATACACTTAAAATATACAAGAGGAATTTAAAAATACATATGATTGCAAAAATACCCGCTTAAAATTAATATTTAAAGGAAATCAATTCCTTTAAAACTGAGATTCTGCCCTGGTAATCTATTTGATTCAAATAAGGAATTTATCTCAAATGCAAGCTATCTTATGGTTTTGTCAGAGGCAGGCCAAGCACCCTGTGTGAGTTCAGGACCCTGCGTGGTGATCTCCTTTTAGCAAGCAGCAATTACAAGGATTAGGGGCTGAGGCTCAGCTCGATGGAGATGAGGGGTATTCAGCCATTTCCCTGGCGCTGCTTTGGGGCACACAGACAGCTTCCCATGGGCCCCGAGCAATGGAGCCTCTTCCACCAGCAGGCGCCAGAGCAGGTCCCTTTTGCTGCTGCTGCTGCAGCCCCAAATGTCACATACCACAGGTGATGCTCATTACGGGAGCTACGGGGATATAAAGGAGAGCACGGATTATTGCCGATGGTGGAGTGCCAAAGGTTAGTGAAAAGCTGGATTGTCTGCTGGACCAGGGTAGATAAGAACACAAAAGGGCACAGAAATGGATTTGAATACAGCCACTTATCAGTGTGCCTTTTAAACTACATTATGCTGCATATAATGGTGTGCTGTTAGCACTAAAATTGGGAATCTCCTTTTATGAGCGTACTAATTTATTAACATCAATTTGTGTCACCATTTTAGCATCTCCTCTACTTCCCCGAGCCAAGGAGTAAGACACCAAGTCAGCTAAATTCAGACAGAATTCAAGTGGCTCTAGTTCTTTTCAAACAACTATTGCTTTCTGCTGATGTAGCTCTCCGTTGGCTGCTGTATTGTTTTCTCCACAATAAAAGCAAAGAAGCACATATAAAACAAAGATGTTTATGATTTGGAATAAATTGTAGCTTTACTATTCTTTATTACTGGAAACCATCCAATTATTATGCAAAAGAATAAAAAAAAGAGGATCATTTATATACCATACTGTTAAATTTTATATAGAGTGATATGATAAAATAGCCAACTGGGACAATGGGTGGGGAATGGGAGGAATGCCAGATTTTATTTATGTCATGTTTATAGTTAGCTATGTTTATCCTTTTTTGTCAGTTAAAGGAACATTAAATAGAATTATCTTGGATTTATAGTGAGTAATAAAGCAGACTTTTTTTCCATGAATGCTCAATTAGATTAAAGTATACAGTCACAAGAGCAAATATGCACCTATTTATGATTCCTTTCCTGAGGCCATCCTCATGTTCGTCTCCCGAGACTGCAAGAATCTGGAAGACTTTGGACAAAACACTGCATGTGTTTACTTTAGCACATATGTAAGCATAATGCAAGACTGGTAAGACTGAAACATGGAATTCAGGGATTGTGAAAGAGAATGGAAAGGGTACAAAAAAAATGTTAGCACCAGACTTAACGGAAAAAAACCAAAACACCAAATGGAGATTTCTGGAGAAAATTATTGCTCTGGCAGAGACTCTGACATTTTGCTCAGAAAGGGACATGTTATCTAAAGTCAGGGGACAGATTTACATCTCTTCTCCTGGAACATGATAACCCTCAGAACTCTTTTAAAATGTGAAGATACCATTTCAAACTACACCTGGTATCCTTTTTTCTTACTTTAGGGTTGTGCCTTATTTAAGAGAACACCTTTGTGAAACAAGGGAAATGTAAGCAGGGTCAAGTTTCATGTTTTTCAACAAGGTTAAACCTGCAGTTCAAGTTTGGGGATTTAGTATTTGCTGTTGTATACATTCATATACAAGATAAAGGAAAAAAAGACCAGTTGTTTGAATCAATTCATCTCAAAACTTTCTGTGAGGCTTAAATTCTGGCTTAGTCTATTGAATGCCATTTTTTTGATTAGCTGATAAAACGTCTGGCCGTTGCTGTCACAAAGAAAAAAGAGAAAAAACTCCAATTCATTAAGATCATTTTGTGCTGCCTCACATGCTGTCTTCGACATAATTTTACACTGAGCTTGACTTGTTGCACAAGGACTTTGCCACACATCAGGCAGGCAGCACAGTGATGCTTCTCAGCTCCAACACTGAGATGCTGCCTAAAAGGAGTTATAGCTGGGAAAATGCCAGACCGCCTGGGACCTAAGCAAGACAGGTAATTGATGGTGCCACGGCCAGCAGCTCTGAAACCTGCTGTTTCTCCTCATTTCTCTTTAATCCACAGCAGAACATCATTCATGCTGTACTAATAGCAAGGATTATATTATCACATGCTGTACTTCCAAATAGACTCTTCTTACTGACAAACAAGTGCAGACTTTTAGGATTCTGCTTCAGTTTCATGCCAACAAATTGTAAGGTGCAAACTCCTCTGCTCTTTTATTCCTGAATTTTCCATGCCTCTTTTGTCCTTCCTATGTGTCTTACAGGGATATGCAATCAAGGAGCTATTGTTCAAACTTTTATCCTTCCTACACAGAATAACTGAAACAATAGGGCAGATTTTAAAAATCATCTTGCTTGCTCACTTTGTTGAAAGTTATCTGACAATTCCTGTTGCTTCAGATTTTCTCAGTTCATATTTATTATGAACGTGTTCTTTTATGATGGCCTTGGATGTGAGTCATTGCAAGAAAATCAGTTTTATTTAGCCAGCACAGGAAGATAATATTTATTACATACACAAATGCTACACATTTCTATTATTCATTAGAGTGACATAACCCTATGTGCTTTCATTTTCTATCAGTGCAGAAATACCTTTGATGTTTGTGAGACAGGAGGGCTGTGGTCTTCCCATACTATCCAGAGCCAAGGTGACTGACAGAAATCTGTATACACAGCAGTCAAGTGCAAAATTCTCAGACACCCCCAGCACCAGAAACTGATCTGCATTACACAGCAATAATTTGCTCCACAGCTTTTGTGTGTTGAAGGTACATAATCCTCCAATTGTACACACAGAATCACAGAATCATTTTGGTGGAAAAGACCTCCAAGATCATTGAGTCTAACCTTTGACTGATCACCACCTTGTCAATCAGACCAAGGCATTGAGTGCCATGTTCAGTCATTTCTTGAATACCTTTAGGGATGGTGACTCCACCACCTCCTTGGGGAGCATGTTCCAGTGCTTTTCAACCCCTTCTTTGAAGAAATTATTCCTGATATCTGACCTAAACCTCCTCTGGCACAACTTGAGGCCATTTCTTCTTGTCCTATCATTTGTTTCCTGGTAGAAGAGACAGACTCCCACCTGGTTCCACCCTCCTGTCAGGAAGTTGTAGAGAGTCATAAGGTCCCCCTGAGCCTCCTTTTCTCCAGGCTAAACACTCCCAGCTCCCTCAGCTGCTCCTCACAGCACTTGTGCTCCAGACCCTTCCCCAGCTCCATTGCCCTTCTCTGGACACACCCCAGCCCTTCAATGTTCTTCTTGTAGAGAGGAGCCCAGAACCGGACACAGGATTGGAGATGTGGCCTCAGCAGTGCCCAGCACAGGGGGACAGTCACTGCCCTGGTCCTGCTGACCACACTATTGCTGATCCAGGCCAGGTGCCATTGGCCTTCTTGGCCACCTGGGCACAGCTGGCTCATGTTCAGCTGCTGTTGACCAACACCTTCAGGTCCTTTTCCTCTGGGCAGGTTTCCAGCCACTCTTCTCTAAGCCTGTAGTGCTGCCTGGGGTTGTTGTGATTCAAGTGTAGGACCAGAACTTGGCCTTGCTGAACTTTATACTGTTGGCCTTGGTCCATTAATCCAGCCTGTCCAGATCCCTCTGCAGAGCCTTCCTACCCTCCAGCAGATCAACATTCCCACCTAACTCAGTGCTGTCTGTGAACTTACTGAAGGGTACACTCAATCCCCTCATCCAGATCATCAATAAAGGCATGGAACAGGAACGAGCCTGACACTGTTAGCCTTGGGGAACCTTAGCTTATCCCACAAACTACTGAAAAAGAAGTAGAGAATCACAGAGAAAATTTAAGGTGTAACTAACCAATAACCCTTTGTATCTGAAGTAGCCACCTCTGCTCTGCGGGTTCTCTCAGCAAACAGAACCAGGGCTGTCTCCCCAGCAGGGCTGTCACCCCAGCAGGGCTGTCTCCCTCCCTGCCAGGATGAGGAGCTGTGCCATTCAGTGGCACACAGATTCCTGCTGAAGCTGCCAGCTTTGCTACAGGGCTCATGCACAGCACAGCACAGGCCTGTTCAAAGCATCTCCACGGGCTTTTGCTCTTCCCTGCTGCTCCTCTAAACCAGCAGCTGTGATGCTGGGGGTTACACCAGGCTGTTTCAGGCACCTGTATTGTTTGGCTGAGAGAAAAACACCTCTCCAATAGCGACTGTTAATAAAACACAGAGCAAACACACAGGAAACCTTGTTTCATGACCCTGATGATTCCTGTGAATTGTGTAAAGGATATGCCCCAAACAGCTTAATTCCTGGTGCAAAATGCCCTCCTTCCCCAGAGTGACAGTACCTGTTGGCTTCCCAGATCTCACTTGTTTGGCCACTGAGAAAAGAACAAGTTAAACAGCCAGAAAAAGGTAGAAAAGTTAGTCAGCAAGGAGCATTGTGGCCAGTCAGTAAACAAACCCTCTCTCCCTCAGCAGTGATTAGTCTGTCTGCTACAAAGACTTGCAGTAACGGTGCTTTAGATAAAGAACAATAACCTGCATAAAACTTATTTGTAGCTTACAGGGTTTAACTAGGAATTTAAGCCATTTTAAGTTTTAAGCCTCTTTTAAGTTTTAATTTAATCTTCTCCTCAGGGCATGGAGTATGCACAGGAAGAAACTGTTATTATATTTTTCATGAGAGAGAAGAAAAAAAAATAAAAAAAAATTTGGTGAGACTGATGGGGACGTGGAGCAGTGCTGAGGTGGGGGCTGGGGGGAGCTGGGTAGTTCAGACGCCTTCAGGTGAACCCTGGAGAGAAAGTGACTTTTCGGCTGATGGCACCAGAGATTGTGGATGAATGGAGGCAGATCATGAAAGCCAGATATCAAAAGAGAGATCAGAGCAAGCTATTAAAATGTACATTTATATTTCTAAATATTTTTAGGGTTGCTGAGTTGAGACAGCTAGCAAACAGCACATCATGGAGAACATTGATTGAAAAGCTCACTGGGTTGGGAAAGAATTTTTCATTTCATAAGTCATTTGCTGTAACCATTCCAAAAAGTCAGCAGATTTTTAAAATTAATGAGAGTTGTTCTGTGATGAAGTCTGGCTTGATAGCCACTTCTGTCCCTGGGTTTTCTCGGGAGAACTGAACCTCATCCTTTTGTGCCATTAAAATTTTTCGGTCAGTAATGCTAATTCATTTGGCATGTATACAGCATGAGAAATTATCTTATCCTGTTTGTGGAATCCCATACAGATACAATGCTTTCCAGAGATTTTAAGTCCAACTCCAAGGAGCCTTTTCTAAGGAGCTGATACAATATATTGAGTAAACAGTGGAGCAGAAGGATTGTCATTACAAATAGCAACAACTAAATTTTTTCAGTTGTGAGGACCTGGAAGTCTACTGTTTTTTAAATTGATACAGTGTTACTATTTATTTAATGATGTCCTGGTTGCTATTTAAGTCTTCAAACAAAGGATAAAAATTCCCTGGCCATATTGCACTTCTGGAGTGGAAAACAGACACTAGATTTTAAAAAAAATCAACATGTCTGTTACTCAAAATGGGCATTTTCATTGTTCTCCATTGATCACTCTCCAGTACCAATTTTAATTTCACAATAAGATACCTCAGCATACTTACCAGTGAAGCCAAAACAACTTCAATAAACACCTGCCATCTTTTTGACCTAGTACAGGTAAAACCAAAAATCTCATTTTCTGCATATATTGCCAAACATTAATTGATTTTAGCAAATTTTAGGAATCTAGATATGTTTTATCTTCTACAAAGTGTAGGCATTTGTTTCAAAATGAAAGCTGATAGAACTTAATCTCAGTAGTGACTTGCTCATAGCAGATAGAAATGTCACATGATTATGAGCCTTCTGCTCATTGAAACTTTTCCTTACAGTAAGATCCAGAAAAACCTCCAGGACATTACATATAAAGGTGTGAAAGTCTAAAAAATAATAATTAACACCTAACATTTGCCAGGTTGCTGGAAGTAATCTAGTTACTAATATTCTACTGAGAACCAACAAGGGTTGTGAGGACCAAGCTGCCATGTGCAGCCTGAACTGTTGTCCTGAACGAGCTGTTTTCTCTCTGTTTCCTGCAAAAGAAGTCCAGATGACAACACTGCAGATAATGTAACTCAGATGGAATAAATGCCATGCCTAGCTGCTTGTGCATCAGATGCAATCTCAGCTATACACTGCATTGTCGCTGAAATTGCTGCTGTCCGTAGCCTCACGAGGGCTGGAGATTTCATTTTCCTCGTGTTTATTACATTTATTACATTCTGTTAACAATAATAACATATATTATGTCATCCTGCCACTGTTTGTCTTGCCTTTTCTTTCTTTCACTTCAAACACCAGGAAAAATAGTGTACTGATTTGATCAACTAATTTGCATATGCATTTCACTTTGCAAATTATCTCACTATTCCAGAGCTTTAACCAGTCTGGACCAATATCCTATAGCAGTCACAGCAACTGTTTTGTTTTGTCAAATGAAACAGCTTTTTTTTCCAACTTTTATTTTTCTGTTTCTTACTGAAACAAATGTAATTATGAAGAAAATAAATTTCCATGACAATCATTCAGAGTTGTACTTTAATTCCTAATGGTTTAATACAAGTTTTAATTTCTAAAATTTATTCTGAGTGAAATGTAAATGTAAACAGAAACAGAAGCTTTTAAGACAATTTAATCCACAAATTTTTTGTTCACATAAATTAAGTCTTTCCAATCCTCTTTGTCAACAGTCTCTTTTATATTTACATATTGCACAATCAGGAATCTGAAATCTGAAAAGTTCTCTTTGGAAAGAAAACTTACAAGAGGATTTACCCAAGGGCAATTGACCTAGGCCAAAGTCAGCAAACCTTTTTTATGTATTCGTACCTTCCTCTGCCTCATACGGTCTTCTTTTTGAAGAATTAGAAAAAAATAAATATCAAGGAGAACCAGAAAAACATGATTATGGAAATACAAGGAGAGAAAGATAACAGAAGGGTGGAAGTGAGAAGCTGGTAAGCACAACCACATACAAAGAGCTTGCAGATTTGGGCCAAACAGCATCCTCGGGGTGGGGCACAAGAAACAGCTGCATAAAGCTGATTGTAGGATTCCTGGCAGCTGTATTTTCCTGGTTCATCTTGTCTTAGTGTAGGTTCTTTTCTTACCTTGATGCCTAAAGAGGCCAACCTAGAAACAGAGACTACACAGGAGTAAGGGAATAAAGGTGGATATTTATTTGAAAGGCCTTCAGAGGCACACCCTGGGCAGGCCAAAGGCTACACCCAAGATGGACCCCGAGTCACGAGTTCTTCACACTTTTATAGGTTTGGTCCATTTGCACATCAACCCAATTTCACCAATTAAACTTTAGCTAATGATGTAATTTGCCCTCAGCTTGCCCCCCTTCTCAAGATGCTGGGTTACACATTTTGGGCCTAGGACGGGCTGGGTGTCCTTGGAGAGCAGCCTGGAGAGGCTTTGTTATGTCTGTCTCAGCATGAGAGAGCAGCAGCTCACAGGCTACAGGACACTGCAGAGTTACACACTGGGAATGCAGAATTTGAAAAATATAAAAGTTAAAACATAAGGCATCAACCTCAGCTCAGCCTCCCTTGGCCACACCTTCCCCGTGTTACCCAAGTGTCCAGGCTACTCTCATTCCTCAGCAGTCAAAGAGATGGAGGGCAGGCAAAGCTGCAGAGAGAGGAAAAAAATAAATCTGTATGAAGGCAGGAAGAAAGTGCTACTGCACTCCTTCCACAAGTCCCTGATGCTCTTCTTCGGGTGCCAGGCACAGACCTTGACACTTCTCTTCCCCTCCTCTATGTCAGAGGCCTCTCTGCTACACCACGGTGTCTGTGGCTCACCCTCGCTCTCAGTTGTTGTTCCTTCCTTTGCCATTTCAACACCTTTCGATTCTTTTGATTCTTGACATCTTTAACAGGGAAATTCCCCCCACAAAATTCACTACAAAATTGCTTGGATGAGAACACAGCAAATTTCTCTAAGATTGCAAACACATGAGCTGTTCTGACCAGTTCCTCCTCATTTTGGGTGCAACCCCCAGTTTCCTCTTCCCCCTCTATGATGTGAGGAACCCTGAGTACATGTCACCTTCCCTTGATGCCCTGCATCAGTTCTTTGCGAGGGAACACTGTCTTTTTAGGCAGTGGGAACACACTCCTGACAAACATCACCTCATGCTGAAACCTGCAGCGTTCAGGGACATCCACGAGCATTCTGTGGCTCTTCCTGATTCTTCTCTTCTGCTCATGACCTTGTGTCTGCCTCTCCTCCCAGTCCAGGTCACTTCACTGTCCCCCTAGCCGGTCTCTGCCAGACACCCTCCTCCTGGATCCCCCTCTCCCCTCTCCAGACTGCCTTTTATATGGAAAGTGGCTTCCCCACACATTGCTCCTGAAGTTGCTGCTCATTCTTCTCCCTCCCAGGCTGTCTCCACCCTGTGTCTCAGACAGGGCCTAATCCCTACGCTTTGTCTGCACATGGACTGTAAACCCTTCATATTCGGTGCTGCTGCTGTCACGTATTTGCTCAGGCCTAGAAGTCATTGCTTTATAAAGGACCAAAATCATTGCTTTGCCTTCAGAACTATTAGTCTATTCAGGTACCAATTCAGACGCTATTTAAATGACAATTGGGTTCACAGAATATGGCTTCCAAGTATTTTAATTTGATTAGGAATCAATCCTTCTTAATTACTTTTACAAATAATTCCCATTTTCCAGCTGGAAATAGAGATAAGCTTGTGTGTATATATATTTTGCTCCGAGATTGAAAAAAAAAAGGTTCTATAATTGTGTATCTGATAAATTGGACAAAAGAGAGATGACAACTTTTAAAGAAATTAGATGTAGATCTGATTCTGGTAAGAATCCCTAAAAAAAACCCACTAATCACATTAGCAGAAAATAATCTGTAAAGAATAAGGCAAATTAAGTGCAAGTCAGAGCAAGGGAGAAGTTGTATAATTTGGGGTATATATAAGTGATTAACCCAGTGAGATGACTGGGTTAAAAAAAAATCAGAAAAAGCTCTAAATTCACAGCAGGTGTCAAAATCCAAAGATGACACTATGATACTTTTTACTATTTTGCAGTAAAGATATACACATAGTTAGTTTAAAGGTATTGGTGAGACAGTCCATAATATGCTAAAACCAGGAAACTGAAATCAATTTTATTTAAAAATCTTTGTCTCTATACTACTTAAAAGACAGTCATTTGAAAAATTACAAGAAACATTAAAGTATTATAGTGCATGTTCAAGTTTTTGGCCTTCACACTCCCAAATGTGATATTAAATAACTTTAACTTAGAAAAAGCTATAGAACTTAGAGAAGCTATATAAGGAATAACAGATACAAATGTATTGAATTTTAACCACGTACAAAAACTAAGCCAACTATTGCCGTTTTTCCAGGTTTGTGGTAGAAATAGCAGGAGCAGCTACAGTGTGACACAAAGAACAGCTGTGTTACTGTACAAAAGAAAGAATAGGACAGGGAGTGGCTGCAACCAAATGTATCGTAGAAAAATGATATCTCTGAGGGTCCCTTTTCCTATTGACTAAAAATGATAAATGATTCTTTAAAGAAATCATAAACTGCAAAAAATATATGTGAGATTTAAGTTTCTTTCCGGTTTGCTCACTCTGAAATATAAACAGAGCAAATCTTGTAGTTGTGTATAGACACATTTCTTGCTTTTAATTTTTTTAATTTGTCAGAATTTCTCCTGGAATTACAGGCACAATATTCCCATGCCTCATGCACAATAACCTGTTACAGCTTGGAACAGAGATGGAGTCCAGTGCTCACCTGACTCTAAGGTGGAGATCTTTTCCCATGGCTGGCAAAGCACACAGCTAAATCATCTCCATGCACAACTATGTCCCTGATGCAAGTCTCTGCTCAAATGTATCATGAACATAGCTCTGAAAAGGAGACACCACCTATGATCACGAGCTTCTGACTCCTGGAAAGAAGAAATGGCACAGGCTCCTGGCTGTTTCCACACCTTCCATTCTCTACTGCTCACTTCACTGCCAGTTTTTCTCTGGCTCCCTGAGGGTGGTCCCAGTGCTTGACTGGTCAGCATGGAGACAGAATTAAATAAGCCATGTCTGTGGAGAAGAGAGAAGCAAGATGCCCTATCCTATATTTGCTCTGTGACCAAGAAACCACAGAGAATCCCACCAAAAGCTGCTCTGAACTGCAGATCCCTTCCACATTTACTATTACAAGTCAGACTTCTGAGATGTTTTCCTTTACTTCTGCTGGGATTGGATATTGACTTACAGTAAGTTTTGCTAGGATTTAAAAGCAGCTATTTAAAATTCAGTGTCAAATGGAGCAGCTAAAATAAGAAAAATCAGAATAAATAAAAGTTAACATTTGTACTGCCAATGCAAACACATATTTTCTTTTTAATGGTTCAACCACACAGCCTATATAGCAAAACACTTCCTAAACCTCATCGAGATGAACAGGGCTTAAGCATATACACATAAAGTTAGGGATCTCTTGGCTAATATTAACCTAGATTCAGGTAAGTATTGTGTTTTGACCAATAACTCAGCATGAAACATACACGACACACAATGAATCTTGAGTTCTTTAAAAATTAAGCACCTAGTCCAAGTTATGTAAAAACTTCAGGATCTTTCCAAGTGCATACATCAGCCATTTCCAGAGGCAGTCAGAATAAGATCCAGGTGAACAATTTGCATGCTAGTTTTGACTGGAGGTACACTCTGGACAGACAAAGTGGAAGGCACATCTCACAGCCCAGCATTCCCTAAAGCACCTGCTCCTAGAATTACAGAATCACAGACTGGTTTGGGTTGGAAGGGACCTTAAATATCATCTAGTTCCAACCCCCCAATTAGATTCAGTTGTAGACACTCATTGTACATACACAGCCCTGTCCGTCTCCACTGGTGACAGATAACAACTTCAATCACAACAGTTGTGGACCATGCATCTCCTCTGCTGGGTGGAAGAATAGAAATTCAGTGCTTCTGAAAAGGAAAAAAAATATTTGGAAATCTTAAACAGTTCAGAAATAGGTATACCCTTATTTTTAAACTGGAAACTACACCATGTTGAACTACAACCTCTCCGTATAATTGCTGTTTAGTTAAAGGGACATAGAAGCCAAATTTGAACTGGCTTTTATTTCCCTAAACAAGTCCTGATAGTGCACAAAAATCGAACTTAAAACACATAACCATACACGTGTATCTATATGTACACAACATTTTGTGTTTACAATACAAAGATATATTCGGACAGATTTGCATTTTGGTCATTTTGCTATATGTTAGATATGTTTGTTTACAGATTCTGCACTATTCAGTAAGGCAACAAAAAAAATTAGTTCATCAAGTCAGTCACTGAATGAAAGTGTGAGCATATAATTTCATTTTTTTCTCTTTTCTCCAGCTGGTTTCAGAACACTGAGAGAGTTTCATGTGTTCCTTGGACTCCTAAAATGGCTTAAATATAACCTGACACAGACAATTTCAGTCTAACAATAAAGGAAATCAAAATACATAATTCAGGGTCATTCAGAGCTGCCAGGATTTTAAAATCCCATGCCCTTTGAGAAACTTTCAAAATAAATGAAATTTTTTATTCATTCTAACAGCTTAATGTACAGAACTAAAAGAGGTGTAGTCCATTCATCATAAAAATCTTTGTCTTCTCCCATAATGCATTAATTTCTTTATACAGACAAATTGCATGGCTATGTTTGTATGACACTTTTTTCCCACTCAGATCAATTCTAAGACCTCTGAACTAAAGAAAATAATCTTTCTAAATGGAATACTAATTTTAGCTAAGCTGCTTTTGAAGACTATGCTCTTTTAAAAAAAGCCAAAGCTCCATACAAAAGGTAGGGAGAAGAGGGAGAGTGTAGCTGATGAAATGCAAATGAGGCTTTTCTCAGACAGCTGGCTGCTTTGGGATGACATGTGTGATGAATGGCTCTTAAAACATGAGCAGGCATCAAGCTCCAATTCAGTGTCAGACTGGCAAAAACAGCAGCATTACTGGATGCTTCCTTTAATTAATGCAACATTTCTGCATTAGTCCGGACACTGCCGATAAATGGGAAAGAACTGATATCAGTGGTAATATCAGAAATCTTTCAACCTTGAAGCTGGGATGCATTAGCCAAAAGCTGCGGTATCGTAAAAGGTTTAATTGTATTTGTAATGTACCAGTGCACCATGACAAAAATGGGAGATAGTGTAGGCAGGACAGAGTGAGCCGGTGATAAATGAGTGTGAGTGAGCGATTATAAAGCAGGGAGGAGTGTGGAAACAGACAATAGACAGCGGAGGGGAAGGGGCAGGAATGGGGTGTTATGATAGCAACAGCTACTCCAGTGTGAAAAGCAGGTAACAAGAGAAACCTGGTTATAGTTTTGAGAAGGGCTACAAGCACAAAGCAGTTTAACATAAATCTTCCCTCCTAAATAGGTTTCATTGACAAAAGTGAGATTTACCACTGCACCTGCCTCTAGCAGGACTTCATGGGGAAGGCTTCATGAGCCAGTTATCTACTACAAAGCATTACAACTCACTAAATCAAACACACAGCACAAGGTTTTCTATTAATTGCATACCAAAGTAATAGGATACACACACTGTTCATCCATTGTGCTGAAAATTATGTTTTCTGCCACAACATACCATAAAACTCCCAGGCAATTTTTATGCTGTCACATAGTCAGCAAGTGTACGTAATAATAGCAATAACAGCTTTCTTGAGATTATTTGAAAATAAAGACTAATCTTCCACTGAAAGTATCAGAGCCTTTCACACAGCAAGGCTACACAGCATTCATGTGCAAGGTGTTCCTGTTTTGTGATTGCCATCAGTTGCAAACATTTCTGAAGACTCCATCTTCCTAGCAAGCAGGCTAAGGCACATAATTAAGATTAACAACAAGTTCTGGTGAGGTTCTTGAAAATGGCCTATGCTTAGTGTTTCTGAGAAAGGTGAAGTATTCCCGTAATGTACTCAAAGTGATTTGCTGTTTCTTGATGACACCTTTATTCATGTGGTGGCCTTTTGAAACCATTCCAGTTGTTCTCTCCCTTTTTCGTGCACACGAGAGGTATTTATTGTGTGTACCAAGTATTCACTGCGTAGTTTCAAAACTGGGGTTTTTTTCACCTTTTAATTAAACTTCGTTCTATGAAGCCAAAAAAGTAAAAAAAAATCTGTTGCTTTTGAAATGAACACCAAGATTAATTATTGTCAATGCTTATTTTCAGGCATGAGGAGAGAGCAAGGGAAGAGACAGATATTGGAGAAAGAAACATTTTCAGACATCAAAAACAGATGCTGAAACTATATAGTATGATATAGAGAGGACTTCTTGGACCACAGTATAGAAAAGAAAATATTTTGGCATTCATGTGCATGCTTTTCTTATTGTATTAGACCACAGGTGAGAGAGACTTTATCAGTTAAGAAACTACCATATATATAAAAATATAACTATAAATATACATGGACTTCCTTGAACTGAGGCTAAAGACATTAAAAAACCCTTATACATTTTTTTTCAAGTATAACACATTTTCCTAAATATAAAGGAACTGTAGGAAAAAATTGAAATATAGATATTTGTTGCAGATATTTAAGTGGTTCTCTATAAACTTCTAAATTGTTTTCCTTATTAAAATATTTCTGTATTATTATGCACAGATAGGTTTTAATACTTATAGAAATGTCTGAATAGAAGGTAAGCTGGCCAGTATCATGGCATGAAAGCTTTGCCCAGGAGAGACGGGCAAGAGAAGGTTAGTTTTTTTGTTTCTTCCTTGACACACCCTTTTTTGTTAAATCTTTTAAGTCTGGTTTTAAATTCTGTGTCTTAGGTAAAACCACATGTACCATGGTTTTAAAATACCTCTGCAGCTCCAGTAAGTTAATTGGAAACCAGCTTAGGATTGATTAGCAGGGAAGTTAAACACAGAAGAGGGTTAAAGGTGTTGGGATCTAAGTAATTTTTTTGGCTAAAAAATTCCAAAACAAGTTTAATAACCCAAAAAACCAAAACCCAATGAACTGAACCAAAAAAATCCAAACAAAAATACAAAACAAAACAAAAAAACCCCAAACAACAACAACAACAACAAAAATCCCAAACACACAGCTTTCATAATTTACTGAATTTTACAGAGACAGATCTTACTATCCATATTTTCAGACTAATGACTTATCATAGAACTGAAAATGGTGGTGCTGGTGTTTCCCTTGTGCCTGTTTATTTCTAAGGCCCAGTAGCTATCCCAACAGGCTTATAATCCTGGATGTGAAGCTCCCTGTCACATCAGAAATTTCCCTTCGATGTAGGCAAGGCATCAGTCCACTTTCTTTCACAATTTTGCAGGAGAAAAGTCCATTATAATACACTGAATGAATTCCAGTGTTGCGGGAATCTTTTACCTAGTCATGAAACAGTGAAAGTATAAAGACAGTCATGACCTAGCTTGTCTCAAAACTGGCAGTCAGTGCTTACTGTAATGTGCATCTATTCAGGAGGTCCATTTTCATTCTGAACTCCCCAATTTCCTGTAGTATACTTCAGCTCCTATATTAGTTACGAAGTACTTTACCACAGGATAAAGAGGCTATGATCCAACCATTCTCTTCATCCTGCCATGGGGAAGACCATTTACTGCCCCTTTTCCTCCCTCTCTCATCTCATATTTAATGTACAGGACGAAGCACTCATTTGTACTAAATGAGAGATGCCATCAGATGTGAAGGGTGCATGTTCAGCCAGGATTGGATAATGATATGCTTACTCATGCTTACTACATTAGGAAGTTTTAATAGGACTACACGAGGATCAGGTGCTAATCGCTGGAACAGCATCAGATTGCAGTCCATAATTTGGCTCACTACTTCTGCACAGCAGCTATTCAGTGCTGCTGACTGAATTGTATCCATCTCTGAAAATTCAGGAAGGCAAAACAGGAACAGGAAGGGAATTTAAAAGGTCCCTAACTGTACAGTTGCACGTCCAGAGCAAGGCCATCAGGTAATTGTGCCTGTACTCAGTGGTGGCTGGGGTGCTAGCTGTGCAGATAGCTCCTAACAATGCCCCATTGTGCTCCTCTCCCACGGGATTTTACTTGGACAGCATTTTCCACTAATGGATGCTGGTCATGAACAAACAGCTATAAATCACTTTGGTCAAGTTAACCCAAAGACATGCGCCAAATTCTAGTGTCAAAGTGTCTAACATGCATTTCCTAATAAATAGAAATGGTTTTTTAACAGAAAACAAACAACCAGCAACATGGGTTGGGATGAAATCATCCAAGTGCCAGGACAGATGGCTCTGGATTTCCTGGTGCAGTCCAGAGCCCAGCCCCAAGCAGTATGGAGGGACACACGCCTTTGCTGTTCTGCTAAAATAAGAAGCGAGATCAAACACAAAAACTTTGATGAAAGAGAAATATCCTAAAGATGAAGTGTTTATAGCAAAGACTTTGATGTAATGACTACATGCAGAAACAACAGCTCTATATCTATAAAATACGTGTTTTATGTAATAAATACTTTCAGGACTGTGCTTTCATTATTGCCCAATCCCCTAGTTCCCTGAGATCTAATGGTAGGATGTAAAGATGTCCTTCATAATCCAGTTATATGACCTATAATATTCAATACTGACAAGGGGCCAGGAGTCCAGCTTAAGTAAGTTTGTAAGAATGTATAAATCTTACAATTGTGGGCTGAAATCATTTTGGGGCAGAAGTTTTATGGAAAACTTTCCAAGATTATTTTAATAGCAGATGCTTGAAAACATAGACTTTCCTGTGTATTTAAGAATTGTAAGCCAGGCACCCAATCAAGAAGTCGGCCCTGTTTTCCTTGCACTACTGCCTAACACAAGATAAAATGCAAAAGGAATGTGGTATTTTTTTAGTTCACAACAGTTATAAATTTTATTTATTTTATGTTTCAGACACTACATATTTTGGAATCATTATAAATGGAGCCTGCATCTGGGTGGGTGATGACACTTACATGAAGTCACATTTTGGTTGGATGTTCACCATGCAAGTTTTTTATTAAAAACTTTCACGAAAGCTATAAAGCTTTTCAACAGAAAGGAGACAGAGAAAAGTATAACTGTATACTTTAAACTGCTTTAAACAGAAATATAGTAATTGATAAATCTTTTGGAGCAGATGGTCTTCTAGCTGATTTAAGAGATATGGGGTCCCTGGGAGCAATTGCTCCTGGAACATCAACAACTAATTCCCATTCTTCACATGTTCCAAATTCTGCATTCTCTGGAATGCTGCTAATTGTTTTACTTTGGGTCTGTTCTCAAGAGAAACCTAAATAATTTCATTTCACTCAGAAGTTTATTCATAATCACCGGAACAACTGAATTTGGTATCTGAAACTACATTTTCTATGTTCTACTTATTGACCATTTTACATGCTTGGGTAATCACATCGAAATTATTTTGAGGGAAATCAGAGAAATGAGCCACGGTTGGATCACTCGTGTAATGCACAAATGATTTCATGCTACCCCTGCCTCCCCAGAAGAAATTAGTCAGAGCAGATACGAGGTGAGTGCTGCAAAAGGTGATGTGAGTCAGAGTACACAAATGGAAATCAAAAACCCTGGTAGTTGGCCTATGGCTAGTCATTTCACTCTTTATTGACATTTTTATTTAGATAATAACCTCTTTTTGGACAGTGCCATGTGTTCATACTGTGCTTTCCACAGTGCTGTCCTTAAATCAGATCTCTGGATGCAAATTAAATACTAATATAAAAGATCATGAAACACAACATCAGTGATATTGTTATCAAAATTTATTGTCATTGTTTTCTTTCTGCATGGCCTGAAAATACCCTGCATTAAGATTTGGGCCTAAAACCCATTTACATTTTTGTGATAGGAGAGCATGAAAAATCAACACTTTTTACTACAGGAGCAGATTAATCAAACTCAAAGAGATATGGAAATCAAGATTCAAATAGACATTTCTTTTGTTTTGAGTGGTTAGTCTAATCCCTTCTTGGCAAAGAAGGGGCATGAACCAAGAGCATTCCAATACAATGTGGGTAGTCTACTTGGGTTAGTCAACAAAGTACCTTTACCCTTCTAAGAGAATTCTTATTTCCAAGATTGCTGTTGTTGTTATTTTCATTTTACAAGTCTATTTTGACAAGACATTACCTGACAGACAGCGTTTGGAAAAAAATAATAAATTTATAAGTCATCTTTATCATAGTTTCATAATTTGCTTGGCATAAGAAGCCCACTGGGTTCTCACAATACTACTCCATCAATTTTAAGACTGATCCATCTGCATTGTACATCACTGCATTATACGCATCATTACACTGTAACTGTAAAAAAGAAAATTAAGGTGTGATAACGCCTAAACATCTTCATAACAGTTTCAAGTTTGTGGATACGTAGGATGTAATTGTCAATTACAACACACACTCATGTTAAATAATAGCCTGTTAGAAAAAACCCAAACACTGACTGTGCCTGCTTTCCAGTTTTCTTTTGTTTTTTGCATCAGGTTTTTGCTAAGACCCTATTCCAGTTAGTTACCTGGAACTAAGTAAAAAAAACAAACAAACAAACAAAAAACCCCAACAAAACAAAACACAAAACAAAACAAACAAACAAACAACAAAAAAACCAACAACAAAAAAAAACCCCATCAATTTCTGCACCTTTTTCTCCCAGGTTTTTTTCATCCTAAAACTTCAAGGGAAAAGAAATACAAAAACTCAGAAGACGAAATGAGTTACTCAGTTGAGAGGATTTGCAATGCAGAGTGACTTACTCAAAGAACAAAATGTTTAAATTGTGGTCAACTTTTAGCAAATGTCTTACTCATTGCATGACTAAAATGCCTTTTTTTTTTTATCAATTAAGAGAGAAGCATCATTTCAAAGAGAAATTTCCTTTGATTGCAAATAATCAATTGTTCAGGAAAAGTTGGACCTCTGAGTATTTTCTGTGGTATGATATCTGACAGTGGGCTTAGACTGGGAAAATCCTGGTCACAATGTTCACTCAGTCTTGAAGTAACCTTCAAAAGCTCCAAAACATTCAGCAGCCCTCAAGTATTCCTTCATTTCCCTTTGCTCAGGGGTGAAGCTGCACTGGCTGAAGTAGATGCACTGCTGGGGCACATCCACCTTAATTAACTACTTAGCTCAGTTATTGTGACCATCTAGTAAGATGGATGAATGTTATACATCACCTCCCCACCATCAATTGTTCACCCCATTAGAGCAGAGCAGAAGAATATAGACAAATGATTTATTCATCAAAAAAGAACAGGTTCAGCTGACCTGAAAAATAGTCGCAAAACTGGGTCAAATCCATCAGAATGTTTCTACTGGATTTCTCTCTCTCTCTCTCACACGCACATACACATTCACGTTCCCTGTGAAAGCCAGAAGGCCTGGGACTCAGTTTTAATAGTACTGTGGTTGGGACACTCATGGAGGAAATGGAAGGAACCAAAGGTTTTTTTGCTCTTCTGCTTAGACCCATATCTGCTGCTCCTGGCAGACCCCAGCCATCAGGCTCCATGATCTCTCCCAAGACCCTCCGCTTACAGCTTTCCTACATGATGTGGGGTAATAACATATTTACTGGTACCCAGAGGAATGAAAATAACTCTCTCAGCAACGATAAGTGACCCCAGCGCTGGAGCTGCTGAAATGTCAGTGCCCCAAGCTTGGATTCAAGGAATTTGGGTCTCCTGCTTCTTAACAACCTTGGTTCTAGGCTGTCTAAACTTCCTACAGCTTTGTCACTCCACCTACAGCCATGTTTTTACCTCTGCTGGTTAGCATTAATTAAAGAGTCCCCAAATAGGAATAAAATATTTGCTCTGAAATAGGATTTGATTGCTCCAGAAAATGTTAAGGGAGAGAGTTCAAAGAGAAAAAGTTCACACCGATGAGAAAAAACCAACACTTTGTCTGTTCAAAATGTTCACATCCCAGGTCAGAGGAAAAAACAGTACATCACTGGTGCTTTCCTGTCCCTTACTGACTTGTTCTAGTGAGCAAAAATGCAGGTGATGCCTTGCAGAGCACCACGGAGAACACTTCCCATGCACGCTATTCCTTTGAACGACAGGTAGATTGGATTCTGATTCAAACTAATTTGTTCACTGGTAATGAGCTGTGATATCATCACCTAAATATAGAAATCGGTATTCAGTGAAGATTTTAATAAATGCAGGAGTGGAGAAGAGTGTCTCTTGCCTAGCCATAGTCCTTTTGAAAAACCAGAAGTCTAATAATGGGAGTTGTTTCTTCTAATGCTTCTAATGAGATAATATTAATAGCTTTCAATCAAATTAACTGCCTGATGCTGAATACCCACTAACTTGTATCCCATACTCATTTTTATTCATTTTTCTTCAGTAAGACATCTTGTGAATTGACATTTAAAGGACTGTGTTCCTGAAATAAAACTAGCAGATCCTATTTAGATTGTCATTGCTAAAAAGCAGCAAATTCTCAGACATTTTCCATGGGACAAGAAAGTACTTCAGTTATTTTGACAAAGTATTAAAACTCTACAAAATGCTGTTCTGTTGGAGGATCATAACATATTCTTCCAGTAATTTCCCAAAAGTATGAACATTGTTCTCTGTGCTGTAAAAATAACTGTAAATGTTCACTGTCTTCCTTTCACTGTCTAGGAACTTTTTTTGCAAAATGTTTGTAAAGCTCCACAGTAGCATTTGGAAATAGTCGCAAGCTTGGCTAGGTCTGACTGCATAGGCTATAAGAGACTGCAAGTGAGACATAAGAAGTTATGTTGATGGTGCTGGATTGTTGATGATGAAGAATGACGAAAATAAAATTAAACTAATTGTCATTCACAGCACATCTTTTTTTCTTCAACTGAGTCCCAAACCAGAAGTTCATCCCACGTTAACTTATCACTAAAGACCAATATTTGAAGCATACGTGGAATTCACAGAATTAGGAACATGACAAAAATGTTGTCAGGTATTTATATGTTTTTCTTGGTAATGTGGACACAAAAACATGTAAACATGTAGCCTACTTTTTGGAAACACTTTGTGAAGTTGTCTAAATCTTCAAACTGACTTGTCACTCTGTCTCTTGCAGTTCTACAAGTTAAAATAAACGAAGTTACTGACAAGACAACGCATTTATTTTCTTCATCTGTCAGATGTTTGCCCTATAACACCTTCAAATATTTTTTAGTCACACTTTCTCCTTTTCATTTTGATGTTGGTTACTGATTTAACATGAATCACAGATCAAGTAACTTTTGTGTTTTTACTTAGAAATTTTAAAGCAGGATCAGTGAGAGGAACTCTTTTCCCAAAATATCACTGGTTTATGATATGTTTAAGAGACAACAAGGAGAGAAAAGAGTAAAACTGTAATAAAAATGTTAACCACGCAGCTGCCTCAGAGAGTCACAATTTGGTCAGCTTGGTTTGCCTCCCTTGTTATTCACCAGTTCCTATTCCCTCTACTTGCCCAATATTTCCTTCACGTGTCCTTCATGAGCCCTGCTATACAAAGGAACACAAACAAACAAACAAAACCCCACCAAGCATCTGGGCAGTTTTCTATGTAAATTTAAAAATCAAGGTAACTTCTAATTCCCCAATAAAGCTGGGAAAACCACACTGAGCAAAACTTGACATTTGTGGTGAATAATGACTTCTTTGATCAAAATGAAAAGGTGATAACAAAAAAAACCACCTAAGGGCTTTATATCATTTCCACTCAAGAGACTGAAGTCCAGAATAAATGAGGGTGAAAAACAATGGTATTCATTTTTGCATAAAACCTTCATATTTATAATCTCAAGATTCCCTTTTATTCTTCATAATTGCTATAGACTTAATTTTGTAAGTCAAATTCTGGCATAATTGAACTGGTTTTGAGAGGAGAAAATTCCTCAGCAAGACTTCTTCCCTAATTTTTATCTCACAAAAAGACTTTTCCCTGGATGAAGAGACTTTATATTGGAACAAAAATGAGCTTTGCACAGTCTTCAAGGCATTTACACTGGCACCTAGACTGTGGCAACTGCATTCTGTTCTTACACTCCCTGTGTATCAACAGACCCTGTTGTGTAATATTGTACAAGTTTGTATTTCCATATATATAGGCCCTGATTCTGCACTCAGATCCATTTGGACAAAAGCCCTTTGTCTGTGGAGAATACTCATGATTTCGAAGTATGGCCATCTGTTCTGAGATTTTAAAAACTAAGGCTGCGTGACAATAAGTGTTTTTCCTCACAATAGGAATGCTATACAATGCTTATTGCTTATTGTACATTGGCTACTGTAGAAGTTGTGGCTGAATTGTGTTTTTATTTTGTAGGAAAGTTGTGGGGTAAGATGCTTCTTACACAGCCAGCGTAAGAACAAATGTTGCAGGTATTTGGAGACTGTAAATGCTCCTCCATACCAAGAGACCACTGATGACATCTCTCTGTGTAGTTGTTGCCTACCCAGCAGAAGCATACATAGATGTCAAAAGGTTTACTTTATTTTTTGTCAAAAAAATTGTCATTATTCCCCTCCTCCCTTCCACATCCATACCCATATGCCTTTCTGCTGGGTTGGCTTTTCTCTGCACAGCTGCATGGTGAATTAACACAGACCTAGTGTGTACGGACACCATGCCACTCTAGTGTTGCATAATCTCCTTCTCCCAGGTGGTATTAATCATTAGCCAGTTGCATTGAATAACAAAAGAAAATCCATAAAGGATTAATCACAGAAATTAAGTTTGGGTTTGGGGTTGATTTCTGAGTAAGTCGTACTCTGTACTGAAAATGCTTCATCCAAAGATAATTGGCAATTTTTATTTTTTTTTTTTAATTAAATGTGGAAGTGAAAGGCCATGAACAATAAGAATATTTTCTAGCTTCATCACCAAATGGTTCTTTTCTGGTCAAGATGAAGTCCTCTATCAGTCAAGCTCTCTGAAGCTCCAGTTTGTACAGTGTGCATCGCACCAAAAGGAAAAAGGAAGCTTGCACATGTAAGTTATTTGTCATTACCCTCTGCTTAACTTGTGGCTGTGCTAAATGAGCAAGGGCTGCAAGAGGAACAAACACAGCTTATTTCTAAACAGAAAAATACATCCAATTTTGCACCCACAAGCACTTCCTCTTTCATAACCAATCAAAACAAGGATTTAGCTCACCATTTGTAGAAGCTACTGCTATAGTCAAAGGCTCAGACTTACTCTAAGAAAAAGAATGGGGTTTCTCTCCGCATTATTTTCAACTGACTGAGCAACGGAGTCTCTTGGTTCAGCACATGCAGAGAGAAACCATTTTGAAGCATGGCATGGGAGTTTTCACAAATCACCTAAGTCACAGAGGCAAAGGTAGGAATTATTATGCCTCATTTTTAAGTGCTATAATTGAGCAGAAAAGTTCTTAACAAATTATCACTAGAATTATGTAATAATGAATGAATTATTTGTTCAAATTTCAAAACCAGGCACTGGTTCACAAGGGTGTGTCAGTAGGATAAATTTTTGTCATCTGATTAGTTCATTCTAATCAAAAAAAGCACCTTAGTCTAAGGCTGATTGGAAGGCTTTGCTCACCTCAACTAGAATAAACAGAACATGTATTATGCATAAGGATAATAGTGAGGGAAGATGGACTTAAACACAGCCAGGCCTCAGCAGCATGAAATCTCACTGATACTAATCAGGTTTTCCATGTAGATCACAAAATTAGAGCTTCGTTTTGTAAGTGGACAAAAATGTCCCATTTTATGCAGTTTTTAGATTAAAAGAACAAAACAAAACAACAAACTAACCCAAAAAAAACCCCAAACAAAGCACAACAGACACAGACGCTGTATGCTTTATGCAGGTACATTTGTATTTTTAAATATTGCATATAAATACAAGCAGTACTACGTCTACTGGCAGAAATGTGTCTATTAAAGCCACCCACCAACAGAACTTCAGGAAAGTTAGATGATGAATTGCAAGCAGCTGCATCTATACTGCACAGTCAGGATTTTATAATGAGCCTGTAGGTAATGTTTCTCTGCATAATTTTCTTACTCAGCTGAAAAAGAAGGTCTTTCTTGGGAAAACCTCGAGAATATGCCCCATGGGGAATTAAAAGAGATTTGGGCATCTAAAGTTATCAATTAGGCGCCTGATTTATAGCCTCAAAAACTACCCCTAGCCCTAATGATACTGCACAGCCATGCAACCCAAACTTTCCAGCAGAATAATCCCCTACATACCTTGGTATGAGGCAGCAGTCTCACACCTTAACCATCTGGCCTGATGGTCAGGACATGTACAGGTGCTTAAACAAATATTCCATAAACATAAAATCTGACAGATGTCAGAGCAGCTCCAACAAAAGGTAATGAGTGTGTGAAACCTCAGCCTAGCCCACAGGCGCTAATTAGGGCACTCCCCTGGGAGGTTTCAGTTCAAATCCTCTCAGATAAAGAATGCTGAACAGCATCCTGAGTGTCCTTATCAGCCAGAGACCATAGAAAAAGAGCACCCACACCAGCGTTTCACGATATAGTCCTAATTCCTCACTGCTTTTTAAAAGGAGAGACTTTCACCCAACCTCTGTGGGGTATTTCAAGGGTGTAAGGGGAAGAAAAGGCTGTGCATTAATTATGTCCTACCCAAGAGCAGTATTTCCCATTAACTTCTGTAGGTGACTGACTCACTGTCCTGCATTTTTACATCACACAAAGCTCCTCATGAACAATATATGAAGCCTATGCACTGCTTTGATATTCTGAAAGACTCGTCCATATTTAACTACGATAACACTCTAATTCTCTTTTAATAGCTGATTTTTTCCCCTAAATATGTCTAAATTGTTAATTTGGCCATATTTCAGGCAAACTAAATATATCCAGAGAGTCATCAAAGTATCACAGTATTTCAGACTGTTTAAACACTTTAAAATGTACATTACAAAATAATTGTTCAGGGCCATATTAACACTAAAATTATGTAAAGGGAGAGCTTTTATTTTCTGTGTGGTATTTATGTGAAAAAGTTAAGTGTCAGGGAGAAAACAAAAAGCAAGTGAAACATATTAAGATATTCACTATCCCAGGTGCTCTTTTGGCAGGTCAATTTGTGCAGCTCCAAGTAAGCCACAAAGTAAGCCACAGCACTCTCCATGCTGTGCAGTAGGTGTTGCTCCATGACAAACCCTGCAGTCCTCATTCCTGGGTGAGAATCTGATGGACAGAAGAAACCTGAAAGTGCCCTTCATGTCCACTTTTGTTTCAGAAGGAAACATTTATTTGTTCCAATTGCTAACACTGCCCATTCGTCAGAGAGCAAAGATTTGACCCAGCCTTTCTTCTGGATACACTACACCGTGGAGTATCCTTTCATCATTCGGTTACTAATTCCACCTTGGTTTCCATATCTATCTGCACACATAGCTGTGCAGTGTCACCAAAACAGAGACTAGGGACAGAAAGACATTTTCTCCACTAGCTATAGGGAAAACTTGCTATGCAAGCAGCATTCAGAGCGTACTAGCTTGAAAGCAAACCAGTGGAGGATCGCAAGTCAGAATTATAATTCAATAGGAAAACTTAAAAAAATAAATGCAATAGTACAAGAACACTGACAGAGTCAGGATACAACCTGACACCCTGTTAGGCAGGGTGGTGGTAGCAGTCCAGATGAAGTGGTCCAGTTGAAGCAGTGATCCTGTAGAAGGGTCTGGTTTCTGGTTTTTCACTTGAAGGTCCAACAGTACCTCCTGTCCTCTAGAAATCCAGTCGGGAACACCTGCTTGTGTTGTTCCAAACCTCAGATTATATCCAGGTGGGAATGCTTGGCTCCTCCCCCCCAGGCGGAGCATCTCACAATGGGATGATGTAATTCTATGAGTCATGCAGTGGGTCCCTGATTTTCCATCAAACAGAGATAGCTGCCGGAGGGAGTTATCAGGGATGAGTCACGGTAGGAGATAGGGAACACTGCCCCACCTGCTTTAACAGCTTGGGAAGATGATAATAGAATACATGCTTCTGGTTACATCTTACATTGTAACCTAGGACACAGAGTACTCCATCAGTCACTGAGATACACCTGCAACCCTATTAAGGGTACAATGTTCTGTGTTCCAGGAGGTTTCTGTGCTATTATAGTTGCTTTATATTTTGGTGACAAAGTTTGCTTGCCTATTAATCCTAAATGTTATAAGTCTATTTTTAAAATACTCACCAGGAAACTGTTAAATGATTTTAAATAATACTTTGTCAGGTTCTAAAGGTGCTGCCTGTAGTTTTGGACTTAAACTCTTTGTCTGATAAAATAAAGCAGATACACAAGTATCACAGAGGCATATATGAAAATTCATTGCTGAGTTAATTGCTAAATAGTCACAGAAACCTAACAGCACTTGAGCTCTCTTTCTGAAAGTTACCCAGAACAGAAAGTCTGTTACTCTGTTTATCGGTTTCAGATGGGTGCCACATCCCACCACACACCAGTGCCCCTGCCTATTTCTTAAATGAAACCCCCCTGATAAAACACCTTTGGGTGCCAGGAACAACACTCTTCTCTTTATTACTGCCACAGCCACCTCTGTCTTGCCCAGTGACTGAAATCACTGAGTCCCCTTTCAGAAGGGACAGCCAGCACTGCCACTGGCAGAGCAGTTCTCCACACATGCCCAGACAGGAGGGATGCCTCTTCCAGGCAGCCAAGGGGAACTGCTTCATGGTTGTGATGCTGAAGGAGGTGCCCATGGGAACATACCAGACTGTCAGGCAGCAGAGTATACTTGGTTTGCAAATCAGCAACAGTTTTGCAGATATTGAGGTCTGAGTTTAAAACAAGAGATAACTTGCTTATTTAAAATTTTTCTCCTCAGAGCCATTTGTGGATATGAATAACACCAATCCCACCTGACTCCTCCCACACCACTGCATTTTACCTGTGTGAACTCAGTTAAATACCATGCACCTGATGTGGTGGGCACACCAGTCGCCACCAGCTTCATCTTTCAGAGCCCTCCTGCAGCAAACAGCAGCATGAGGAATCTGCAGTGCAGCCACTCCAGAGGCATGGACATATGGTGTGTGCTAACCCACGGGTATGGTTTGACTCTTACACAGCCACTCACTGCACTTTTAATAATCAAGCTGTATAAGAGGAAATTCCTGTTGCCAGGAAGTCAACAAAAGTTATATCAGATGCAAAAGACCAGAAGAAATACACTGCAGATTTTCAGACTTTTAAGCTGTCTGGATATTCAGGTTTTTTCACTTTCGTGTCACTCCTTGTCTTTGCAGTCAAACTAAAGAAGAGTATTTTGCTGACAAAATGGTTTCAAAGACTGTGCTAATAGCCTGAGCTCTTCTCTCCTTCTCTTCCAGGTGGTTGCTTCGGTTTCATGTGGTGCACTGTGCTGCTGTTGTATTTGTCTAGCAGGGCAGCTTCAAATGCTTAATGCTTTCAGTGTGTTAGACAATTCTTTCTTTGTTTCACTACACACATAGATACAATGCCAGGGAAATGGAAATTTAAACTAGTCACAGGATTTCTGAAAAATAGATGACATAAAAGTCACTTGCCGTAGTAAATCATACCCTGACATCTTAATGTCTTGCAGTAATGAGAAAATTCAAAGTTATTTCTAGTGACAATTGATCATACTACTACAGTCTTCATGAGAAACATTAGATAAAATGGAAAAGTGTCATGTCCATCTGTTGAGAAAATACCTCTAAAGCAAGTGTAGAAGAAGACATCCTAAATCAATTGATTGAACCTTTTAATGAGATAAAATCAAGTCAGATTTGATCCTAAAATTGGACTGTTTATGATACTTGGACTTCTGAGAACATTTATCTTAAAACCAAAAACATCCAGTCTATTTCCCTCCTTTCCTTGCAGATTTGTTCTGCTTGGGTATGGCAGCATGAAGGAAAAATGGTACAGAAGGTAGCCACAACCAAAGGAAAACTTCACACTGCAGCAAGAGTATTCTTGCTGCTGAAGACAAAAGAAAGGTGTTATGAAGAAAGGAACCAGCACCTGAATTATTTTCTTTACATACTTTTCAGGCAGCTTGTACTTTTCATCTGAAAGCTCTATGTTGTCTTCAACAGTGTTGTTAACAACTTTCATGAAGATAAGATTTTCAGACTCACACTGCTCTTTCCTAACGCACACCAGCTGAAGAAGATGAGCAGCACAAAAGGAGGTAGAACTGTACCAGTATCTGAAGGGAGGGTGTCAGGAGGATGGAGCCAGGCTCTGCTCGGTGGTGCCAGGCAATGGACAGGAACTGATGCCCAGGAAGTTCCACCTGAACATGAGGAAGAGCTTCTTTCCTGTGCAGTGACCGAGCACTGGAACAGGTTGTCCAGAAAGGATGTGGAATCTCCCTCACTGGAAATATTCAAGAACCATTGGTCACAATCCTGTGCAAAGAGCTCCAGGATAATCCTGCTTGAGCAGGGAAGCTAAACAGTGTTCCCTTCCAACCTCAGGTGTTGTGTGAATCAGTGAATTACTGCTGTGGGGCAGAGGGGAAGGGCACAAAACCATGTGGGTCAGACAGTGTGTCTGTGGTCTCTGGTGGGAGTAAGTGCAAAGCAAACCCCGTGGAGGCAGCACCACTTCCAACCACCTCTGCCCTCACCCCAGCCACCATCCACTGTCAAGAACCTCTATGGCTCTTACCAAGACCTGAGTTTCTGCTCCTCCTGGCAGCTCTCATTCTGCCATTCCCATTGCAGGGAGAGAGACTAATGAAAGGTTTCGCGGGGGATTGAATGCATAGCTGAAATTTATTATTGTTATCATATTTTCCTATGGCAGTCACCAGTCAGGGCCTGGGGCCACTGTGATATAGTCTGAACAGGCATAAAGAAAAAGTTGGCCAGGGACCCCCTGTTGAAAATACAGTTTTGATTAAGAGTGTTTAATACTTAAATCTTATTTAGAGGCAGGAGAATTAGGTTTAAATCAGAAAGTCTTGAACATACTCAAGCAAAGTTAAAACCAGATTTCCCACTGAAAAAATTGAAATCTCATGTGACATGAATGTCAGATGTGTCAGACGAGAATAGAGCAGGAAAGCACATATTTACAAATATTTTGAGGGGAAAAAATATATTTTCGTAAAACAGATTTGATAAAGAGTAAACCTGAAGACCTGTATTTATTTATTTATTTTATCTGTAGGACTCGATGCAAAATCTTAAACCCCTTGATTCAGTAAATCATACTGAATAATACCAAACTGAAACTTTCTTTGTTTTCCTAAAATTTTGTTAACACTCACTACATATATATGTGGTCTGTTCTTCACAATCTATGATCATGCTTTTACTGAAACTACAGGAAAATGAAGTTCCCATCTTGTGCTTTGTGTCACTCGCTTTGTTAAGTATATAAATGGCTGTGCCATAATAAATTTATCATTATTATGACTTCACCAAGAGGAAAAAACATTATAATGAGAAAGCCTTTCATCTAGAGCTGCCCTGAAACGGTGATATTTGCATCACAATTTTGAACCACAGCCTAGTTTCCCATTATGACTAACTGTGTCAGGCATCAATTCTAACACAGTTCATGAGATGTGTGTGTGTTTGTGGGCAGAGCCACTTAAATCCCAGTGAGCCTCCTCTTCACTGAGCCTCAGAGGGTGACACACCCCACCAGATAGAGCAGTTATGGTTTGGGAACAAAGAAACCAGGCTGCTGCTATGGGCTCAGTGCATCGTAAATGCTCAGCAAGGTCATTTGGCTGTGCTTGGATGGTTAGACCATGCCGAAGGCCATCCTATTGTTTCCATCCCCTTTATAGCCAGCATGTCTGCCCTTCTGATTGCAGACCTTACAGTAGCTCTTCCATCTGGTTATCCACAAAAACCAGAATATGGTTTGTCAGGCCCTGATTCACTGGAGCAATTTTCACTCTTGCAGTTCTTCCCACTGAAACCACCAGACCTATTCTCATGACTGAAGGTCACTCTAAGAGATTGAGGCAACTGAATTCTTTTAATATCTGGCTTTTAGAAGGCACTCAGAATGCTCTGAGGTCACTGCTAAAATAACGTTTATGAGAGAGCTATTGTATATAACAGGGATTAACAAAAACGGTGAAGGAAATAAACATACAGAAGGGAAGAAAAAAGTAAGTTTTTCCTAAGGCACGACTAGAACTACACAAAGGCAGTGCCTTGAACTTGCATCCTTGCTAATTAAGTGCATTCTAAGTGATATAATTGGCTGGCTGCAAATCAGAAAAGAGTAGATGGTAGCTGCCAAGGTTTGTTGTTTTAATGGAAAAAACACTGTAAAGAGATTTCAAATGGTGGCACGCTGTACAGTCTCCTTTTGTACAGAGTTGCTTTGTAAACATCTTGTAAACGATAGCAACACATTTTATCTTTGAGTCAGAACACTGGGAGAAATGCCAGGCTAGCCCAAACTGATTTGGGTACCTACATCACTTTCAGCAGATGTCTTTAGAGCGTAGATGCTGCTAAGATGCCTATAAAGAACGGGATGCGATGAGAATACACATTATTGAACAAGAAAATGGCCCATTCCATACATATACACATAAAACTACATAAAAAAGAATTGTTCAAAGGACGTTGCTAGGATTGCTGACTGTATAAACTAACAGCCTTCCTCTTTAAATCGAATTCAGTTCCCCTTCCAAGCATAATTTGCTTTTTCTCCTCCCTCCCCTTGGAGGCTTACAAAACCTGGAGCTGATTCCTGTAACCCCACACTCTTTAAGTCCTTTGTTCTGGTGCTTCTCCCACTCTTTGCCTTCCTCCTCCCACCTCTCTGCCCACTCATGGACATCTCAGCCCCAGTTTCCTTTCTTTCTGCCATGGTTCCCTCAGTGGTTCCTTCTTCTGGAAAATCCAACATTCTGTCTTTCTTCAGAAACTTGTTTGGCTTGTCCCTGCTGACAGTAGCTGAGCACACCCCATCCCCTCAGGAAGAATGGGTGGGTGGGACTGGTCCTTCTGTCCCTGCCAAACTCCAACATTTTGATGTTGTCTTGAGGGACCTAAGAGAAGACCAGGTGTGTCTCTACTGTGGGCAATATTTTCAATATTTTAGAAGATACATACTATAAACCACTCTAGAGAAAATCTGAAGGTTTTTGAGGAGGTTGACAAAAGCAGCATTGATGACAAAATGCCACCCTCACTGCCACATACATAGTGGCACTCACACTGTTGGAGGCAGAGGTGATGAGATTTCTTTTTTTTTTTTTGCAGCGGAGAGAAACCCCTTTTGTCTGTGCCCTCTTTTCTTGAAATAGCACAACACTTTTGCTGTACTCCCCATCATCCATCACCACTTGCAGTGTCCTATGAACTCCCAGCACAGATCACTATCACCTGCACTGCAGGATCAAGTGCCTAGGCTGGAAAAGCAGCTGTCGCTCTGGCCCGTGAGAAAGGCAAACACTTGAAATGCTGAGAATAACTGTGAGGAGCCAGGAGCAGCTAAATTCAACTGTAGTTTTTCCTCACCTCCAAAAGACTGTGGCAATTCTTTCCAGGAGACTCCAGTGAAGGGCCATGAGGAAGATCTGCACTGGGAAAGATGCTCTCCTTCCCCCCATCCTTATGATGACTTTGGTGCCTCTCAGGGATAAACAAGGCTGCTGCAGGTCTCCTGGTGAGGGAGCAGGACTGGCTCTGTAGATGTCTCCTTCTCAGTTACTTGACAGGTTGCTGAAATTTCCCTAAGGAATCCAAGAAAAATAAGTTGAAATGAAGTGCTGTAAATGTGAAACAGCGTAGAGTTTTCTCAGGTAAAGACAGGGCATTTTGTACAGCCAAGGGGCTTTCTTCCTCCCAGATTTCAAAGGTCTCCTGTGCACAAAAGCAGTAGCAAACTGCTGAAAGAAAGGTTACGTGCATTTAAAATGTAGGCTTAGGGAACTTTGCTATAGCAGTTATTCCTGGCTCCCACTAAGATTCTAAATATACTATTCTTTGTGTGTGAATTTTACATATGTTCTTGTTAAAAGAAAGGTCACACTGTGAGTTTGTTGTATTTTTACGTTTCTGGATGTAGTGGATTCCAGAGATGTAAATTTTCCCTTCAAAATACTACCAACTATCACAATTTTTTGCCTGAAGAAACAGCATCTCTGGCTGTTTCCAGCTGATAGCTACAGATCAGTGCTGTTTGAACATCATTTGATCTACTGAGATGGCTCTAAGTGAGCAGAGTTGATGGTTTTGTGGAGTTCTAGTTGTCTGCTCCAGTTGAAAGCTAGTTGTCTGCTTCAGTGGAGATATAAGCTGAAACAGCTGATCAAGGCTGAGATCTTATTTGAATAGTTAAACACTGGCTTCATCTGAGCATTAACTAATTTGCATGGCAAAATTCCAATTTACCATCTATCACTTAAATGACAGCTTGTGAAACAGTAGTTCAGTATACTTCCCTTGCAGTGTTAGATTTCTATTCAAATCAGGAGAGGAAACATATGTGGAGTGTGTGTGTTGGGGCAGTCATTGTAAAACACACACACAACGCATACTTAACACCAAAAGCTTCAGATACGAAATGCAGGATATAAATATGGAACTTATTCTGTTCCATTAAAAAAAAACCCCAACAAACAACTAACTGTTTGCATTTAGCAGAAAAAATAAATAATATCTTAAAACCTTCTCTTAATCCATAAGACCAGAGGCATGTGGAAAATATAAATTTGTTTCCATGAGCGTAATAGCAGCATTCCACTGACTTGTTCCTTAGGAACTACAAACGTGCCACACACACACACACAGAAAAAGAGATCTACCCATTTTCCTGGGATGCAAAAAGCCCTGTGCCTGTTCCTTGGTTTGGGGTAGCTAAAGCACCCAGTTACAGAAGAAGTTATTAGGGGTAATCCAAAATCTGCTGTTATGCATTGTCACGCCACTGTCACCCAGGTGTTTTGGGCTCAGAAACTGGATGAGATCTCCTATCTGAAAGCATTATCTGCTTGGGGAGTGCATGTATCCATTACAAAGCCAGCGTGGTTTAAGTCTGAAAATTGACAGCTTAAAATAGGAGCAATTTTGGGGAACAGGAGCAGCGGTGACCAAAGCACTGTTGCATTCAGACTGTTATTGCAGAGCCAGACACCCCTCTGAGGTTACTCAGAGCCTTATTACTGCAGAGCCTGGGCACCCTCAGAGGCCCCCTCACAGCCAGGAGGGTAACACAGCCTCCCATCTGTCGCTAGAAATTTAGAAAAAGATGCATTTTGACTTCAGGGAGGTTTAAAATTGTTGCTTTTTTTTTTTTTGCTGTAGGGATAATCTAAATATATTGCTAGTCTGTTCCATATCAGAGTTAAGCAATATAAGCAAAATTCCCTTTGAAACAAACACATATTCTCACCACTGTCCCAAGTGCCTCTGCTGCCTTGTAGGTCCCATGGCTCCCACGAAGTACCTCAGTTTTGGGCTATAAAGATGTCCATGGTACAGCACAATTCTCACTGTATTTCAGACACCGTAAACTCAAGAAGAAACCTGCAGAAAATAATTAAGTTTCAGCACTGTGGAGATACCACGGGAAGCCAAGCGGAGCGGTCAGCAGGCTCTGCGGGAGGCTGGTGCACAGCAGCACAAATACAAACGTTCTGCATCACTTGGCCCCGAGGACAGGGAATTGCTGGTCCTGGATGCAGTTCCCAGTGCTTACGTGCCCAGTGCAGATCCTCAGTACAAGCCACTTTTACACCAAGGTAGCCTATCCCCTCTTTTGTATGCAAGTCACAAGCATGAGCCTCCCAAGAGCCTTTTTTATGTAGAAATAAATGCAGTCTTTCCCCAAACCAGATCCCAAGCATTAAAGCAATACTTCTTTGGTTACCCTTGTAGAGATGATTCTACAGCACCAGCAGATGCTCAGAACCCTGCAGGAAGTGGAAACAAACCCACTTTTTTCTTGAAAAGCCAAACAAGGTTGAAAACTCTGGCTCAGATTTCCATGTGAGAAACCAGAGAGCTCCTGCTCTGAGAAGAACCACAGGTTTTTGCCAACACACTCCTTGTGGGACCCATGCTCATGGGGGTCCTTCCCTCCAGACCCACTCTTGGCCTGAGCACAGCGACCCAGCAGTCCTTGCCCCAGGATGATGGGTTGGCCAGGCCAGGATAAACCAGCTCCTCCTGCCCTACAATCCTTAGAGATAGTGGAGTGAACTCCTCTTGCTGCAGCTTCTACTCCGCTCTGGCCCAAGCTGCCAAAAAACCCTGTGCCATTGGTTTCCACAGGCTCTTGGGGGCCTGCAGGAGCTACAGGGTAGTGGGGCTCCTTCCTCTGGTCTTCAGCTCCCTGAGGGACCTGGTCTTTAAACTCTCAAGTGTGTTTTTCTTTTAAATAGTGTGAGGCATAATTAACATATGATGGGGGCAAGCAATGTCTTTAATTTCATGGGGTTTAAATGCCAGTGACATACCCTGGTGAAACGGGGCTGTTTGTATTCCATATGGGAGCACTCCAGAAGCTTGTTGCCATGTTTATGCATGCTACAGTGCCACTGATCTTTTTAAGGGGATAGATCAAACGGCCTTTTAGCTGTTTTCATGAAAAACTTAAATACATGATCTTAAAAAACTTCTGCACAAAAACCCAACCTGGAATTATGGATGCAAGTCACAATGCAAGTTACCTTTGGCCAAAAAACACAGGATGATCAACTTTTTCCCATTTCATAGAATCGTAGAAAGGTTTGTGTCGGAAGGGACCATAAAGACCATCTAGTTCCAATTCCCCTGCCATGGTCAGGGACACCTTCCACCAGACCAGGTTGCTCCAAGCCCCATCCAACCTGGCCTTGAACACTTCCAGAGATGGGGCACCCACAACTCGTATGGGCAACCTCTTCCTATGGCTCACAGTAAAGAATTTTTCCCTAATATGAAATATTTCGTAATCAAAATGCTGAATTTGGCATTGTATCTACTTTAATGTGTGGATCCTCCTCACCATATTCAGGTAGGTCATTATGAGGAGCTGTGCAAGTATCTTATGCCAGAACTACTGCAGTAGGAAAATTCTACCCTCTGTGTGTGCGTGTGTGCTGGAATGTGTCTGATTCCAGTAAGACATATATTTAAAAAAATTAAAACCATGTGGGACAAAAATCAGTTCTTAAAGTCTGTGGTCACATTTCAATCTTTTCATTCTTGCGAGACACATTTGGAAGAGGAAATTAAGAAACCAAAACCAAATACACACAGATGAGGGAAAAATGAGCCTAGATGTAAACACACGACCCTCAAAGAGCAGATGGAAAAAACGCACCAGCCTTGTGTTTGCCTCTGAATTTAACCATCACTTATGATTAAACAGGTAATCACAAAACCACACAAAAAGTGTGCCCTGTTGACACACTCTTAATGCACCAGGAAGACGCTGGCGTTCTGTGGGCTGTTTGCTTACAAAGAGGAGCTGCTGGCTCTCCTGCCTTTTCCCAGAGGAGATGGGCATCTTGCCAGTGTTTCATTTTCAAGTGCCATTGTTCACCTAGGGCTTTAGCAAAAAAGCTTTTGCTTATTTATTACTAATCCTACCCTAAGTAATGATCTTTTTAAATCCTTTTACGTTTTAAAACAGATTTATCAGACAATGACACCAAACATAATGTTCCCCAAAACCTCTAGCATTTATTTTTTTTCATTTAATAGGTAATTCTATAACTCGCACATCCGTGGATTGCTTTATTGGTTCATGAAACCTGCTTCTAAGAGCCTTATTTTGCCGAAATATGAATTTTGCTCAGGTTGTGAGGGCTCTTTTCAACATGTCTGTGTTAGTTTTAATCTTGACAGCAGAGTAACAGAGAGGAACAATTTTTATTGCATACTTTATCTGTGAATCTTTGTAAAATGCTGGTCTATTCATATATTATATTAGTCAGATATGTATTAGACAGAATGCATATTTTTAATAAGTAATAAAGCATTTTTAGTAGTATAACATTTTTTTATCTTCATGATTTGGTATTAATTCATGGTATAACCTTAACCAAAACCAATTTGAGGAACCCAGTTTTACCTGATTCCATCCATTATTGGTAAATGATGCTGTGAGTATCAGCTGGCTACTTCTGTGACTCTGCTAGCCTTCCATGCAGTGCTGCCAGTCTGAAATCTACTCTGTGAAACAATTCACCTGCCATTTCACTAGTCTGGTGTCAACAGAAAACACTTGCCCAGCAATTTGCAATACACACATCTGAAAAGTTGTTTGGACTTTTCAGAAGGGTTGGAATAAGGCAATTGATGTAACAACAAATACCAGCAACAAATCCATCCAATCTTCAAGTCCAGCAGTGCAGCTCTCAAAAAAATAAATGGTCAGAAAAATCCCATTACCTACTGATATAAAAAGTTTTAGCAGATTATTTAAATACCTCATGGAAATGAAGATTTGCTTGTGGAATCTCTGTGTTCCCAGCCAGCAATGCCAGAGGAGAAGAGCACTCCAGAAACTGTCAATGCAATTTTGTGGTTCCAGTCTACACAGAAACCATTATCTCATGCTGGAAAAGGGAAAATGAGAACACAGCATCTCTAGACTGTGATTTATTTTGTTTATCTTTGCACCAAGGAAGCTTACCTTTCAGTATCCAAACAGCAAAAATCAAAAGATGAAACATTTTCATAACTTACACCAGTTGGCACAAACGCCACAGAATCTGGAAGCGGAGGCAGCGGGAGTGAAGAAGAAAGATCTGGCACGCGGGACAAAGAGAAGGAGATCCAGCTTCCTTGTTTCCAACACCCTGATAGCCTCTCAGTCCCCCCCAAAACCAGTACTTTATTGCCCTCTTTATTCTACAGGTTTACCCTGGGTGCCTCTGCAAGCAGCATGAGGGAAAGAGAAGCTGATTTGAGGTATTTCCACCTTTTCCACCTTATCCAGCCTGACAGGTAGAGGCAAAAGACAGAAGCTCAGAGTGTCTTCCCCCCTCCCCAAGTGGAGCAGGCAGTGTATAGGAACCTGATACAACTGACCCAAAACTCTGTAGGTTGTCCCGTAACACCTCCACTACCTGTGTGGCCCTGCTGATGGTCATGGTGCTGTCAAGAGACCTGACCGTCCAATCATCACCAGTCAAAATAAAAACTCTGCCCCCAATCAGGGATAATTTGCCTGCTGATTTCCAAAAAAATCTCAGAGGATGAGAACAGTACTTTCAGCTGTGCTTGAAATCACCTGGATTAAAATATGATCCTAATCTCTTCTACCTTATAGTTAAACCAGTAAACTAAACCATACTGGTAAGGCATATTATCTTTGCAAAAATTAACTTCCTTTTCAATTACATTTAATTTCCACTTCATCTCTCCCTTATATTTATTCCACAAACAAGCATTGTGTTATAAATGATTCAGAGTTCCCCAAATCCATATGTTTTATGGATTTTATGTCAAAGTGGACTCATAATATTTTAATGAGGAAAAAAAATACTATTTTACTGTACTCACGTCTTACACTACCCAGCCAATAGGCCTGTAAGCAATTCTAAATCTTTCTGTAACAGCACCATGGAGATTACAAAAAAGAAATAGGCATTACCAGTATGCCCTGCCCCCCACCCCTCAAAAAGATCGACGTTTTCCTGCAAGACCTTTTTAAAGAACTAGTATGTTTGTAGCAAATTGTTAATTCCTCTCCTATGGCTGTACACCTACATACAAGGAGTAAGAAAATCCTTTAAGGTTTTGTAGCAAGCAGAAATCAGGCAGATGATAAAACAGGGCTATCAGTCACATTAGCAGTCAAGTGAATTTGATTCTCCTCATTCTTCTGAAGACATCTCGTTTCGCTGTGCATGCTCAGAGATTTAGCTATTCACGTATTAGAATGACATATTTGAAGTAGTGAATTTCACATTAGCAATGCAGATGGAGGAACGAATAATCTTGGAAAATTAGATGGTGGGAAGGCTGATGTTGGAGAGTAGGATGAGAGCTGGAAATCCTAGATAAAGCAGAGAAGAAAGTTAGTAGAGGGGAGGCAGAATGGTAAAAGCAGAAACATAAAGTTAGAAAAAGAAGGAAAAAATGCCATAGAAGAGAAGACTGGAAGATGTAATAAAGAATCTGGGGGAAAGCTAAAATGGAGAGACAAAGATTAGCAGCTAGCAGAAACATTAAAATGTTCAGATAGCAGCATTTCAATGAAGCTAATTAATAAGAAATGTGTTGTTATGGACAAAGTTGATGCCATTTTCTCACAGAATAGCTTACTGGGGCTGTGGCCCCCCAGCCCTCCAGCTGTGCCAATCACTTGCTGGTAGATTAAGATACCAAAATGCCTTCTTGTACCATTCAGGTTAAGCTCTATTGTACACACACAGGCACACGAACAGAAAAGTGCTGCAATGGCTGCTTGGGAGATAAGGAATTTGTATAAAGGAAAGTGTAAGACTGGGGAGGGGGGAGAGAAGGGATAAGGAAAAAATCTCTGGGAAAAAAAGGAGACATTCAAGAGACACCAATCTTGAAATTAGCAGCTCATTAATTCTCAGCTTATTTTCAGTCTCTGTGGAGATTTACTACATGTGACAGCTACTCAGCCTCAGAGCCAGATTAGAACAGTTTTCCAACTACCAGCAGCCTAAAGTGCCACCCAAAAGCCTCATAATTTTCAGCAAAGTTTGATGAGCTGGTTACCGTTTAACAGCCATGTTTGGTGCACTAAACTGCAACTGGCCTGCTGTTTTTCTCATATCAGTGCTGACAGATGAGCCTGATTATCATCTGAGATCCACCTTGCTCATGCTCATTTGGACAACAAAGACAGCAACTGAACTGAAAGAAAATTCCAGGAACAGTAACTGAAGATGAATTCAAAATTTCAATAGATTTTCCTGGAAATTTGCCTACAAAGCATATTGTTTGCATCTCCTCCATACAGTAGTTGAAAGCATATCCCACGATGCCTGCTGCTAGTGTTTTAGCCCCTGCCCTGGACAGGTTTCTCACAAATCTCCTGGAAGCTCTAGGCCAAGATCAATTTGTCAATGCCAGGTTATATGATGATTTATGACCACAGCTGAGTGAGGATGCTGGCCATGTTCTGTCTCTCCCTAACTAGCTGTGTTGAACTCAAGCCATCCCAAATCCCTCACGGGCTAGGTGGATGCATGCTCAGAGTGGCTGAAGCTGTTTCTTGAATTTCCAGGTATAGCTTTTGTACTTGAAGAAAAATTTTGGAAGAGAAAATGTGAAACTCTTCAAAGCTGCATTGCACTTAGTAAATATATCACAAGTTAAGATAGGCTTGTCTAGGAGATGTGAAAAATTTTCTCAAAGTCAGAATTTTATTTGGCCAGGATTTTTCACATCACACGAGTTACCAAAGGAAGGAACATCTGAACACATACCAGATACACCTGTAAAAGTGGCAACAGTTATCCTAACAGGCAACCTGTAAATTAGTCTGCTCTGGGTGAACATTAAGCTCTGATTTTCCTTAAGCAAACAGCAAAGAAGTAATGTACAATCTCTAGAGGGGGATCAAAGAACGAAATCTTATCTGTAACAAAAAAAACTAAGGAAAACCAAGGGTAAGGAAATTAAGAATACTGAAGCCAGAATACATTACAAATGCTACAGTCCAGACTGTAGGAAATAATAAGTTTAAGAATAGTGGTGTGAAAAATGAATTACATGAATAAGGAAGATCCAGGTGGCTTGTATGAGCAGCATGAGATAGACTTTGCACTCTGAGTAAGCCCCACTTATTGTTTGAGACTGCTGGAGGTAAAATGCTGCTACAAGTGTACGAAAGGATAAGGATCAGATCCTGTCTGGCAGTGAATTAATGCCTAGATCATATTATTTCTCTGAATGAAAATTTTATTTGTTTTTCTGAATAAGACATTCCTTTCTGGAGAGATGTGAAAATTGACAAAAGTTCAAGTTCTATAAAGAGAAACAGGAGATACAGCTTCTTTTAGCAGCACTGGCCAATTGCTATTGTTGTTGGTTTCTTTTCCCAGTGCAGCCATCCAGGAGTGCTTTATCAGCAGGATTGTGCTGATAATTGGCTGCACCTCAAGTAAGATGAATCTGAGCCTATTGCAGGGGAGTAGAAGGCAAAAAAAACCCCAAAAACCAACCAACCAACAAACAAACAAACAAAAGGAAAAAAAGAAAATAAAGAAAGAAGAGGAACAGAGGGGAAAAAAAAGTTACTCACATTTCCCCAATATCACAGAATCCACTAGCAGGTCAAAGTTGTAACAATTTCATTTCAGAATAAAAAAATCAATGCTAAAGAATGATGAAACAACAGCTACCATGGCTGCTTGAGGTGTTATGGTACCATTATAGCACAATAACCTTATTATTCACTGTAGTTGTTCTTTGCATGTCTTGACCACCTGTGACAAGTGTTTCTGAATCTGTGCACAGACAAAACCTCGAATTAAATCTGACAAACACGGAAAGTGTCTTGAGGTAACTTGTCCTTCTTTGCAGTTGTTCATTATGGGGTGACCTACTCCTTTTCGTGTCCTACATGACTCACATCCCTGTAGATTGTGTTTACTGAGAGCTCATAGTTACAAGTGCTGACATTCACCAGGTTTTATAAACCTGGGAAATAAAATAGAAAGAATCTGACAAAGACGTTGTAAATAATGCGAGAGAACCTCCCTAAAGCTGTACACTGTATTTCAGAGGCTCTTTGTGGTGCTCAGTTCCCATTGTGTGAGTGCCACTAGATGTGCAAGCACATAACTGCAGATATAGTGTCAAAGTCATCCACATTACAACAGGGTTTCAGATGCTCCATAATGAAGGCTTCATCAGAGAGTGAAAATTATTGGCTCCCCTGTTGATGACTTTTACAAAAATCGTAAAAGTAGAAAGTTTGCCAGCTGGATTCATCGTCTTGTGCGCAGTCATTTATGAAGCTTTGAAATTTTAACCATTGGCAACAATGCTATAGTTGAAAAAACTCCAAGAGTATCTGTTCGATGACAAACAATGGTCTGCTAAATAGAGACACGCTGTCCTGACAGCTCCAGCTTCAGCTATATGGTATGATATGTGCCAGCAAAAGCAGAGAAGACATTCTGTAGCATCATAAAACTGCTTCCAAAAATGAGCACCCTGCAGCTATTAGAAACTGCGTGAGAATCACCAAATGTCAGCCTCATGCTCAACAACATTCAGTTTAATAAACGGATTTGAGAAAGTGAACAGCATAAGATGCTTCAAAACACCCTTAAGACTACAATGAAAATATTGAGCAGTAGAGGAAAAAAAAGCAGCTATTTACCATTAAAAAAAAAGAAAAAAAAAAAGAGGGAGAATTTTGTATCTCTTTTTTGTTCCCTGGGACCAATTAAAAGCATTCTGTCATTATTATTGTCAGCACTAGGAACAGTTTACAAACAATAATCAATTCACTGACACATCCTAATATTGATAGTCAGAGGCCTGCACTAGAGAACAGCCCCACATTGTTTTAGTTTTTAACATCAGGGTTTTTTTCTGAAATTTTCTTTTCTGACCGAGTATTTAAATTTATCCGAATCTAAAGAAAGAGAATGGGCTGTGGGCAAAAGGAGTATTTCTGTGTACTAGATGCATAATGTGCTACAGAACTGTCTGGAAAAATTAAGAAGAATTTTTTGTCCTGAAAACTGTTGTTGAAATACTGCATGTCCTTTTATTCTCCCCTCACTTTCCTTTTATTCTCCTTGCCCTCCACTCCCACAGCTGTTCCAGCTCTGAGAGTCTCCAGTGAGGTGAGAGGAGCCAGGGCAGGCACAAGACATCCCTGCCAAAACAAACATTTCCTGGCTTATGACATGCAGACACCAAAATCAAGGAAACGTCAAGTATTCACTGAAGGGTGCTGAGTTTACCTGGATTTTTCTCCTTTTTTTTTTTTTTTCCCTCCAAGAGTGCTGCTACTGCTATAAAGGCATGTGAGATTCACTTGTCCCACAAAAGTACAGATATTGGTTGAAGCAGGAGTTTCTGATCAGAGCAACTCAGTTTCAAAGTCAAGTTTCCTCACCCAGAAAACTCTGCCAGAAATATTACAAAATGCTGTAATTCTACAATCCAATTAATTAAGGAAAAAGTAGTTGTACAAGTACTGAAAGGTTTTACTCTCAGCTAGAGTACAAGGGTACTTCCCAGATCTCAGAGGCCTAGTACTTTTACTGTTAGTTTCCAATTAACTAATTGACATCAGTTTCTATGAAAATCATGCCTCCTAAGTCCCTCCTTGAAATCAGAAGTGTAACATACCAGCAATCAAAAGCTGAAATTCATATCTGTTCTCTTACGGGTCTGGAGGAGACTGCAAAGTATATGAAAATATGGAAAGGGTTATTCTTTGAATATTCTTAGTTAGTCATAAGTGTTTGTGAAAACACTTGGGATTTGGGTAACCCTCAAAAGATCTCAAAGAACAGATGGACTATGATAGAAGGGAATTCAAAGCCCCATGTTTGGAAACAGGTTTTTATGTACCCAAACATCCTTGTAGAGAAAATCAGAATGTGTTTGAATGTCCCAGGGCTGCAAGGTGCACAGAGTAGAAAGGCAGCCCTTTGACGAGCAAAAATCTACTCATGCACGACAGAAACTAATCCTTCATCTTGATTAAAGTAAAGACTAAAATCTTCCCACAGATTTCACCAGACCCGTGATCTACTTGCAGGTCATCACTGTTCAGAGTGACTCACTGTTTCAGCTGTTTGGAGGTGTGTTTCTGTGCTGCTGTGGGTACCTGCACGCTGACGCAGGGAATCAGGCGTGGCACAGCAGACCCGGGTGGTGACACACAGCCAAAATCTTTCTGCAGCTGTGATCATTCCCCTGGAGTTTCTCAGGCTCTGCATTCAGGGCTGAGCCACTCAAATCAGGACTCATCAATCAGTGGCTCTCCCTTAGTTACAAATGCTCTACAGGCACCCAGCGACCTAGTTTAAACTTAAACCTCATCTCCCACACAGATCTAATATAAAGTGAACTTTTCTACATCCCTAAGCGTGACGTGGCTAAGACAGCTTTCTGGGCAAAGAAGGACAAAAATAGAAAAGCCTCATTATGTGCCTAACAACAAGGTAGAAAATATGCAGATCAAGTTTATGCCTGGTGGGAAAAGAGAAGGAAGAAGGGGGTGGGTAGGCTGAAGATAGTTTGAAGCCTGTGACACCAGAGTAAATACAAAATGTTTATTTATCAGTGTCTTCAATTCACTGGGAGATTTGAGGGACTGGGAAAGGAATGGTGGAGAGGTTTATTTTAAATACAAACTGGATTGGGTGACTGTCATTTTAAGATTGGGAGCAGGGGAGACAGGTCTGCAGTAGCTTGGGAAAGTGTTTCAGGCAATTGGTGATTAATTGTACTCTGCTACGCCACATCTTTTTCTATTAAACCTTAGATGGCCAAATCTGTTTCCTAATTGTTTTTGTGTTTCTCAGTCTTCTTTTGTCTTGCATAGGAGTAGGCATTTTCTGTGCCATCAATATCTCATTAAGGTGCCCTGGATCTGAAAGGCCTTGTTTTGTTTTTAATTTTGTTTTTAATTTCCAGGCTTTTTGCTACATTTTATGACACGGCATTTTTTGTTTGCTTGTTGCGGTCCATTTATTCTCTGGCATTCCCTTTCCCCAGGTTATAGCTTTATTTGTTTCTTTGCCTGTTGGCACTCGAGGTGTATGTAAATTATTGTTGCATGCTTCACCATCACCACCTATTGCTCTTCATTTCCCCTAATGACAGTCCCATCTGAGTGCTGGTGCCTGCTCAGGTTGTACATGTGTAGAAAATAACTTCAACTCATCCGTGAGGTCTTTTTTTATTTTTCTTTTTTTTTTTTTTTCACCCTCTTTCCTGTTGCTGTTTGCCTCAGACTTGTATTCATGAGGTGAGGAATAGAGCTGCACATTTTCTGCCTAGGGCAAAATCCTGCTGCCACTCGTGCAAGTAGCAGCTTAGAGGAAAAAGGAAGGGCATTCACACAAATAGCTAATCAAAGGGTTTTTAATGATACTCATTAGGAAAGAAATTCATTAACAAGCCAGCACAGAACATTCCCTGAAGGGAGAGTGATGTTACTGGTCACATCAAAGTCCCCACCTGACTAACACCTTTATTGCTGTTCATAGTAAGGCCAAGTTAGCAGCAAAATCAGTCGCATTCAGTTCCTGCCAAGCAAAAAGTCATCAAAGCATGGTCATGGAAACTGGATCAATTCTGGTTTACTAATAAAAATGGCTTTTCAACTTTTCACAGCGATGTACAGTTTAGCACCCACCACTGATGCTTTTGAATTCATACAATTTTGCTTTTCCTACCCTTCATTCTTTCCCCTGCTCTTTCTCTCTCATTTATTTGGGTACCTCTGACCATGTCCACAGTGGAGCCCATGGTAGTGGTGCAGTCCTGCAGCACCACAAACCTCAGCTGGTTGGCTGCCAGTGACCCTTTTCCAAGAGAAGTCTGCAGAAGGCAACCTCATGGCAAGGTTCAGCAGGGAGCCCCACTGAACCGTGGGCAGATCCTTCCCCCAGCCAAAGCACCAGGGCAGGCCTGCCAGAGCTCACCCCCACTGCTCAGGATAGATGCAACCCCTGAGCATCATCAGGGCTATTTCCAACCAGCAGGCATCAAACTGCCTTGTTTTTTATGCTCACACCATTACTTACCTATAAAAGGGACTCTATTTTTCTGCCAACTCATTCCTAGAGATTAGTATCGGTATCTTGGGATGCTCATTTGCTCTGTAAAAATTAGGTTTTTAAATAGACTGGAGCAGAAATCTCACTTTTATTGCGCTGCCCTGATACAGTAGAGCTCAGTTATTAGAACAAATTGTAGCAAGCAGCTTCCTGGTTGTTATACCCACATAATTACTACGGGCTGCTACATGAAACCCCGCTTCACTCTTATGCTTAGAGGCAAGATCTCCATTTTGCAAGGACAGAGCAAGTTCTATTATGCATTTTACTGCCAAAGGAGGTCAATTAACTTTAATTGGTTCTAATTAGCACTTGCTCAAGCTGTTATATTCTTTACCTGCATCCGAGTGGCTCTCCAAGTGCTGCACAATGGATTCCTGCTTTTGAACACAAAGGAGAATTACTAATGGCATCCTTGAAGGCAAAAGATGCACTGATCAGCATAAATGGGGAACAAATATCAGCACAAATAGTAGCAGGCCCTTTTAGGAAAAAAACCCCCACAAACATTTTGTGCCCATCTGGCTTTGATCAATTGAACTGAATGCAACTGTGCACCTTGTTGCTTAAAGTTAGAACAATGTAAGTACACAAAAGTCATTATTCTCTACCATAACTTCTCTACAGATGAAAGATAAGTACTGGGAAATGCAGGGGGTAGGGGGTGCAGGGACAGTGTAACAACTCTGAAAAAACAAATCGATCATTTCAATGGTAGCCAAATACCAAAATACCAAGAGAAAGAAAAAAAATTGTCAAACGTACATCTGAAATGCTGTTTTCTAGGGTTTTTGAGCATTGTTTTAAAAGGTTTGTGTTAAAAGTTAAAGGTTTAAGTTTTGGTGTCTTTTGGTTTTTGTTTGGTTTTTTTTATATATTCTGCTAAAGCAAGAGGAACAACCTCATTTGCCTAGATGTCAGCATGAGCCATCTGAGTCCTCAGGATGAGAATTCAGCAGTGAACTCAGGACTGTGTACAAGAGACTGAATAAGGAGTCACATAGCAGAAGGGATGCTGCAATGCTGAGCTCTGCTCCAGGAACCTGTTTTCTGCTGGGGTCTTCCTGGATGTAGCTACACAGTTAAATAAAGGCAGGCTAGAGAGGAATCTAGTCATCACACCAGCAGTGGAACTCAGAGCTACTTCTCCCCAAATAACCAGTCCACTGTGCATGTAGGCATGGCCCTACCTCTCCTCTGGGTCCTGTGAGATATCTGTGAGTTTTATCTGGTAATGTGGGTGGAGGAGTGTTGGCAGGAAAGAGGTCAGTCCTAAGGAGAAGCAGGGAGCAAGCCAGACACAGCAGAGCAGGTGTTTGGTGCCACTGCTCTCCTGTGTTCCCTGGTGAATAAATAAAGCATTTATCCATTTATCCAGCCACTCAGTGCACGCACAGCACTTCCATGGCTCTTCTCCTCTTGCACCCCCCATGCCAGACACCCCAGGTCCAGGGAACAGCATCAGCACTGAGTGCACAGACCACAGCAGGACAGCACTGAGACAAGAATCAGGGAGGATGGTCCCAAAATGTGAGACGTGCCTGACTAAGGGGGCCCAATACAAACCACCAATGGTGCCACAGTCATTGAAGACCTTCCCTGCCCTGAAAACTCCATCCTCAGAGAAGTGACCTTCCTGTGCATCCTGACCTGCCTGGGATCCACTGAAACCAGCTGAGCCTAAAGCCAGGAGGGCTTCCCTGCTGGAGACTTCCCAGGGTCTGAGCAGCCAGGGCTGGGCCTTGTACAACCCCGAGCACTCTCCAGTCTCACCAGCTTGGATTAACTACATATTTAAAACAAAGCACCAGATTTAGTGTCCCGAGGATCTAGGCCTCCTAACGGACTTTGGATAATTTGTTTTGGTATGGAAACCAAAAGCAATGAAGTTTATACATATTATTGTACTGTTCAAAATTGCATGTGAAACTGTGGAGGACTTGGCTGATTCTAAACCAGTGTGTGTTCCTTACTTTAGTATTAGTTTTTCCCTTTTTCCTGCTATTTGAATGTGCCTCCTAAAGGAATTGTCCGTTGCCCACATGGTTTTCAAAAACAATTTATTTTTTAGATAATGTGTTCCAGATAGATGGAACACAAAACATGTGTTAAAAAAATAAAAATGAAATTAAAAAATCCTCCCCTCAGCAAACAAGTACCCCCCAGTCTTTACAAAAGAACATCAACTTTTTTCTTTCTAGTTCCCCTGCTAAAACTCCACAAGGCCATTAACCATAAAAACCCCCCAAACTGCATAAATTGTAGACAAGCCAAAGGCGCTGCCTGTAATTTTTGCTTTTTTAAAATAAAAGTTCCTGCCAAAATCTCCCCCAACCCTATTCCCTTTCCTCTTTCAGTTGTGAGGACTCTTTCTCAGCCTCAGTACACACCTCTTCTCATGGCTGGCAATGTATGGGCTGAGGCAAGCATAAACCAGCATATAATTATTTCAGTCATGTCTTCCTTTTGCACTGGTGTTTACTTAAATTAATACACTTAAAAACATGCACCTTATCTTTTGTACTTTTCCCAAGGAACGGTGTTTCTGTTGCATTTCAGGTGACAACCAAAAGGTATTCAAAAAGTTTACTGACTTGCATAAGGACTTGAGAAACAATTAAAAAAAAGAGAAATAATAAAAGAGAAATGTCTGTTCTTTGCATCACTGAAATGGCTGCCCATACAGCAATACACCACTGAAGCACATGGAACAATGCATTATTTGGTCCTTCAGCCCTCCTGCATTTAAAATTGAGCATGTATTCAATGTATTCAATGCAAAGATTGAAGAAAATTGACCTAGCACCTATCCATACATTTTGGGGTATTCTGTACTGGGTTGGCAGTAGCTCTGCCAGTACCAAACCCCAGGTCTGAGGGTTCAGACCAGGTTTTGCGCATCCACTGCTCTGTGGGCTTTAGGCAGAGCCAGCTGTGCCCCCGCAGTGCTTCCCTCACCCTGAGAGAGCACAGCTCCAAACAGAATATTCACTGGAACAGCTGCATCAGTGTCATTACATTGGTACAACTATTCCAGTATAGACAGGACATTAAACAGGAACCCCTAGGGCAGGCAATGTTTACCACTGGCTCGTAGCTTAGTTCAAAAACAGTGTATAAAATGCTCCTTGTCACCTGTAAGTGGACAGTGATGATTATAGCTCAGTCTATGTTATTATTGCCTGATTTTCCCTGTTTGGGTTTTTCACATATTGACTGCTTACTCAAGGTCTTTTAACATAGATTTGAAATGTGAATATGTTTTATTTTTTCCCCAGTAAATATACAATACACACTTCAACAGTACTATTAACCAACTTCTTATGCCAATTAAACTTTGCTGCACTAACAATACCAATGAAACACATTAAGAGGTCATACTTTTTCGTGAACAAACTGTAGCCAATAAACAGTTTTTTAAAAAAAACAAATTAAAAAACAATTCTAAGTGCTGCCACAACATCCCTTTTCTTTAAACACATTATTCACAATAAATGTTTTCATTTTTTTTTTAAAAAAGAAGAATACTTCTTTTAAAATAGTAAATTAAATGGCATTTTAAAAAATATGTACTGTGGTTCATTGGAAGTACACTGTATAGAAAAGAGAGAAAAAAAAGAAGAGACATCACCTGTAAGATAATGGAGACATTTTGCCATACACAACAACACCTTATGTAATATTGTAAGCAAATTATTAATGAACACAAATGTACAGAAGCAGATGGACAAGTTAGTGAATATCATGGTACTGCACAGCTTTAATACTGACACACATTTACTTTCCAGTGGAAGAGATAAAACACATATTTGAAAGTAATTGGAATGGCTTTATCAACCTCTAATGATACTGAATTTTGAATAGAACAGAGTGAGTAAGGTGTTCCACCAAAGCTCAGCACAAGCTTTTGAATAAATGGGGAAAAAACAACTATCGGTGACTTAATTAAACATTTTCCAGAGAATTAAATTTGAATTGTACACTGAATAGTCTCCTCTTCATATGGTAATACCAAAATAAAACCATACATATGTAATTATGCTGCATTCTTTATGTTACTTAAACATTTTTGCACATTTTTAAGTAATGTTTTTAACTATAGTGTTTTAACAAGCAGGAAAATGACATATACTCATTAGTCACATATGTAAATAAATTCATACTTTTTGTCCTCAACTTTTTTTTTGTTTGTAACTTGCTAAATAACACGTCTTGACCTTAAGGGAGTTAACTAGCATGTTTCAATATTCAATAGTGCTGAGTTGTAGTTGATGGCTGTAGTGTTTTATCTTATCATGGAACAAGTTAATGAAATGAAAAGCAACACATATTTAGCATCGTAATTTACTTTTCTAAAAATCTGCCATGACTAAAAGTGTTCTTAATACTGGTGAGCTCCAAGGCAATATATAAAACAACATAGACTGGTTATATGAAAAGGGTATTCAATGGAAACTTGTGTTCATGGTCAGGTAACTAACAGAAATAAGCTGTAAGATGCAGTATTTAAAGTAAGCATCAAAGTAATGGGTGGATTATCCACATACAATATTCTAAGAAAAGCTTGAGAATTTACTCTTTGAGATTTGAGAGGTAAAGAAGACTTGGACAAAGTAATGAAAATTAATGAAGAGACAGGATGCTGTCATTAATGTCCACTTACAGAGTCTGGTTTATTCAAAAAGTATATAAACATGCGTTATTTCCTCATCATAGTAGAGTTTGAAGCCACTCACTAAAACACAGGTCAAAGGTTTTTTTTTGCTTATATCCAACTTTTTTTGGATGTATTGTATTGCCAGAAATATGCTTAATGGAAGCCAAAAATAATTTGACCATTGCTTTCCTTCCAAACACTAAACATTTTACTACAAATTTAGTGGATCCAACTTCAGCTCTTGCAGACTTCAGGTATGGAACAGAAAGGGTTGTGTAGACTGCATCAAAACAATTGATGTCATGAATTTCAGTGGTGCAGCTTTATCCTCTATCGTACTGTACATGTATTGGAAAGATGAAATAAGATACTCTGACATTTCAATTTTTTGGAAGCAGCCTGAATATGTCTTAAAAATAAATTGCATTCTTATCTTCTTACTAGGTATTCCTGATGTTTATATGGTTTCTCCTGGAAAATCTCCTATATTTTGGGCTGGAGAAATTAACGGTAATAATTCTTTTAAAACTGCAAAATAAAAACAGCTTTAGTGAAACACCTTAAGTTCTTTTGTTTGTAGCAAGGTTTGTTTTTCTTCCTCTTCACTTAGTGGCATGGGATGGCTAAAAGCAGATACTAAGGGTATCATTCTAGTGAAAGGGTCTAGGCCATCTCATGCTACCTTTAGTTTTCATATTCACTCTTTAATCTCACACTTCCAACTTCTGACCCCTTCTTAAATAGGAGGAGCAACAATGTTGCTTGCTTTTAAAAGGTTTAAATCTGTCTCTAATGTCTTCACTGACATCAGTTTTGCCTGTCACTTTCTCATTTCTACACCCCAATGGAAAACCACCTAACGTACTCCTTTACATCCAGCGTTATCCAAAGTAGCTTACAGGACGTAAACCTTCTTCACACATTCAGTCTCTTTTTTCTTCATGTCATGAGGAGTAGACTTTTGTGCTTATCACCAAATAAAATTGCAGTGCAAACTTTAAACATAAAAGTTACACAATTAAAAGTTAATATATGGCACCACAGCCTATTAATTCACATATAGTACAACAGACCAGTAAAAACAGACATGAATATGAACATAGCTAAAAAGAAGGTGAGCTTGCATAGCAATGCAACAAAAGAAATTATATACAGAAGGAAATCCTTTTCATCCTGGAGGGTGATTTTTTTTTTTCTTTGTTTTTTTTATATACTCCTGACAAGGAATAGTTTAAGGTGGATGGTGTATTAAAGAGAAGAACACAAGTAAAGTATCTGTGGGATATGTGTGGCTGTGTGTCTTTACATTGCATTTACAGTTCTTTTAATAGTACATAAATAAAGAAAATGTTCATTGCACTGTTTAGTGTCATCACTTCCATGAGTTCAGACCTGATGGTCCATCAGAGCAGCTTGCAATGTGTCTTCTCAACTACTCTATAGAGAGAAACAAAGAGAGAGAAAGAGGTTGTAATAAGGAGAAAAAAACACACAAAACAAAGCCTATGGCAATATTACCGCAGCACAGGATGAATATTCAATAGGTTGTGAGAAGAGGGTTAATTGCTTCTAAGATGAAAAGCGATGGATGCTGAAATTTAGCACTTACCAACACCATATCTGAGGCTGCACATTTCAGGGCTCGTGGGTCACCATGAGCTCTCTGACAGCTACGGGGCAGCAGCTGCCAGGAGGTGCTGAGGGTCTGACTGCAGCAAGAGCATGCAGACATGCCAACAGCTCCACTGCTTTTGTTACCATTAATAAATTTATTAAACACACCAGTATGCCCGAGCATGCTGGGATTTTGATGTATTTTTTCAAACAACAGAGTGAAGCCTTTGGGCATCTGGTGCTGCCAGCATATACACAGCATCAACATGGTTTTATACAAAGTTTAACAGGTATTGAGTGATAGTAGAAAATGAATTTGGAAAACAATTTCCCTGTTCTGGGATGCTGAGGAAAAGAGTAGAGAAACACAACTGAAAAACTGGGCTACACAATCAAGAAAAGAGGACCTCCATCTAAGAGAATACTGCTCATCAAGCAACAGGAAATTAAGGAGAAGGCTGAGGAAATCTGTCCGTGGCATTTCCAAGACAAGCACACTACACTTTGCCAAAAAACATTCCAAGTTACTAGAATCTCTTCTCAATTTTCCCCATGCTTCACTAGCATTAGACACAGAGAGATGTACCATGTAGGTAACATTGGCATGGCTTACACAGATTTGAACTGGTCCAAACCAAAGAACAGAAGGATGACATTTGTTTGCCATCACATGCAATACACCTCCGAAGGCAAAAGATCTGGATAAAGCTTAATCTGATCACCACACACAACTTCCTACTCCCTTTTATAACTTTTTTTTCTTTTGATCTATTTGAGAGTTTTAACTGGAGCTAGAGGTAAACTTACATAATTCACCAGTAAACTGTCCTTGACTGTTTGATCCCACATAGCCTATATCGAGAAGGTCACTGGCATTGCGTTGGTGACCTCCTCGCAAGACTTCACCTTTTCTAGGTCCAGTTGATCCTTTAGAAGAAGATGTTCCTGAAGAGCTGTGGCCGCCAGGGGATGGGAAGTTGGGTTTACTATATGGTACGAGTGCCTCTTCTGGAAAAGCAAAACAATGCAAAATAAATACCAATAAAGTCCTAGAAATAGGAATAAACAAGCTATTCATTTATGCACATCATATTCATTCATATCTGTCTTTTGTCTTGCTTTACAGCATGACACTTTTACCTAAGAAAAAACACAACTAAGAGTTGTATCCCAAGGACAGAGAAGCCAGTATGAATTTAAATCTTGCTTCCTTGTAAACGCCTAGGTCAGTTTGTATTAATTATAAAAAGTCTAGATTCATTATGCATAAGACATCATGAATCATAGATACTTTAATAAAAATAGGTGAACATGCAATTTCCAAAACAATGAAGCTATGATTAGATTTTTGCTTCAAGCCTACATAAATGTGCTTTTCCCTTTTCTTTAGCTTAAATTATGGCAACATTACCTCAATCAGTTTAGATAAAGAACTACAATATCAGCTAATTTAATTAGCTTCCAGCTATTGGGTAATTTCTAATGATGCAAAGTACACTGACAATTTTTTTTTAACTGGTGTTGACTTACATTGGAAAATATTATATTATACATTGCAGTTGTAATATTTGGGGTGGATAAATAATCCTGCAGCTTGCTTCATGTTCCATCATGAGCAAAAGGCTTACTTTTGCTCACTTGGATTCTTTTTCTGTGAAGACCTGTAATAATGAACTGCTTGCAAGAGCAAGATTACTGGCAATAAAGCATAAGACTGTATGTCTTCATATAGCATGAAGTAAAACAAGACATCACTTCTGATTAGGGTTTCCTGGAGATATTGTTGTAATAATCCAAATCTAAGAAGCATAGCAGCAGCACTGATTTAACACTGAAATAGAAGCACTATTTTATTTCTTTGCTGTGTATGATCCACTTTTGCCATCTCAGAAGCTAAAGAAAGAGATCTTGCTAAATATAGTTTGAGTCAAGAAAGAATATGAGTATATATGCCTAACCTCAAACACAGCAATTGCCCCTTCTGAAATCAGTGGGATTTCTACTGCTTAATCTTGCCTTTTCTCAAAGTGAATCTAGGCCAAAAGGGTTTTCTTTATTTTGCTTTTCCAATTGTCTTCTCTCTTAAACAACCTTATGAGGAGATATGGACTTTCTTTGACAGAGGGCAGGAACACAGAAGGAAAAGTAGGTGGGGATGTTTGGAAAGAAAGAGGAGATAAAAATGCTTTTATTCACAAGCTTGAAGCCTTTGCAAAGACTGCAGCAGAGGCATAATTAACTTAGAGAAGTGCTAAACGAGAACGGATTTGTGGAAGAAACTCAGGATTTCATTCTTTGTGCCCATTGCCACAAGTGAGTAGGATGTGGGGATTCCCCATGTGAGCTGCTGTTGAACTGAGCCTGTTTGTAAGGTAAATTTGTTGCAGAAGAGGGCAGGCAGCTGACTTCTTTCCCTGCCAAAGTATCTCCCTCTGGTCCTGCCCAAGGGACCAGAATATTTGTGCTGCGGGACGTAAGGGCATTATCAGTGTTTTGTGCTACGACTGTGTGCTGTCCTTGCTGAAATAAAAAGAAATGCTTGAAAATCACAGTAAAATGGCATTTAACAGCCACAGCCTCTCCTAAATTATGTTACTTGTTTTTTATATATCAAGACCTAACAATAGAGTCAGATGCAAACCTGGTTTCCAAAGGCTGGCTAAAATATGGAACAGTTTGCATTAAGGCAGCAATAAAGCAAGCAGCATAAATCAGTTTAGCAGAATACATTTTTAAAGGATGAAAACAAAAGTCACTAGCACTGCAAAAGAGTTGGAAGATGACATATATAGTCAATTGATTTGTTTTTCTAGCTTGTGGACTCAGGATAAGGCCTCCTTCGGGTTCAATGAAATATTGAGGAAAAACGACCATGAATAAATATAAAGTGCATTATCATTATAGAGCATATGGTATGTTGAATTATCTGTTGTGCCCTCAGAAATAAACATAATCCATAAAATAAGTAATTGTGACATAAAATAAAGGCTAGGTTTTACACAACATTCTAGCACACGAAAAGTAGTTTCCTCCAGCCCTGAGAATGGGCTCACATTTATTAAACACTCCAAACAGTGCCCCGTGTCCAGGCCTGCAAAGAATATAGGAGGCTTTGTTGGTGCCTTTCTCTTTGAAATACTGAGCCTTTAATTTGAGGATATAATTCTAGCCCCTGTGAAATCAGGATATGTGCGTGTTAACAATGCTTCCATACCCCATAAAATAACCAAAAGGCCTTTCTTGTTATCAAAACTATTGTAACCTGATCTAGCACCACTTTTTTCAGAGGGGGAGCTGAGAATGTCATATTTGATGTGCTTTAACTGCAGTTCTACAATGAAGCCACTGCCAGGAACTCAGTGATCTTGTTTATACTGAAAGCAACCAGTGGAAACACAGATCCCAGGATTAGGTATTTTTATTCTATTCAACTTCAAACTAAAGGTCTTGCTTTCAAAATTTCACTCACAGCTTGGTAACGTCGGAATGAAACCCCCTAAGTTGCAAATTAGCTATTTTCTGGAAGCTGATAGCTAATAATAACTCTTTCGGAAAACGTATTGAAAACTGGGACAGAACGGATTTCCAAAGAACTATGCCATTAATAAAGGAAAAGGGAAGAAGTACAATTAATATTAAAACACCCAAATTTAATGGTATAAACCAGCATCATGCACAAGAGTAGCCTTTTTTAAATCTACCAGAGACAAGAATGCAGAGCAAGAAAGCTGCAGAGCAAGAAAGCTGCAGAGCAAGAGGCTGGAATGAGAACGCAGACAGACAGATATGAAGCTCTGGCCCACCTTGTGCACAAACTTTATGAACTTCTCACACCTGGGTAAACTCATAACATCTCCTAGAGGCCTCGTTTTTTATGCATAAAGCATATGCACTTGCTCTCAGCATCCTGAATTTGACAAGAACAGGATACATGGAACCATTTCAGTCCTAAATCAAATACTTGTGTAGGGCACTGGAAGTGTCAAGATCAAGTTCTCTTTATTTATGGACAGATAAATGCATGCCCTGCAGGATGGGAATTTTACTACTGTATAAGCTCTGCATCACAGAATAAATGACAAATTCTATTTGTACACTCGTGAGGCAGAGGAAAAAGAAGGGACTTCTTTCTAAGCAGGTCAGAGAAGCATCCTTAATAATAATTTCCGAAGAAATTAGAAATGTGGAGTATATTGGGCTATTTTCTACGTGTTTGTACATCTTGTACATTGCAATTAAAATTGCTATTTCACAAAGCAGCATGAATTTCACACGCTATTTTTAAACTGTGACTTCACATCATGATTTCAGAACATGAACAGCCACTCACTTGTTTATGCAGCCAACATATTAGGGGGTTTTAACAGTGCCATTATTGTTATATTTTAAAATATGGATTGTATTTAAAATATTTACATTTTAAATACAGGTAGCAGTATTTTCCCTAGGAGGACTTTACTCAGTGAATTCTGTCCCCACGACAGATTTGTCTGCACACTACTATTTTTTTGTTATTATGTCAATGGTATTGATGTGTTAGATTAACAAGGAGCATTAAGAGTTGAATAAAATCAAGAAAAAGATGGATGATAAGAGTACCTCTAGTGTGACTGTAGGAGCTACATACATAAGTGAAGAAAAAGTGTAACCCTGCAGAAAACTTTACATGCGGTATAATTTTTTGCTTAAATCTTCTTAATTGTCCTCTTGTATCACTCTAATCAGCACTGCACTGGAATGAGGTGATTAATGGGTTAAAGAAAACGCCCCAGGATGAAACAGCAGCTTTTACTTGAGGTCAGGCTGACAGAAGGAAGCTGTGAATATTGTAGAAATACAACTGCAGCCCAGCATCACCTCCTGTGCACATTTGTGCAGACTTGAAATCCATTTAGGTGCTAAAGTCAGCTTGGGGCAAGGTACAGGTCCTGGATGAAGGTGAAAACCTGCGCTGTCATCTTGCTGGGCTTAAGAGATGAATGCTACTTTGTCTATCCTTGACTAAAGAGAAGAGAGGGTTTTTAATACAGCTGAAAGGAATGTCAGTAGCTCAGAAGCATCAGCCTTCTTGCAGACATGTAAAAGCAACAGCTGCCAACTTGGAAGCAGGTTGAAAGAACTGGAAAATATGGCTCTGTATGTATAAATAAATACATCTAACAAAAGATACTCTAAAAATCTCTCTCTCCTTCCCTGTTGGCCTGAAACTGTTCCTATTTTCTCCATCGCTACGCTTGAGAACATTATTAATTTCTACAACACTGTAAAAAGTGCACCGAGTCAGGTGCTAATGAGATTTCATTGTTGCAGGAGGGAAGATAGCTGGATTACAAGCCCTCGTTTCACTTTGCCTTTTCTTATTTTCCAGCCTGACCCTCGCCAGTGCTCTCCCAGAGAGGTGTGAGGCGATCCTAGAGCCGTGCCAGGCACAGAACCCCTCAGCAGAGGGTGGGGTGTCGAGCTGCCGGCGCAGCACACACACACCTGATCCGAAGGCTTGTTTGTGTTGGGCTTTCCTGAAATCCTCTTGGCGGTCTGTAGAGCTTATCCACTCCTGGGCTTGCCGCTGCCACTCTAGTGATGTCCTAGCGGGCCGGTCCAGGGAGCTCTTTGTGTCATCTACGTTGGCTGCGTGCTGCCTCTCCAGAGAGCTCCCCTTCCTCTCGGCAGAGCCTCCGCGCTGGCCGGGCACTATGGGCTGCCTTAAACCCTGACCGGGGGGCGGGTCGGGTGGTGGTGGAAGATCTAAAAAATGTGAATAAGATTCAGGTGAACTGATTTTTTTAATGGAAGCAGAAGGTCTGTTTTTGACGCTGAAAAGAAAAGTGCCCTGCAAACGGTACGAGTCGCTAAAGCAGTTGGTTTTAAAAGGAGGAAATTTCATGTTAATCAGAAAAGGGGTTTCGACTTCTGCTAGCTCTTTATTCTGGTTGCTGTGTTGCTAGCTCTTTGTAACTTCCATAAAAATTCATAGACTCTGAGCCCTGACTTACACTTCCAAGCATGGGATTTATTTTCTGTGGGGTGTACTCCAGCTGTTTTGTTCAGTAACAGCAAGGAATTAAGAAAGGCTGTGGAAAACTGACCTGTGCCAGTTGATAATTTCTCCCCACCATACTGGGGCTTGCTACATCCTATCTTTGGGTTACACTTCCAGTTTGAGGTGTAAACTCAAAATCTAATAAAGAACTTCATCAAAATGAATAAAATGCCACAAAAATTGGGAAAAATTAATTGCGAAACCTACTGCCATTGAAAAAGCATCAGTACAACTCTGACAAATGTGTTTACATTGAACCACCAAACCATGGGTGACCATTTTAGTCAAGTAAATGGAGAGCTAGAAGCTTCAGAGACTAGACGATGGCCACTCTTAAGTTTAGCTGTCTTGCAAATACAACCAATTAAAACACAATTTCAGCTAACAGAAAGACACTTTCCTGGACTCTAACAACTTCTGTCCTTTTCAAGTTTGGGACTTGGACTACTAAGATGCTTCTAGAATTGAAGGTCAACCTTCTGATCACATTTGTAGGGGCAAAGGTGCACTTTTTTATTAGTCCAAGATCCAAGGTAATTTTACACTCAGGGTAATTTTAATTCTAAATGCAACTTTTTCATGTAAACTATATGATAGATTTACAATAGTCCAGATTATTTAAAAGAAAAAAACCCCAGAAAACTGAAGCACCTTTAGTATCATAATGAAAATTCTTCCACATCATATAAGCATTTTATACAAGGAACACTTTTTGATAATTCTGTTTTGGGACAATGGATAGCCCAAATAAATCTCTGCAGCCACACCAACTCCACAAAAATCTATGTTATCTTACAATAGATTTGGGTCTGACCTGTTCTCTAGTCCTTTGTCTCTTACAGTGTTGTGAAGGTTTATCAAGGAATTGAACTTGGCTCAGTAACAGGCATGGAAAAGTAAATCTCTGGTTTTTGCCTGCAGGGAAGTCTGATGTTTATAACTCTAGTGAAACTGAAATTCATTTTATAAATTGGTCAGGAGGCCTTTGGAGGGAGTTTACTTCAAAGTCTGTGATCCAGCTTTATATAATGCTTTATATAATGCTATACAGATTTTTTTTTTTATGTCCTTGCTGTTAGAGGTGATACTTATACCTCACATATGGAACAGAAATGCTTCCAAAGTTGCTGAGATGTCATTCCAGTCAACACTGTCTCTTACAGGTAAGTAAGGATGTGCAGGTTATTTGTGTTTGCAAGAGAAAAAAGTTGTATCCAGCGATACTCCTGCCCCTTTGCTCACAGCAGAAGTGCTGTGCCCCAGATTAAGATAAGCACCCTCTGGCAAGAGCAGCCTTTTAATAATCTGTCAGTGAGCCTGGTGCATGCTTTATGTTCAGCACTAATTTATTTGAGAAATTTTTCGTTATGAATATAGATGTGACCTTTCATGACAATGACTATACTTGAGTTACTGTAGGTGGAAGCAGGAGGGTATGGGAGCTTGCCAATGTTAAAATTGCTTTATAGTGCTGGCTTCCAAAATGGCATTTCTTATAATTGATTTTATTGCGATCATAACCAGTTAATGTACAGAACCACAACACTGGCATCTGCTTATGCAATCTGAAATAGAGATTACTGAAGTTGTGATTTATAAGCACTTTGTGGAGATGCATTGAATCCAATAAACACAGCCATAACATGACACTGGACTGTGCAATTTTCCCAGATAAAATATTTACCGTTCAATATAAACAAAATTTTCAAGTTGTAGCATAGAAAAAAAAATTCGTTGAAATTATTGCAGTATTAAACTTTAAATAGACTACTCTACTTCAGAAATTGCTGTCTAATAGTTGTTATTAATTAGATACTTAAAAGGAAAGAAGGCTTGTACTTAAACTATACTGCATGTTCTAGAGCTGGCTGCAACTCCCGGAATTACTGTAGAGTTATGGTGTTGATCCACTGTTAACCTGATTATTGCTTTTATCCATCCACAAAATAAGGATAGAGACTGACTTATGCATAGAAGAGAAATGAAACACTGTGTTTGTAAATTTCCTCGGGTGCTTTAAACCTGTGGATGAGTTGAAGAGAAAAACAAAATGTATCTTTTAATGAAGCTTCACAGAATTCTAGAACCACAGGTACTTCGGAATTAACATAAACTGGCTCTGGCCTGAGTACAGACTGACTGAACTGTGTTACACGTGTCTGAGAAGATCTGGAAGAACAGTTACTAATTGTAGCCAAACATCACTTGATTAAACTGTTTGCTTCTTCACTTCCTTACTCAGGTTGACAGTCACCCTAACACCTACCTGTCCTTTCTAATAAAAGAAGCTGCAAGAGAGTTTCATTTGGAAAGGTGGCTTTTTATTTGCTCTACAACTTACATCCTGTATTGCAAATCTTGTGCCTTAGTAAATAACTAAATCATTTCTGCTATCTAGCCTGGGTAAATAGAAAGATCCCATGTATCTGGAGTCATGAGTTTCTTCCTCCAACATCACTGAGAATAGTCTTGCCTTGCCTTTCCTACCCCTACTAAAGGGGTAACAGATGTCAGCTGAGTTAGAAGTCTCACATCCTCACAGGAAGACTTATTATTACCACACAGAGGCAACCCAACTCATTCCATCATGTCAATCACTTCAGAAAAGTTTTGAATTTAGAAATTCAGGGACTTCAGTGGGATTTGGGGTGAGGATACCCAGAGTGGTAACACTGATTCACCCTACTTCCATCTAAATCCCATTTATCGTTCAGGTGCTAGGGAAAATACCTGAAAGCCTGCACTGAGCTAGTAACTTTCTAGGTCAGTAGGATGTCATCCAGACTTTCATTTTGAAGCCTCTAATGGCAGGATTATCAAACCTGCAAGGCAATTCTTAAGTGCATTGGTGGGGAGGTGATGGTCTTATTGATTTAGTAATGGAGCGATTGTGATTGAGGAGATGTAGGATATCAGAGTGCCTGATAAGGGGGAGATGGATATTCAGTTTGGGATTAGTCCAGCCCTTCTTTAGAAGGTAGAGCACTGGCTAAATGATTCAGGCACCAGTCAAGGTTTGGCACAGCCTCTCATTATTAACTGGAAAAAGCAGCAAGTTAAAGAACCTACAGCTATAAGGACACACCTTTCTACCTGTGTCAGTGATTTCTTTTCCTAGGGGTGATAATTACTGTGACATTTAATAAGCCTCTGAAACACTTTCTAGCATCAGAAGGTAAGTATTTTCTCTACAGTGATCTACCTTAGAAAAAATTATTTTTAATACACAGTAGGAAGCTAGTGGCAAGGCACGGTAACATAAGTCTTATGTTCCAGTTCTCCTTTACAAACCCTAAGCATATTTCCCTTCTGCCCCCTCTTTGGGGTTTTTTTTTTTTGCATATCATGCTCAGCCAAGGAAGGCCACACAGTTACCATACTGCAAACTTTAGGACAGATTCCACTGTTTTGCAATTCATTACTACGCTGTTTCTAGGAAAACAAATTATTCCTTGAGCACTAACACTAAAAACCTCCTGTTTGTTCTTTTTTTTTTTATGGTGGTCTGTGAGCTCAGAATGAAAGTTTTGATCATCTCAGGGATTCATAACATATTCTTCCTCTGTGGATTTGCTGTTGTCTCCACAGTCTTTCAGGATGGGGAAGTGAAAAAAACAAGTTGTACAGCAAGACAAATAAGAAGACTCCATCTAGAGTCAGTCTCTAGAGGCTTCTGACCTGCAGCTGAAGGAAATGAAGAAGCAGGGTTTTAGGGGATTTGTGTGGATTGCTGTCAAAACTAAGCATGAAGTTGAACCCTCAAATGCTTACACGGTCTGAAATGTGTATGCTATGTGTTAAATATTACAGTTTCTTAGGCCTTTTGCACTGTCCCACATGGTTACAGTTAACAAGGAGGAAACGCTCGGGATGTGTATGGGAATGGGCAGAGAAAGCTGGAGCTTTCGTGGTCAATGAAAATTTAAAATGACAGACATCCGGTATGTGATGAGACTTAAACACAGGATACCAGGACTCATCCAGCCTGGGAATTTGAAAAACAACTGGCAAACTGAGTATATTCTCACATGACAAATCCAAGAGGAAGTAGTTATATGGGAATGGATTTGAAAAACCAGAGAAAACGTATAGTGATGCTTTTCACAGAAATCAGGATGGCCCAGGGCTGAATGGGCTGGCCTGGATTAGGGCTTGGAATTGCTGGCCCTATCCAAGGTTCTCCTACTTGCTTTTTCTAGCTATAGCTTAAGCATAGTGGTATTGTCTGTCTTTGTAAAGTTCATTGCAATATTTCACAGAAAAGCACCCAGTTACCATTTTTAATTTCTGCAGACCAGAGACTCCTAAATTCAATTGTTTACATACATGCAGGTGGCAGCAGCAACCTTTAGCTTCCTTAATTGACAAATGATCTTTTGCAAATTTAACTATGACTCAGACTTGACATTACACTTTAATGACTCATATTCAGTAGGAGTTGAAGCGGAAAACTGTACCATTTGTGTTTGTTTGTTTGTTCCTGTGCTAATACAGGATGGGAATGGTTCCTCTATTGCTCCAGGACATTATAAATCTTTGGAACATATAGCAAGGACTTTAACTAGGTTTATAATAGACAAATATTAATCTAATGGCATCCGAAAGCTGTTATGTTTATTGCCTGTGTCTGAGTGGTTGAAGGAAATAGTATATCATTGGTATTCTGATTTAAATATATGAAAGAAACTCCAGTAAGATTAGTATTTTATAAAGGATAAATAAAAAGCCAATAGGAGTTTTCTCTTTTAAAATAATTCTTAAAATCTGATCTCTTTCACTAATTTAAAACAATGCCAAGTTTTATGATGGAGTCACTCTCTCAGGAGCCCCACTTCCATCTGTCTCATGACCTGATCTGGATTCCCATTAACTTTCTGGTACCCACACTATTGTAAAACATTTCCATAGCAATAATATTCAGAAGCATAAGGATTAGTGTCCACCATACCGAGTGCACTACAAACTCACAAGTACACAGAATTTGTGGCCCAAGATGCTCACAGTTCAGGGTGACAGGATATGCCACGCAGAAGGGTTAACAAAACATGCACAGATAGAGTATGGCCAGCACCACAAGCGACACCCATGATTTCCAGTTACTGTTCCCATAGACACGTCTATTTAATGGATCTGTGTAACAGAGAAGCCTCTGGAATATATCCACAAGGGGAGGGAATTAATTTTTAAAGGAACTTGGATGATATGAGCAGAATCTAACTTTAAGTTGTTTCCACAAATAATAGGGCAGTGAGAATGAGCCACAGAGCAGGAGCACAACCCCCTTGGTGAACACTCTGATCATTTCAACACCTAAAGGCGCAAGGCCAGCGATCAGAAGAAATGAGGGGGAGGTAGCCAGCTGGCCACCTTCCTATCCAGTCTTCCTCAAAAACTAACAGGCACTAATTATGTCTTTTTCCAGACTCAAGAAGGGTAGACAAAATAAATGGAAGACAGAGCTGATCTTAATTATTAGAAGAGCAGAACAGACATGCCTGAAATTTCCAGATGGGAAGTAGTCATAAGAGAGAAGTGGAGATGTGAAAGAGGGAGACACAGTCACTGAGGTCAGTGGATGTCAGGACTGAAGCAGCACGGACAAGAGGTCAGGCAGAATCATGGGAAAAGCATGGCACGTGTTGCTGTAGCTCTTGGGCATCTGTCAAAACCAGCACAAACCAAACAGAGTCCTGTGGGAGCAGCTCTCTGCTTCTCCTTAGGAATTCATGGCATACAGCTACTCTTAGTGGTGGCTACTTTCATAAAATGTAAAATTACTCGCAGGCCATTTTTCAATGCCAACTCATGTGCAATGCAGTCATTTTGGGCTAAGATTTATATTGATATCTGAGAAACCCTAAGAGATGATGACCTGTTCAGAGCAGAAATGAAGAAAAGCTCCTCGAACACTCACCCAAGCCCGCACTGCTAGAGTTGCAATATTGCTCACGTGGCAACCTGGGGACCCCACTCCCCCAAAACAGTAATTGACTGTAGCCTATCCTCCTGGAAAGATGGCTCTGCCTTCTCCTGCAGTGCACACCTGCCTGTTGCAGGTTTTCCTCCCCCGACACTCACCGTCCGTGATTCCCTCCCGGCGATGAGGCAAAGCGGGCTGCTCCAAACGTCCGCCCTTGTGTTTCTTCGTGGGCCTCGGCCTCTGACCCTGATTGACAGCTGCACTGGTGTTGCTGTCAGTAGAAAAAGGACTGCCCGGCCGAGGTCTCTGAGAGGAAGAATATGCTTTGCCTAAAAAAGAAGGGGAAAAAAAAAAAAAGGAGAAACCAGATGAAAAAATGTTATTGCCTTTAAAATGGGCTGTTCTATTAATGCCTACTCCGAAACATTAAATCAGGTCTAATTCTCAGAGGCAGGCAAGTGTCCCCTTGAGGTACCCACTGATAACAACTGCTTTTAGACACACCACAACAAGTGAAGTAGAGAAACTTGGCACTCTTTTGTCTTTAACTTTTATAATTAAAATTATTCCATCTGTTGTGATAAAACTACTGTATGCCATGTAACTCCTACCTGCTCTGTGTGCTGAACAGATGTGTCATAACAACTCCTCAGCCTTGAACAGGGAAGGAAAACAGCTCTGCAATCACATCAAATTTATCTCCTCCTGCCTTCCACTTTCATGTTTGCTGAGCCAGATTCTCATTTTAGGGGCTCCCATATGCACTGTATATCTGGAGTAACTCCAGCGAGATAAACATAACTGATTTTACAAGCTATGTAGCAGTGTAGGTCTGTGTACTTAAGGGCTCTGTTTTCTCAAGAAATAAAAATGGGGCTATATTTAAATGCTAAAATGTTCCAGTTAATTTTCAGTACTTTTATTTGTTAAAAATATATATTCTGACCTGAGATTTATTTATATATTTTTATATATGTTGTGTATATATATATATATATATACACACACACACTATTCAAGCTACATGATTTCTCCAAAAGAAATATCTTTGATGCTTTTCTATGGAGCAGATGATTAAAAGCCTCGGAATGTAAAGAGCACAGTTCATTTACTACATTCACTTCCTCTTATTCTGATATTTTTATTCTGTTAACTTAACTAGACTTAATGTTTAATGATAACTGATGAAAACTAAAAATCACCATCTTTTACTTTCTTTCGTTCATGTGTTTGTCATTCTTGCTAAATTTTGGAGATGGTAGTATCTTTACTGATTTAGAATTGGTAATTAAAATTCTTACATGTTTTAATGCTATCTGCAGGGGAAAATGTATAAGCCAGTCAGAACTTCTGCTCTTTCAGTGCTGCTCTTGGACCAAATGGTGTAAGAGCTGATAGAAAGTGGAAAAATGGGTGTTTGTTTGTTATTTTTCTGGTCAACTGGGCCCATGATAGTAAGGAGGTTTTTTTACCTTCTGGTTAACTTAGACCATGGTCTACCCTGCAGTGAGTTATGTTTTCTAGTAAAACTTTCCAACAGATGTGCTTATGCTGCCACATTTTACCCGATCTAGAAAAGCTTAACTGGGAGTAATACGCAGGTCAGCATCCTATTTGAAATATTCTCAGTGCCAAGAGGGCAAAGTGAAAAAGTAGCCATAATCTCTAACATGTTGTTTCACATTAATACATACATGTTAGGATAATATTTCACTATTTGACTTCAGAGGTTTTGTGACTGTTTCAGGCTTGATCTTCTACCTTCTGACTGCTGTGCCCTGCTCTCAGGCAGGCTTGTCCCCAGCTGCACATCTCTGCCAGCTATCGGAGGTTACCACGTTTGAACCCCTCATTTGGACATTCCCTAACCCTCCTCTACA